>BSBK01001034.1:0-600000 GCA_027943335.1 Chamaecyparis obtusa
AACTTGCTTCCATTGTTTTTAAGGTACTTGTTGGATGAGCCAAAGTCAATATGGAGGGTGTTGTTGTGGTGGTGAGTACACTCGATGTGGGTGAAAATTTGGAAAATAGGGGATTATTATACTAGACCCCTAGGGTTATAGAAGATGTGGTGACTTGGAAAGAATTTTTCATGGAACTATTGGATGGGAGGAATGAATTAAGTGGTAGGGGTGTCATTGAGGCTAACCCAAGATGGTGGTATATGTATATCCTCTACTATGATAGATGTGTTGAACCCAGCTGGTAATTTGGCACCATTTTGTATGAGCATGGAAGGTTATTTATTTGGGTCATATTCTATCATGGAATCTAAGATTGCTTTTCATCTTCTCATCATGTAAATCATCATAAATCTCTTATTTTGTGCATCTCTCTTTTATTTTCTTAGGTGAGAGTTCACATAGATAACCTTTTTGTGTTGTCTCATGATGCAAAAAATGTCTCAAGATTCTTGTAGTATAAATGTCAAAGTTCTTGGTACACAATTTAATGATCTTATGGGATCTTGGGTAAGATCCTCATTGTGTTCCATTTTTTCCTTACTTTCTTGGATTGTGTGTTTGACATATGCAAGTCTATGATAATGCAAGGCAGTTGGGAATTCAAACTGTAATATTTTTGGATTTTTATGATATGAGATGATAATACAAACTAGGAATCAAATATGATGTCTAAGGTGTAATTACCTTACCCTATGAGAGATTCTATAAATTTAGAAGGTAAACCCTCTAAGGAAAGACCCAAATGATATTAAGGACTATCTTGACACCAAATGGTAGGACAAAAGTGATAAATTCTGGGAATAATGTATGTCTAAAGATAATTATTAACCAAAATGACAAGGTGCTTGTGCTGAGGTTGGTAGACAAGGATGGTGCTGATGATGTTAGGATAAAACACAAGACCACTATAGGAATGTCCTAGGACAATGCACTCTCTAATTTGAAAAAAAATGACTCTAGAAGTGCAATACTTTAACCCTAAGATATGCAAGCTATGTTTTTGAGATTTTTTGGATTTTGGTACCAAGAATGATGACAATGCAAAAAATAAATATTATAAGATATGCCTATCTAGGTATGTCAGTCATAAGGAGCCAGAATGAAATATTAGTGTAGTTTTGTAAGACTCATGTTTGTAGAACAAATGTTGTATGACTAATCTTGCAGGACCAATTTTTTGTAGGACAAATCTTGTAGGACAAATGTTTTAGGACAAATATTGTAGGACAAATCTTGTAGGTCAAATGTTGTAGGACCAATATTTTAATTGTACAAACTCAAAAAACTCAAAATTAATGTGTAGCTACATGACTATCTCATAAATAAATGATCTGTGTATGTTCAACGACTTTTTCAATCTGTATATTTTCATGAAGTCTCTCACAATGAAAGCAGTATACAAGAAATTTAATATGTTAAATTTGGCTTCATATGAATATTATAGGCCCATTTCTTGGGTGCCCATCAGTTCACACAATATATCTACCACATAACTAGAGCTTAAAAGCCCTCTTGAAGGTGCATGTGCTTTCTCCTTTTTCAGGTATTGTTGTCATGTTAACGAAGATCTCTTTCATAACATAATATCCCTAGGACATATATGATGGGAATCTTGGGGGAGATTCTATTTCAGCCTCCCTTTGCACTATAATAAGAAAAATGTTCAGAGGTAAACCAAGTGGCCTCTAATTAGTAGGATTGTAATAAGTTTTGTGGCATCTCCACAATCACTTTATACATGTGTGACTCACTTAAGAGCCTATTTGACCATGTTGGTTGCCTAGGGATACTTCACCCAGTCTAGAATATCATCAACACACCTCACCCAAGCTTGAGGAGATAAGCCCAAAGTTTTCTCATAGTCTTATTTATATACTGACCATAAGGATTTTCCAGTTTGAGGTTGTCCTATGTTGGGTAAGTGATCCCCCCAAACAGGCCTCTCTAAAAAATAAAAGTGTTACTAATCTAATAGATTGTGCAAGCGCACCAAGAAATCAAAACACTAGGTTAATCGCATTAAGCACTAAAAGTCAATTGTGGACTAAGCTACCATCCATACAAGCACATGATTTTAATTTTAAGCCCAAACCAAATGAGATTTTCTTGTTTAGTTTTAAGTGTACCAATCTCGAAATGTTCTTTGTCTTTGTCCAATTCTTTAAATCATCATGTCAATTTTCAACACCAAAATGAGATATGAAATGTGATGTTTGTGCATGGAATATTCATTTTAAAGCACTAAACTAGATGGATTAATTTTAGAATAAAAGAATAACCTTGGTTCCAATCCACATGATAAAAAAAAGTTAGCACTAAAAAGATCTAGCAATTAGTTTTGATAATCATAATTAGTACTCATATCAAACAGGTAGATTACCATATTTATTTGATAGTTGGATCAATTTATTTATGTGTGCGTTAAAGATTCCTTCATATCCAAATTCCACTTCCAATTGATTCAGTGAAAATATGCGAGATGGTTCTCAATTTTTCTTTGATCTCTCTCTCTCTCTTCTTCGCTATTCTAAGAGCAGTTGGACCTTGACTTTCCTATGTTTTGGAGGCCCACTGCATTTTTTTCATTACATCAAGTGCATATTTTCAACAATGAAAATGTGTCATTTTATAATAGAGAATGATATAATAGATAGAAGAGAAGAAAAATGTCATTTGTAGTTTTGAAACAATGTTTTTTTATAATGATTATCACATGCACTTGCACACAAAAATAAAAAATTTCAAAGATCTAATTTTTTTTAAAAAAAATATTTATCATCAAAATTAAAATCACAGAAAATAGAACCCTTGTAGAATTTCAAGACCTTTCCAAAAATGTAACTTTTAAAAAAAGAAGAGCTAATTTGTGTCTATAAATAATTTTTTTATGAAATCTCATAAAAAAATTTATTAAAAAAAGAAAAAAATTAAAAAATATGAAATTTGGGTGGTAGCTACCTATATCATCTTAAAATGGAAGCACTTCCATGTTAAGAGCATTTAGTCCTCCAAGTAAGTGGTCTGGGGTCATGTCAAGCACCTTGATTGGGTCTTTGCATGGATCTAGATGTTCCCGCCTGTTCTGCTTCTCTCCTTTGTTTCCAACCTCATTTCTAACAGACTTTTTCTAAGAATCTAAAGATCTTGACTTTCTAGGTTAAGGACAACCTGAAGGGTCAAGGATGACCTCATCCTTGACCTAGGGCAGAGACTACCTTGTCCTTGACCCTAGGTCCAATTTTCAAATTCTGGAAGTTTTAGGATGTCAAGTTTCAGAAAGTTTTATTTTCCTGCTTCTGGGTCGGCTATTTTGGGTTTCAGAATGGTAAACCCTTAAATTGCATTTAATGTAGGTCCATTTCTAGGGGTTAAGATTAATTGAGATTTAATTCTCCAATGTCAGCCTCTCTAGAAGTTTGTGCCCTAGATCACTATAAAAGGAAGCCTTCCTCTCTCATTTTCATCTATCAAGTTTTGTGATCTCTCATTCATTTGTTCATCAAGCATTCTCAAGGAGAAATTGGTGATCAAGAAAGCATTTCATCAAGAAAGATCAAGCAAGCATCCATCCTAAAGCAATCATATATTCAAGCATTCAAGTTCTTCATTTGAGATCAAGGATTCAAGTATTCAAGCCTTTGAAGGGATTTTGTTCAAGCATTCAAGATTCATCATTCAAAACCCTAGATGTAGCCATCATGGTGGTGGGATCTTCCTTCAAGATCCTTTGTTCATCTTCAAGATCTATTCATTCTTCCCTCAAGGTGGATTCCAAGCATACAATCATGGAGGTTTTGGATTTACATTTATGGTTTTGATTTACATTGTTGAGTCCAAGCTTTCATATCAATATACTTGTTCACATTTCAAATACAATTGCATATCTATCGAATATCATAGCTTCATTGTTAGATCTACTTCTACTACTTGCTAGCATTCCTTATTTCAATTCCATTATTAAGGTTGACTCCAAACTGGGGTTTGACCAAGGCAAACCCCTCATCCAAACAACAAAACCATTTTTCTTGTAGGTACAGGTACATGATAGTGAATTAAAGTGCAGATCGGGATACCCTTTTTGATGAACTTTCAAGATCTGTGAACCAAATTTCTTTCAGGGATGACCCTTAGCGAGGGGTAGGATCTTGCCCTGGGGTAAGACCTTGCCCCATTATTTGGGTCAAGGATGACTTGACCTCAGAAAAGAAAAATATTTCTAGGTTTTTTAGATCTCGCAGTTTTGATTAAAAGTTATGAAAATCAATAGTTTTTGAGACTATTTGACAGGGTTTTCAGTAGGTTCTTTTTCGAAGGTGAGTACCTTTATTTTTTCATTTCAACATTAGTCTTCTACATTTACATTCCATCCCCTTAGAATTCAAATGTATGTGTAAAATATTAGTTTTGGGGTCTCTTTTATGTGCAAACTATTGTTCTAGGACCCCATCCATATTTTATCCTATTCACTACCTTATGTCAAAAAAAAATTGCAAAAAAAATTTCATAGCATAATTCCTTAATTTGTGCCCTAGAGACCCATTTTATTAGACATACAAGTTTTAAAAGATTTTTTTTTCAAATATTTTTCATCAAAATTAAAATCAGAGAGAATAAATCCCTTGTATAATTTCAAGACCTTTCCAAAAATGTATTTTTTTCAAAATAAATGCTAAATTGTTCCTATAAATGATATTTAATGAAATATCATAAAAAAAAATTTAATTTTTAAATTTTTTTTTTCCAAAAAATCTAAATTTTGGACTGTAGCCTCCTTATATTAGCTCAAACCTGCAAAAAAAATTCATAAAATAATTCAAACTGGTTTGAAAGATATGACCAAATTGCACATTCGGTTCACCATGTCTAATCGAGTAATATAGGATGTGTAAAAACCTGTAATAACACATAAATCTCAACCACAAAGAGATAGTTAATGTAATTAGTAGTCCCAATAATTAATAAAGGATGCAATATAAACAATAAGCATAATCATTCCGTAAAAACCTAAAATTGATCTTTAAACAATTGATCAAACTAAATCATAATAACTCTTCTTCTAAAGCCAAAATATTAGTTAAATAATTCATCTATTTAATTAATCTTCTAATTTGTCTATAGTCATAGGTAAATTAATTAATTTTATTTATCTAAAGCCCAAACCTATTTAATTAAATAACCTATCTATTTAATTAAATAAACCCTTTCCTCTATTTTGAATTAAAAAATAAATTTAAAATTCACAAAAGCCCTCATCCACTTGCATCCTTCTACTTTTTCCCACTTGGACCCCTTAATCCTATCCTAATTAAGTAAATCCACTATTTACCTAATTAATCCCTATCTAATTAATCCCTCACCACTATCACTTTCCTAGCCTATCCACTTGCCTCCTACTTAACCCAAGTCATTAAGCCTAACCCCTCACTTAACATGTGCACATTCCTAAGCATAAATATTAGGGAAGCAAAGTCAAACTTTGTCCCATCCATTCATATCCCAAAAGGCATGACATGGGTCCCCTTTAAAGAACTTGATATTCTTTATTTCCCTCCATCACTTGACTTTGAGGCTTTGGAAACATAAATGCCATTTATGGCAAGTCTGCTCTAATTATTTCAACAACCCTCATTAATGCACAAGAAGCCCAAACTTCTTGAAAGACTTAAGCAAATATCCTCACAATTCTCATTCATAATTAATTTCAATTCTCATTATGCAACTTAAACGCTTAGGCATTTTAAGAGATCTTTTCATCCTTGTGCATTCTTGAAGCCATTTCATTATAATCCTTTCATAAAGCTTCAGCAAATATGGAACATCATTTTGCTATTGTGTTGTTGAAATCACAAGCACACATACCATTTGTAGACTATGGTTTTAACCTATTATCTGTCTTGAAAGACCGAAATATTCAAACATTAGACTAATCTAGCATTTATCAGTTCAAAACACACACAAATATAAACCAAGCCACCTCAAGATTATTGCCAAAAATAAGTTCTATAGAGCACTGTTTGATTTGCTTCAATGAGAGGTATGTGGGTGTGCTCTCTAAGCACAAGGAGCTTGCTTCTAATGCATTCTAAGGGATTTGAAATGATGCATGAATGCTAAGAAAAGCTTGAAAGAAACTAGTTCAATCCATTTAAAGGCTATTCTAGATGTGTTAAGAAACATGAAATAGAGCTATTCTAACAAATATAATTGAAAGTTTTATGATCTAAGATTATTCTAGCATTATAACTCTACTTATAAATGAAAGGTGAATTGGTGAATTTCTCTTGGAAGAGGAGGGTATTTATAGGATTTGGGAAGGGCTTGGGTTAGGAGGATGAGTTAGAGTTTGAGGTTCGGTTAGGGGTTGAGTCAAAGGGATAAGGATTGACTTTCAAAGGTTGAATGGACCAAGATTAGGATAAGGGTTGAAGAATTTCTAGAAGAGTCTAGAGGTTCTAGGGTTTTCTTTAGGGAATATCTAAGATTTTAGGCTTTTAAATAAATGTTTAATTTATTTGAGAAATTGGTTGAGGACTTTATTTACTAAATGAATTTAGTAAATAGGAGGGATTATGTTTAAATTAGATTTAAACATTTTTGGAATGAGGTATCTTAATTAAATGTGTTTAATTAAAATAGGAGAAGAGATTAATGGCATAAGAATAAAATAAATAAATTAAATAATTAATTAATTAATAAATGATGATGTCATCAAGAGTTTAGACTAAAAAAGGTAGGAATCACCTTTTTATCAAGATTAGAGTGAGATTAGGAAATTCTAGAAGAGGTTAAGGATTTGTAGAAGGTTTCCAAGGTTTTAGGATTTAAATAAATATTTTATTTATTTAAAAGATTTTTGGTCAATTTATCAATTAATAATTAATAAATAGAGGAAATTCATTCAAACTTGATTTAAATGATTTTCAAGAGGGATTCTTTAATTAAAGATGTTTAATTAAAATAGGAGGATTTAATGACATAAAAATAAATAAATAAATAAATTAATTAATTAATGATGATGTCATTAGGGGTTTTTAGAAAATAAAAATATTTTATTTTCTAATAGATTTTTAGGTGTCTATTTTTGCCCCTCTTTGATGCAATGTCGCAAGTGGCGTGGTGTCAAAGACAAGAAAATAAGATGCCCCAGGCTAGAATTTAGAGGAATAGGGGGTTGTGCCCCCTCGAGAAAATAACGCAAAGAGGAAACTTTATGGAATTTTCTCAAAAGGAGACAAAAGGAGAAAGAAAAGGAAGAAGGGGGATAGATAACCAAGCTTCCAAGAGCAAAGATGGATGAATGCAAGATGAGATGGAATGAAAAATGCAGGATGCAAGATTAATCTATATGATGCTGGATGGGGGATTTGGGGAGCTCCAAGTGTAAAATGTGGAGAGCACAACCTAGTTTGATATAGCAATGCTAAAGACCTTCCTAGGTTATGAAAGAACACAAGGCCTTGTCACTAGTGTTACATAGGATTGACGCAAAAAAAAAAAACACAGGGTTGCCCCAGCATCACACATGAACCCAAGAGGAAGCATGGTAGAAATGATGCTGGAGAAACCACAAATAAACAACATTTCTCAAGTGCACCATGTAACCCAAAAGAACACATGTGAACTATGCAAGGGTCATGTTCGACCGACTCACAGGAAGAAGCAAAAGATCAAAAGACCTTGCCCTAGATTGCCCTCATTTGCAGCGCACCATGATATAAAGGATCGTGGTGACTTTGAGTAGAGAACAACAAGAAGCTGTAATAGATGAAAAAGATCTAAAGGACAAAATCCAAGACCAAAATGATAACTCCAACAGACATCCTTTTCCAAGGAGAGAGATTTGACTTGACTGATGGTGGGAAGATTGGTCTGAACATGTCAAAGGATACATTGACACAGACTTGGTGTGATTGGTGGAAGATTAGGTCTGATAGGAGGAAGGATACATCCTCAAGGACCCGCTAATTGATGAGAGAATGAGTGTTGTTATGCACTGGAAAATGATGAGTCAAAGAATAATCACTGGGGCAAGGATAGTCGACAATTGAGGTTGCTAAAGTACAAGGTTGGGTGGTACAAGATTATCTGATCAAAGGTTGTTGTAGGAGTGACAAGGATTATGTACAATAGGATGTGGCAATATGTATAATGAATGAGAAGAGATTTAAAACTGATATGTATAGAAGCTCATGATGTGGGATAGGAAAATCTCACTATACAGGATATATACAAGAAGGAGTGCACTATACAAGATATGGGACATGATATATGCAAGATATGGTACAAGATATGTGCAGGAGGGATTGCGGATTTGCTTGAGGATTAAAGAGATGAATACGGGGGGATGGTGGTGGGGATGGGGATGGTAGAAAAAGGACTCGGTTCTGGGATGGGGGGGATGGGAATTTGATAGATAATGACTCATTCCACTCTATATGGCACCTATTTGCCAAGTTTTCACCAACATACTTGTCCAAGGTGCTTGAATTGCCAAGTTTTCACCATTGGACGAATGATTTTTCTTTTCTTTTTTTCTTTTTTTATTTTTTTGTATTTTTCTACTTTTTTTTCCAAATTTTATGGATTTTCTAAATATGTAGGATTTGGTTTAGGCATATAATCTCTTCAAATGGATGATGTTGATTGGATCATTCAAGGGCTCACCTTCTGGTGTAGATAGCTGGTAGGCTCCGAAGCTGAAGTAGGCTATGACAACATAGGGGCCCAGTCAAGTAGGCTCAAACTTGTCTTTCTTTTCTTTATGTGCTTGGACCTTCTAATTTTCCTTGAGGACTATGTCACTAACTTGGAAGTGTCTAGGATGGAACTTTTTGTTATAACTCCTTTTGAGTTGATTTTGGTATGCAACCAGGTGATCATATGATTGCTGTCTCTTTTCATCTAGCATATCTAGCTGTGTGAGGCATGCTAAGTGATAGTCTTCATCGGTGGTATAGTTATTCATGGAGACCCGCAATGATGGGAGCTCGACCTCAATAGGTAGAATGGCTTCAACACCATATACAAGGGAATATGGGGTGGTGCCTATGGGAGTACGAAAGGAAGTACAATAGGCCCATAGGGAAAGATTTATTTAGAGGTGCCAGTCACGACCAAAATCATTGACAACCTTCTTGAGGATTTTGAGGATTATTTTGTTGGTTGCCTTAGCTTGGCCATTTCCTTGAGGGAAATATGGACTGGAGAAATGGTGATGGATTTGGAGTTTGGCACACAGATCATCCACATGCTGGTTTTCAAAAGTGTGTCGTGGTCTATGAAGATGGTAGATGGTATGCCAAAGCGACAGATGATATGGTAAAGGATGAACTTAGATATTTGGATGCCAGTAAACTTAGATATTTGGATGCTAGTAGTTAGGGTGAGAGGAATCACTTTAACCTATTTGGTAAAGTACTCTGTGGTTGTGATTATATATTTATGTCCATCTGAGGAAAGGGGAGTGATTAAGTCAATGAGGTCGAAGCTCCAACATCAAAATGGCCAAGGTGGCGCATTGGGTTGTAAGTCTTGTGCTGGTGCATGAATCAAATTTGCATGCTATTGACATGGTAGACATTTCTTGACAAACTCAAAAGTATCATGTTCCATGGTTGGCCAATAATACCCAACTCAAATAAACTACTTTTCTAGAACCATGCCACTTGTGTGGGCACCAAAAATTCTAGAGTGGACCTCTTGTAAAGCTAGGACGACCTCATTTGAATCTAAACAACTAGAAAGGATATTGTGATATCCTTGATGATAAAGGGTGTTGGCTACAAGAGTGTAGCAGGAAGCTCTGTGAATTAGGTTTTGGCATTGGTTATTGGTGAGATGTGGAGATATGATACCATTCTTTAGCTATGCATGGATGTCATGGTACCATGGGGATTGAGGATCACCAAGACACACACACCATTTTTGTATCAGCATTCACATAAGTAGGCATGTGTAGCTGCTTGACTAAAAATTCATACTGAGTTGAATCATGAGGGATCTTCAATAAGGATCTGATGGTTTCCATTGCATCAACTACTTTGTTTTAAAGCCTTGGTATCTACGTGAACTATAGATTCAGGAAATTCTCTTTCAGTCTATCCACCAGTTCTTTGTAGGGTAGAAACTTGTCATCCTTTATTTGATATTCATCTAGGAATTGCTTGATAATCAACTATGAATCTCTAAACACTTACAGTTCTGTGATGTTCCATTGGATAGCTATCTTGAGGCCTAAGATGAGTGCCTCATATTCTACAATGTTATTAGTACATGGGAATACTAACTTGAATGATTTTGGAATATAGTCACCTTGAGGTGTGATGAATAGGATTCCTACCACTGATCCATGTGATGTGTAGGAGCCATCAAAGTATAGCTTCCACATGGGTTGTTCTTCAATCATACATAGATACTCATCAGGGAATTCCATGATTAGTAGATAGGCATCCACCAGTGGTACTTCTGCTAGTTGATCGATAATTACTTTCCCTTTGATTACTTTCCGATCTATGTACTGGATGTCAAACTCACTAAGTAGCTATGTGTGAGTGATTTACACCTTCATGAAATAACAAGATTTAAAAGACAATTACAGTATTCAAAGCAAACTAATCTAAATAATGCATAATTAATCTAAATATCTCATGGATCTCTAAAATAAAGTGGTAAATGAGGCTCTCAGCTATGATCCTCACTAGTGACACTCTAAAGATGAGAATTAAGCTATATGATATGCAAATTTAGATCTATTCTATCAAATTCTAGCTCTATTTGATGAAAATCTACTATGATCAAAGCAATTTAAGCTAATTAGCAATGAAAAATGATAAGTGAGTGATGTGGATGCAAATTGCAAGAGCTTTGCTGCAATTCAAAGATATGGAGTGGATCCTTAATGCCTCAAAATGCTTTCTACTTATAGGATTTTCCCAAGGGTAGGTGGTAGAGTGAGATAACCATGGTTATGCTTGGGTAAGGTCAATTGGCTTTGCTTTGTCCATAAATGGGGGGACAATCATTTAAATGGTTTCAAAAGGTTGGACCATTTCAACAAAAGTGAGTGATTTGTGTCCATTTTGTCTCCTTTTTGCTTTGTTGAGGGAAGTTAGTATTTTTTAATTAATTAAAGTAATTAAATTTAGCCATGAAGGGTAAGATGTTCATTTTGATTTTTTCATTCAAAAACTATGTCATTAATTGAATTTAATCAATTTCATAGTGTTTTTCCCCTTTTCAAGCTTTATTTAATCATTTAATCATTTAATTGAATTTTCCTTTGATTTGAATTACCTTTGTTCCATTTATTGATTTTTCATGCTATTTGATGATTTGATTGCACCTTTTGATTGATTTAAGCCTTTTGTTAATTTTTCATGTCTACAAATGCCCCTCTTTGAGTCGATGTGTGAAGAACACCGATTCAAAGATTCCCTTATGTCCTGATTGCGATTCCCTATGTGATTGATTGCTGCCTCTTGATATGATAAACTGATCTGATACTGATTTGCCTCCTAATATGAAACTGATATGATATGATACTGATATGATAACCTAATATGATATGCCCCACTGATAAATGTTTTTGATGTGATGCCAATTTGATACTCTGATGCCCCCTCAGAAATAAAACATATTGATTCCTTGATTTGAAAGATTTTGATTAATTGGTCCAATATGTTTTCATTTCTGAAAAATATTGATGATATGCCATGACTCACAAATTTGCATATCCAAGATAGATAGATCTGTTGTAGTTAAGCGAAACAAGTGATTAGGATAACAGGATAATGGTACCAATGAATGTGATTTGTCAATCTGATAGGATAGTAAAACTGATATGGGATAACTGATCAGTGTGAAAAATGATATGATTTGATACTGCTGCTTCGTTCTCAGGACACAAAGACATGAACAAATGGTACAGGGTGTGATTGCTTGATACTTTGATAGGATTGATTGATGTAAGATGACTCACTGATATAGAATACTGATATGATTCCCTTGATTTGTGAAACAAGCACATTTCCGTAAATTATACATACGGTCCCTTGCTTCTTGGATATTAGATTTATGGATCTTCCTTGTTGTTGATTTTGTATCATGTTATGTTTTATTGATCAGGACTTGGATGTATCACTTTGATGACATTGTATCTTTGATTAGATAGACTTCATGGATCTGTGATATTATGGACACTTTTTTGATTTATGGACTTTCCTTGATTCTTGATTGAATGACCCATTTTATGATTGATCAAGATTTCAATTGAATGACCCCCCTTTTCCCTTGGAAAAATACTACAAACAAATGCACATGCAATTAATCTAACATGATAATGCAATTAACCTTCCATGATAATGCAATGCAATGCAGCTAAGTGTCACTAGCTTTTAGCAAATAAATGCCTTGAGGATAAATTTTCATCATTGAGCACTTGGGACCGGAAAGTTGATACAATCACCACTACCCACTGACATGATGATATGAATATTGCTTTTTATTGCTCATATGGTAACCTCCGTTTTGCTTTCCCATCGGTCTCATCGATATGACTATCACTGATTACAAACAATCATGAGAGTATGAACACTGATTTTGTCAGATTCTATGTTGCAAGTGGATTTTGGCATTTACATATGAAGAATCTAAATATCCAAGGTATCCGGTTGCGTAAACAAACAAAATTTAACTCATTGTTTTATAAGATAATCCTCGATGGTTCTTTGATGACCATGTCTTTAGATGAATTCTCATAAGGCAATGAATCTTCCTCCAAACATTCACTTCATAGTCAAGAAAAATATCATGTCTCCATCATTGCCAATCTAGTCAAAACATCATTGATTAGCTAAAAAGACTTGATACAAATTGAATTAATGTAAGTAAACAGATTTTTAACCAACTTTTCAAAAAAATCTATCTAGGTGTTTTGCATTGTTTTCTGATCTTCAAATAATATTTCCAAGTGTTTTGATCATGGAATGATGTTTGATTTTTAATCCTGAATAATAAGTCAATTTAGGCTCAAGGATTTGTTGTGGTAATCAACTTCTTGGTTAGTAAACAATGATATCAATCAAAGGTTTACAAAAATCTGATCTCTCTTCTGAAAATGTTGATCCCTTTTTGCTTGTGACTGAATCTTGCTCGTTTGAATCCTTTTTGAGGTACCCACTTTCCAATCTATTTTGTGCTGCCCCCAAGTGTTTGATGTATTAGTTTTGACAACTTTGGGCAATGCAAAGGATGATGCTAAAAATGTTATTATGACTATGTACAAATGAAGGATGCAATGAAGGTTTGGACAAATGGGATGATGAGATGCATTATGTACACATGTGACTAGGAAAGAAATGACTTAAGGAAACCAAAAGTGCTTGTTGCCAAGTTTTCACCTTTGGGTGCTTTTTTTTTTGCTACCGAGGCGCCTATTGCTAGGTTTTCACCAAGGCACTTTTTTTCTTTTTCATTTTTTTTTTTTGTATTTTTCATTTTTTTCATTTTTTAGTATTTTTCCTTATCACCTTGGCGCCTATTGCTAGGTTTTCACCAAGAGATAGTTTTTCAAATGTTTTTGCTTTCTTCATGCTCAATTTTCCACTATTTTTGATCTTTCTTCCTTTCCAATGTTTTTGGATTTTCCATTTTCAAATGTTTTTGTATTTTCAAGATCCCTTTTCAACTATGTACAATAATTATGATGCTCTCTCATCTGATACTCTGTATACTCTTTCATCTGCTTTAGGTGTAGAACCTCTTCAAATGAATTCTATTTATGGGTTCTTGTAACTCTTCACCATTACAATCTGATAACTTATATGTTCCAGTTCCAAAGGATGACACTATCACAAATGGGCCTATCCAATTAGCTTCCCACTTTCCTTTCTTTTCCCCTTCAGCTTGATTTTTGGGATTTTCTCTTAATACCAAGTCTCCTACTTGAAAATTTCTTGGTTTGATGTGTTTGTTGTAATTCCGTGAAATCCTATTTTGATAAACTCTTAAATGCTCATAAGCTTGACTCTGGTGTTCCTCTAACAATTACAATTGTTGCAGTCTGGCAACCCTATAATCCTCATTAGTGATCAATCCTCTTAATGAAACCCGTAGAGATGGGATTTCAACTTCTAATGGTAGAACTGCTTCGGCTCCATAGACTAAAGAGAATGGGGTGGCTCCTATAGGTGTTTTGATACTAGTTCTGTAAGCCCATAGTGCGGGATTTATTTGCACGTGCCAATCTCTTCCTGATTTGTTAACTGATCTTTTTAATATCTTGAGGATATTTTTGTTCATTGCTTTAGGTTGGCCATTGCCTTGTGGATAATAAATGGATGACGAATGATGTGTAATGTGGAATGTCATGCAAAGTTCATCAATATCCTAATTTTTGAATTGTTTCCCATTATTCGTGATAATGACATGTGGAATACCATAGCGGCAAATTATGTGGTTCAATATGAACATTGAAATTTGTTTGCCAGTTGTTGTTGTTAATGGAACTGCTTCCACCCATTTGGTGAAGTATTCTATTGTTGTGATGATGTACTTGTGTCCGTTTGAAGATGGAGGATGTATGATTCCAATCAAGTCAAAACCCCATTGATAAAAAGGCCATGGTGTAATGAATGGGTGTAGTTCTTGAGCCGGTGCATGTATCATGTTACCATGATATTGACATTTGCTGCATGTCTTCACAAATAGACAAGCATCCTTTTCTAATGTTGTCCAAAAGTACCCTAAATGAAGGATTTTCTTAGCTAGATTAAGACCGCTTGAGTGTGACCCGCAAATGCCTTCGTGGACCTCGCGTAAAGCTAACTTAGATTCTTCTTCCTCTAAACATCTAAGTAACATCCCATCAAGACCCTTACGATACAATGTGTCTGAAAGGATTAGGTAACGGGTGGCTTGGTGTATGAAGTTACATTTTTGGGCACGAGTTTGGTCTATGGGTAGTACTTGGTCTTTAAGGTAAGTATAGATGGGTCCATACCAAGGAGAGTCATGTCCATGTAAAAGAGCAACAATTTGGGTGTCAGGAAGGTTGAATGCCAGTTTTACCAACTCTTCCACCAAGAACTCATACTTCTCATTTTGATCTAGTTTTTGTAATAAGGAAGCCAAGGTAGCCATGGCATCTGTTGCTCTATTTTTTTCTCTTGGAATCTGTTCAAATGTGATCAAAGCAAAGTACTTCTTCCATCCATCAATCAAGGTTTTATATTTCATCAATTTTATATCTTTGGTATTGTATTCATTATTAACCTGATTGATTATGAGTTGGGAATCCCCAAACACTTGTAATTCTACAATATTCCATTCCAAAGCCATTTTGATGCCAATGACTAATGCCTCATATTCCGCTATGTTATTGGTGCATGGAAATAAGAGTTTATAGGACTTTGGAATGGTGTACCCTTGAGGGGTAACCAATAATATACCTACTCTAGAACATCCTTGTGTATAAGATCCATCAAAATATAATTTCCATGTCTTTGCTTCTATGTTGACAATTGCTGCATCTGGAAATTCAATTTGAATGGTTTGTGTAGACTCCATTGGGTTATCTGCTAAGTGATCTACTATCACTTGTCCTTTAATTGCTCTTCTATCAACATATTCAATGTCAAATTCACTTAGGATCATGACCCATTTTGCTATTCTACTTGTTAAGGCAGTTTTACTTAGCAAGTATTTGAGAGGATCAATCTTGGCAATTAATTTGATCTTATGCATCAACATATAATGTCTTAGTTTTTGAGATGCAAAGACCACTGCTAGACATGCTCTTTCCATGAATGAATAATTTAGTTCATATTTTATTAAGGTTCTACTAAGATAGTAGATTGCCCTTTCTTTTCCTTGCTCATCTTCTTGTGCCAACAATATGCCTAGAGACCTTTCTGTGGCTGATATGTATAACAACAGTTCTTTGCCCTTGATAGGTGACATAAGAATAGGTGGGTTTATCAAATAAGTCTTCAAAATAGCAAAGGCCTTATCACATTCTTCATCCCACATAAATGTAGTGTCCTTGTGTAGCAATCTGGTGAAGGAGTGACACTTTTCTGCTAATTAAGATATAAATCTCCTTATTGATTGAATCTTTCCTTGTAGTGACCTCATTTGGCTAATGTTTCTTGGAATCTCCATCTCTAGAATGGATTGTACTTTTTCAGGATCAACTTCAATTCCTTTTGCTGACACTATATAACCCAATAGCTTGCCGGCTTGGACACCAAAGGCACACTTCTTTGGGTTTAATCTAACTTTGAATTGTTCTAACTGAATGAATATTTTTCTTAGGATTTGTAAATGTTCTTCTCTTTTGTGGGACTTTGCTAGAATGTCGTCCACATAATCTTCTAAGAAAGTGTGCATCATGTCTTGGAAAATGGTTGTCATGGCCCTTTGATATGTAGCTCTAGCATTTTTAAGACCGAAGGGCATGACATTTCAACAAAAAGTACCCCAAGGGCAAGTAAATGCTATCTTTTCTTGGTCTTTGGGAGCAATATTTATTTGATTGTAGCCACTAAATCCATCCATTAATGAGTACATTGCGTGACCTGCTGTCAGATCCACTATGGTATCTATGCTTGGCAATGGGAAGTCATCTTTGGGACATGCAAGATTTAAATCTCTAAAATCCGTACACACACGGATAGATTTATCATGCTTAGTAACTGACACAATGTTAGAGATCCAATCAGCATATGCTATTGTTCTTATGAATTCCACCTTTAACAATTTTTCCAATTCTGCCTTGACTAGGAGAGCCACATGTGGGTGCATTTTCCTTAGTTTTTGCTTCACAAGTTTAACTCCGGGTCTAACATTCAAATGGTGCATTATGAAATTAAGATCCAGTCCGGGCATGTCAGCATATGACCATGCAAAATTCACTTGTTGTTCTTGGAAGAATTTGATAAAGTCCTCTCTTTCAAGAGATGTAAGTGATGTAGCCAAGTGTATGAACTTTGGATCTACTTCCGTACCAATGTTAACTTTTTCTGTTGGTTCTATAAGAATAGATGACCTTTCTTCCTCATGTTTGGGAAAAGTATCCAATCTCTCTTCCTTTGGTGCCACAGTTGGGTTTTCACCAAAAGAAACATCTTTTATTTTCATTGTTTTTGGTTCTAATGGTGCCACAGTTGGGTTTTCACCAATATAACTTCTCATTTTTAAATTTTTTTTCATTTTTTTCTTTTGACTAAGAGATTGGACCCTTGCTGTTGTCATTATGTCCACATTGAGTTCATTGGTGAAAGAGGGTTCAACCACATTGAGGTATTGGTTTGTTGCTTAGTCACTTGGGAAGTAAAGTAAGTCGTTTGGTTTGGTTTGATCCCAATCAATGAGGTTCAGGTGCATCAAAATTAAGGAATTATTAGGTAAGATATCATCAATAGGATTTATGGACATGACTTCATTTGAGGGTTCATACATTGTATCATTTAGATCTATGATGTTTGCTTCCTCAAGATGATCCATGGAAGCAGGGTCAAAGTCCCCTTCACTCGAATCCTCGTCAACCTCTATGGGAAACAATGTGGGAAAAGCCACAAGTGGGTTAAAGCTAACATTTGAATTTCCCTCCTCTGAAGGTGTCCAAAATGTTTCTATCCATGCTCCACTATTAGATGCTTGTTCTATATTAGGCCTTTGAATAGGAGGTTCTTCATTAATTGGAGCTTCTTGTTTTGGGATTTTTGCATAGGTATGTATAGCAAAGACTTCTTTATCTTGACATGACTCCTCTGATAAAGTATCCCATTCATAATCCTGAGAGTCATCACTATCTCCTTTGGATTCTAATGCATTTATTTGAGGATGAAAATCATGCATTGGACTTGAACTTTCTCCTTTGTATTGGAAACCTACTCTAGATTTTTCATGACTTGCCCTCCAAATAGGTTCAATAGGTTCTACCCTCTATTTTTTTGGCCTAAGGGTCTTCTTCCTTTGTATCCCATCTTTTGTATAATATCAAATCCTTTCCCATATTGTTCGGTTTGTATATTGACATGCTGAATTCTTTCCATGGGAGTGTCTGAGGTATCATCTTCATCATGATAAAGCCATTGAAGGACTTCATCTTCTTCCTTATCCCATGTTGCTTTGCTATCTTCCCTCAAAAAATAAGAATTATACTTATGTGGAAGATGCTCTTTTGATGGTTTACCATGTGATTTGGGAGATATGGGCATGTCAAATAGAGAAACTGAATATTCTCCTACTCCTTTTGAACTAATCTTGCATTGTTTGTCAAATTTGTTCATCATCTCACTCATGTGTTGGTAATGATCTTCTTTAGCTTGTTCCTTTTCCTCTTTCATAGGTTTGTAGATCGTTATCTCCAATTTAGGTGCTAAATATGGACTTTCCATTACATTTGGACCCTCGTAGCTCACTTTTTCCTTGCCCTTAGTTGATGTAGTTGAGCTAGCTTGAAGAGGATTTTGTGTATCTTCATTGGTGATTCTTGGAATAATTCCTTCATGATTATGTGGAATGTATAATTCCTGCAAGGGTTTGAGTGCATTACAATATTGGAATGGATTTGAGTCTCCTCCAACCATGATTTCTTCACCCATGTATGGAAACTTGATGCATTGGTGGTATGTGGATGGGACGGCTTGCATCTCATGAATCCATGGTCTTCCCAATAAGATGTTATAAGTTAATTTCATGTCCAACACTTGACACTTGGTTTCCTTCTTGACTGGTCCCACTTGGATGGGCAATACAATCATGCCTTTAGAAACTCTTTCAGCTTCATCGTAAGCTTTTATGGTGATTTTCTTTGTAGGGTCAATGCAAGACTCAGATAAACCTAAGGATTTTACAAGACTTAATGTGCAGATGTTAAGACCAGCCCCTCCATCAATAAGGGCTCTTTTGACTCTATGCCTTTCGATCAAAACCTCTATATGTAATGGAAAATTTTGGGGATGAGTTATAGACATGTCGTCTTGATCGGAAAATGAAAGACAATGAGGAGCCACGAGATGTCCTACCATATTTTGAAACTTTTCTTCCCCTAAGGTAGTAGAAACATGTGTCTCTTCTAAAGCTTTTTCTAAAATTTCTTTATGATTCGGTGACAACTTCAATAACTCTAAGATTGAGATTTGTGCTGGAGTACGTTGCAATTGATCCACCAAACTATAAGGCCTTGCTGCTATAGGAGGTTGTTTGACCACAATGTTGGATTGTGGGAAATTGGTGTTTTGAGGGACTATCCCTTGTAAAGTCATTCTAGAATTCTACCCTCTTGTAATGACATTTGTTGCTTCCTTTTGAGATTGTTCATTAATTACTATAGCATTAACAATATGATCATATGATGGTGCAAAGTTGAGATTATTGGCACTTTGTTTCTTGCCATTTGATGACTCACCTTTATCATGTTTGTAAAAAGGTTGTTTGAAGGCCGTATGATCTTCATTATTTTGGGGTCCATCAATGATGATTATGTTATTATCTATCAAGTCTTGCACCACATTCTTTAATTGTAGACATTCATTTGTAGTGTGTCCCCGAATTCTATGATATTCACAATGATTCTTAGCATCCCACTAGCCCGACTTGTTGTCTGGTTCATAAGGCTTAATAGTAGGTAATGTAATAACATTGTTAGCCATGAGAGCCTTTAATGCAGTTTCAAGTGATTCTCCCAAGGGTGTAAAGTGTCTTGAAGGAGTGGGCTTCAAATACTTATCATGCTTGCTGTTTCGATCCTTGTTTCCTTGATTATTCTTGTTGGCATTGTTATTATTGTTGGAAGGTGCATTATATGCTTGATTAGTATTGTTCACTTGATTAGGTGTCTTTGTAAGGGCAAATGGAATCACCTTCAAGTTGTTGGATTCCACCACACCATCATTAACAATGCCCTTGTTGTTATTTTTTGCAGCATAATGGCTATTGTTATTGTACCAACCTTTATTTTGATTGTTGTTATTGTTGGTATTGTTGTTGTTGTTGTTAGAGTTGTTCTTATTTTCCTTGTACAATTTCAGCTCTCCACTCTTAATCAACACTTCTTCCATTGTAACTCTATTATCAATCAAATCTTGGAAGGTTTTACGACATTGCATCCTTAGTCTATAATTTAATTCACTGCTTAAACCGTTAATAAAGATATCCATTTTCTCTTTTTCCGGTACACTTCTTGGATATCTAGCAAATGCAGTCCTCCATCTTTGCAAGAATGTGAGGAAGGCTTCTCCATCTTGTTGCTTCGTGTTACATAACGTTATCATTGTGACCTCATGTTTGATGTTATAGGAGTAATGAGTCATGAATTTAGAAGCTAATTCTTCAAAGGTTTTGATGTTGGATGGTAGTTTTGAAAACCAATCCATGGCCATTCCTCCCAAGCTTCTTGGGAATAGTCTCATTAAATAGGTTGTATCATGCATGAATTCAAGACTCAATGCACAAAACCCCCGAAGATGATCATGTGGGTCAGATGTTCCTTCATACCTATCATACTTAGGAAATGTTATATTAATGGGAAAAGGCACCATGACCAAACTCTTATCGAATGGAAAAGGACATAATGTTTCAATAGAGAAAGGCTTACGAGCCCCATTTTGTTTCAACCTGTCAATTTCCATTTGTAATGCCTTGAATTGTTCCCTTATTGCTTCCATAGGGTCTTCTACTTGCTTGGGCTTTAGTTGTTCTATGTCAAAATCTTTAGGTAGCTTTACTCCCATTTGTATCAAGTCCATGAAGTATTTTTCTTTATCCATATGCATGGTCTTTTTCATTAGTTCTATGAAATAAGGACATTGTCTTGCCTCTAACGCCTTTTCATCTGTGGCTTCTTCCACAGTTGGGGGTAGGTTTGTATTATGAAGCAGAGGTAAGTTGTTGCCTTATGAATTTGCTTCTTGGGAATTAGGATCTCTTCCTCCATTATTATAATTTTCTTGATTGTTGTTAGGACCCATACCCCCATTCATGTTGTTTCCTTGGTTGTTAGGACCGATATTTCCTAGGGTGCCGCTAAACATCTTGTTAGTGTCCTTTGCCTTAGTGAGTTTTTCAATCACTCGTGAAGTAATGAAAGTGTCCCCCAAAAATGGGAGCTCTTCTCGTTTGTAGGTCCCGTCTATTTGTAATGTTTTCTTTATAGAGTGTGATCTTGTAAGAACAGGCATGAACAAACTTTAAGGGTATGTTGACTTCTTTTGATAATCTAGTTTTTGGAATAAGGTAAAAGTTTTTGATCAATTTTAAATGGTTTAAAATCTTAATGATGTTTTGATCAATAACTTTGGAATATCTTGTTTGAAAATATAAAAACAATCTCAACACACACATCAATTTGGTACCATATCCCTAGAATGCTCTAATGTGTGTATTTTTGAACATTTTCACAGGTTGAAACACAAGAATAGCTTCCACGCAATCTACCTAGCACATAATTGGTTCGTAAACATGGCTCTAATAGGTAGTTTTGCTATTTTACCATTATGTAGTAAGTTTTCCATTCAAAATGGATCTTAGCCATTCATCCCCCAAGTATGTTAAGGGGCTTCCCACACGCATCGAAGCAAGATTTTGCGCAATCCATTAAGACTACTAGAGGAAGTTCGAAAGAGCTAAAATCCTTTTATCGTGCACCCCATTAAGGATACACACATTTCTTTTTATAGTGGGTCGGATTCTCGTGGCAAAAGCAAGTGTATCCCACTTTGGGCTATCCCTCTCACCGGCCCTTTTAAGGCAATCTCAGGAGGTGAGCCCACTAAGTTTTAAACATGTTCATTTGAAAGCATGAAAAGTGGATTTGGTAGAGCAAGTTTGGGAATTTGATTCACTCAAAGAGTGAAGAGCATATCCCTATTGCTTTTCCCTTATCCCAAACACTTACAATCAATTTGGTTCTTTTTCAACCCCGTGACAAAGGGTTCTTAGAATTGAAATGTTTGTTCTTTTCCTTTTATGATTAAACTATGTTTTAAACTTTGAAAATGCCACAATTTAAGGGAAGTTTGCAAGCTTGATGAGAGAAATACCTCAAACGATGCTAGCAAAGGCTAGGTGCATTTTTAAGTAGTAGATTTTCTCATTTTCTCTCCAAATCCTTCCCTTACCTTAGTGAAACGTTCCCTCCACCAGCAAATTAGTCGGCACAAACAAATAAAGTGAGGAGAAACCAAAATCAAAGCTTAGAATGCTACAATTTTTATTATGCTTTTTATTCCTTCTTTTACTTCAATATTTGCAAAATTTTACAAACTTAGGGACTAAACTCCCAATTTAATGATACGTATTTATGTTTGTAAGCATTTACAACAGCAATGTATTTAGCATATACCTCTACATCCCTTTCTAAGTCATTGTTGAGAACAAATGTGGTGTGTATCCGGTTTTCCTTTCTTATCCTCTTAGCGATCAATTTCTCCTTCAAGTTATGCCTTCTCTCTAGTTTTTGAAGTTTCTTATGACAGACCATACTCTTGAGATAGAAAAAAAAAGGACATGAAGTCAGAATATAGTCATTATTTTAACACTTTTGATAAAATATAAAAGTACAGCCACGCGACATTGTCCAGACTGTACGCAAGATCTAATTTGACAAAGGCATGATTACTTTAACCGTGAGCGTCACCTTGTGGGGCTCAAGCGAGATCAAAATAACTAGGAGCGATATCAAATTTTATCTACGCGTGAAATCTTTACCAGACGTGACAAACTGATGCGATAAAAGTGATATCTAATTTATCAAAGGTGACATTTCAAATGACAAAAGCAAGAAATTAAATCAATAAGGCAGAGTACTCCCTTCACACCAGACATAAAATGACTTCCTGAAAGTGACTTTTCAATTTATGTCTGTGACATTTAAATGACCAGATGCATGGCATCTTTGTCACAAACGTGACAACTTAATAACTAGAAGCATGATTTTATTTCTGTAATGCATTATTTCTCTATCCGGTAGCGTGAATCTGTATGTTAATCTGCATAAAAGTTCAGACTCAGCGTGTCATTTTATTCTCCGTAGGTGACATTTCTTTGCTAAAGGAGAGATCTCTTTATCTGTCAGCGTGATTTCTTCTCTGTGATCTGCAGACATCGAGCAAAAATATACAATTTCTAGCCTAAATTTAGCAAAAATGTGAAAATAATGATGAATTTGAGGCCTAGGGCCCCACGGTGGGTGCCATTTGTGTGTGAGTGATTTACACCTTCATGAAATAACAAGATTTAAAAGACAATTACAGTATTCAAAGCAAACTAATCTAAATAATGCACAATTAATCTAAATATCTCATGGATCTCTAAAATAAAGTGGTAAATGAGGCTCTCAGCTATGATCCTCACTAGTGACACTCTAAAGATGAGAATTAAGCTATATGATATGCAAATTTAGATCTATTCTATCAAATTCTAGCTCTATTTGATGAAAAATTTACTATGATCAAAGCAATTTAAGCTAATTAGCAATGAAAAATGATAAGTGAGTGATGTGGATGCAAATTGCAAGAGCTTTGCTGCAATTCAAAGATATGGAGTGGATCCTTAATGCCTCAAAATGCTTTCTACTTATAGGATTTTCCCAAGGGTAGGGGGTAGAGTGAGATAACCATGGTTATGCTTGGGTAAGGTCAATTGGCTTTGCTTTGTCCATAAATGGGGGGACAATCATTTAAATGGTTTCAAAAGGTTGGACCATTTCAACAAAAGTGAGTGATTTGTGTCCATTTTGTCTCCTTTTTGCTTTGTTGAGGGAAATTAGTATTTATTAATTAATTAAAGTAATTAAATTTAGCCATGAAGGGTAAGATGTTCATTTTGATTTTTGCTTTCAACAACTATGTCATTAATTGAATTTAATCAATTTCGTAGTGTTTTTCCCCTTTTCAAGATTTATTTAATCATTTAATCATTTAATTGAATTTTCCTTTGATTTGAATTGTCTTTGTTCCATTTATTGATTTTTCATGCTATTTGATGATTTGATTGCACCTTTTGATTGATTTAAGCCTTTTGCCAATTTTTCATGTCTATAGTAGCATGGCCAATTTTTCCATACAGCTTGTGAGAGTTGTCCTTGATAATAGATACTTGAGTGGATCCAACTTTGAAATGAGCCTGATTGTGTGGCTGAGCATGTAATGTCTAAGCTTTTGAGTTGTGAAGACCACTGGAAGGCATGCTTTCTCCATGGGTGAATAGTTAAGCTCATAGCCAACAAGAGTTCAGCTGATATAGTAGATGGATCTCTCTTTGTTGTCATCATCATGTTGTGCTAAGAGTGCCCCCAATGCTATAGTGGTCACCTAGATGTAGACTATGAGAGGGCATCTTGAAACTGGTGGTACAAGGATGGGAGAGTTGGCTAGATGCTTTTCTGATAGATGGGGTCCCATTTGAAGATGGTGTCTTTGCAAAGTAGATGTGTGAATGGTTGGCACTTGTTTTCTAGCTAGGAGATGAACCAATGCACTGATTGGAGCTTTCCTTGTAGACTCTTGAGCTGCCCGAGTGTTCTGGGTGGAGGCATTTCTGTTATAGCTTTGACCTTCTTGGGGTCTATCTCTATGCCATGCCATGAGACTATAAAGCCTAGAAGATTTCAAGATTTTATGCCAAAGACACATTTCTTTGGATTTAGCTTCAAGACATAATGTTGTAAGTGATCGAACACACTTTCAAGAATGCTTAGGTGTTTGCCTCATGTTTTTAATTTTGCAAGAATGTCATCCACATAGTCTTCTAGGATCTTGTGGATCATGTCATGGAATATGGCTGTCATTGCTCTTTGATATGTAGCTCCTGCATTCTTCAGCCCAAATGGCATCATGTTGTAATAGAAGGTACCCCATGGAGTTGTGAATGTTGTTTTATGTTGATCTACTTCTGTTATCTAGATTTGATTATAGCCTAAAAATCCATCCATGAGTGACAACATCTCATGGCCCACTGTAAGATCTACGATCATGTCTATATTGAGTAGTGGGAAATCATCCTTAGGACATGCCTTGTTTAGGTCCCTAAAATCTGTGCAAATTCTGATGTCACTTGAAGGCTTTTTGACTAGTACCATGTTGGAGATCCAATTTGAGTAATCAATAGCTTTGATGATTTTTGCTTGGAGAAGCTTTTCAAGCTCTGCTTTGACTAACAAGGCTACTTTTGGATGCATTTTTCTTAGCTTCTGCTTGATTGGATTGACATTAGGATCCACTACAAGAATGCGTACTACAAGATTTGGGTCAAGCCCAGGCATATACGCATATGACCATGCAAATTTTATGGTGTCTTTTTGGAGTAGTGCAGTGAGAGCCATTTCTTCACCCTCTGTTAAAGATGCTACAATATAGGTGATTCTCGTATATTCTTCTGTACCCAAGTTGACTAGTTTAGTTTCCTCTATGATGATAGGTGACTGCTCAGGTCTATGATCCTAGATAGGAGGAAGAGGCAAGTCTCCATCTTCTAGCACTTGAATTGCCAAGTTTTCACTAGAAGATACACCCTTTACTTTTACTTCTTTGGAATTAGAATGTGCCCCATAAGGGTTTTCACATAAGGACTTGTGCTCTTCTTTTTCTCTTTCACTTTTGTGGCTAAATCTTGCCTCTTCCCTGAAATATCCTTTAGGATTGAGCTTAGAGATATGAGTTAACTCTGAATCTTGATCTAATTGTGGGCCTAATGCCCCCATGAAATCTAGGAGCACTTATGTGCCTTGGAACTCATTGATATGTGTGACGCTTGGTTGGTCCCAGTCTATGAGTTTGGGGTGGATGAGGGGAAGTTTGATGAGGTTAATGGTGAGTTGTTGTAGGATAGAAGTGCCCAGGAGGGTATCATCATCGAAGATATCATCATATGATTTCTTTACTTCCTCTTTGGGGATGTCTTTGATTTCTACAAGGTTGTCCTGGCTATTCAAGAAGGGAACGATAGTCATGTTGGTGCCTCCATGAGTTGCGGTATTGGGCTCTTGTATACATAGGTGAGGGGTATTAAAGCCAAGACCTCAATGTTGTGGGTTCTTTGATGTTGTGATCAAGTCTTTTTTTCTTCCTTCTTGTGGTCCTAGACCACCCCCTTGATATTTCCATTTCTCAGTGGCATACTTGTGCGATTGGGGATATTTGTCTTTGAAGTAGCCAAGAAGTTGAGTGTTAGCTGATGGGGGATATTTATACAACCACCTATTGATGTCAAGATCCATCTCTTGATTGTTTATGTTGCCAAGGGATTCAAAAGTTATAGGCCCCATTTGCTTGATTTCATGATTATCTTCAACATACTTGTTTTGGTGACTCGGGCGCCCTTGCATATGTGAATCAAGTGGGAGGGCCCCTACTGCAAAAGCATCATTCAGGGTGTATTCACCACATCCCTAGTTATTGATCTTGATGAAAGAGAGAGTGGAGGTGATAATAGTCTCTGGATCTCAATGGGATCGAGATGAGTTGGAAATAGAAGTACCAATGTCGGTTCCAGGACAATGGTTGGAATGAGGGAATGATGCTTCCATCGCACGATAGTATGTGAAGGGTTGGGGGTCGGCCTGGATGGTAACCTTAGTGCCTTGATGCAGAAATTTGACACACTGATGGTAAGTAGATGGTACAACCTTGATGGAATGGATCCATGGCTGGTTGAGGAGGATGTTGAATGGTAGGTCAAGATCAACAACATGGAAAATGGTGTCTTGTGTTGCTAGGCCTAGCTAGATAGGAAAAATAATAGTACCTTTAGAGGTATGCTCCAAGTTGTTGTATGCCTTAATGGTGATGACTTCATATGATATGTTAGCCTCCGTGAACCCAATCTGCTAAATGAATTTTAAAGTACACAGGTTTAGGGCTAAACCATTATCTATCATGACCCATTTGATGGAAAAATCTCTGACCATAACGGCGATGCGGAGAGGGAGATTATGGTCAAGTGCAATAGCTGGCATGTCAGATGGTTTGAAGGAAAGAGAACATGGTGCATATAGATGTCCCATAAGGTTTTCAAACTAGATGGTGTTTATATCTATGGGGACTTGTGCTTCATGGAGGGCTTGATCAAGGATTTATTGATGGAGGGGTGAGGCACGAAGAAGGTCGAGGATGGACATTTGGGCAGGTGTCTTCCCAAGATGTTCTATGAGGTTGTCTTGTGCATTGTGTGCATTGTGTAATGGTCTTGGATGGGCACCGATGATAATTATCTAGCCTCTATGGGTGGTAATGACACATTGACTATCTACTCCTTTGACATGGATGACATTGACTGTGGGCTCGACTTGGGTTATACATCCAAAAAACTTGTCATAATTGATATAAGCAGTGGTGTAGTCTTTGTGGCTAGTGTGATCTCCTTGTTTTCCTTTGCCTTGGTTCTGGGGAGGAGGATTGGTATTAGCTTGGTTCTTCCCAGTGTTTTGTTGTGGGAACACATTCTGATAGATTTTCAAATTGGCATTAGGCGAGGCTTGAGTAGGTGTGTCTACTTGGATCTCCTTTTGGTCAATGAGATCTTGGATGTAATTCTTGAGTTTCATACACCTTAAGGTAGTGTGTCCTTTGACACGATGATAATCATAGTACTCATGATCCTTATACCAGTTGGGCTTAGGAGTGGCATCATCAAAATACTGGATTGGTGGGTATGTAATCAAGTTGGCCTTGGCCATTCAGTGAAAGATACCATCTAGAGGTTCACCAAGCGGTGTGAAGATCCTCTTTTGATAATTATGGGCTCTGGGTCTATTATGATTGGGAGTAGTATTAATGGTATTAACCTGATTGGTTGGATTTCCTTAATAAGCTTAATGTGCTTGCTACTAATAGTTCTGCTGATTTTTTTGAGGCTGATATTTCTGCATAAGTTGCTGATGAGGTTGAGGTTGTTTTTGATATGCAGGAATAGGTGTAGGACTGGCTAAAAGGATTTGGACATGCTTGGTGTTCATAGCCCCATCAGTGACTACATTTTTGTTACGATTCTAGTAATGGGGTTTATCATTGTTGGGTTTACTTTGGGAATCATTTTTGTAATGACAAATTGTGCCTTCATCTAGGAGACCTCTTTCAATATCTATCCCTTTACTTTTGATATCCTGATATGTTTGGATACAGTTCATCCTCATGAAGTGGGATAGTTTGGGATGCAGGTTATTGATGAAGATCTTGGTTAGATTTTTCTCAAGCAGTTGGTATGATAACGTAGTGGTGAGGTTATGTCATTGTTGCAAGTAGTCTTCTAGGCTTTCTCCTTCTTTCTATTTGCAGTTGCAAAGGTCTAGTAAGGTCAACTCATTTTCAACATTGCGGGCATATTGGGAAATGAACTTCTCAGAGAGCTTGACAAAAGTTGTGATGGTCCCACATGGTATCTTGTAAAACCACTCAACAACAGTTCCTCCCAAGCTTTTGGGGAATAGGCACAAAAGATAATTGTCACTGTAAGCCACTTCTTGGCACGCCTTATAGAAATCTTTGATGTGATTCACCAGATCTCCCTTTTCCTTGATATTTATCAAACTTGGGTGTCTCAATGTTCTTATGAAAAGGAACAATTGTGATTGATCAGTCAAATGGGTAGGGACACACCTCTTCAAACTTGAAGGTTTTATTCTTTGTATTGGTTTGGAGCTCCTTAAGAGCATTCTTCATTGCTTCCCACTCAGTATTGATTGGCGTTGGGGTGGGTACTCCCATTTGGAATAGATCTAATGGTGTTGGTGAATAAGGGTGATTTTGAGGTGGATATTGTGGAGTGGGATATGGAGATTGCCCAACAAGATAGGCAAATTGGAATGGATTTTGGAGTGATGATTGTTGGGGAGGATATTGTTGATGCGGTGTGGGGGTATATTGCGGTGGAGGATATGGAACTACTTGCTGGTGTTGGGGGATGATGGGATGTTGTTGTTGCACTAGATAGGAGGAATCTTGTTGCTGCTAGGGAATGATAGGGACTTGTTGCTGTGATTAGAAGTATTGTTGTTGTGGAGGAGGCTAGTGGAATGATGTAGCTTGTTGATAAGATAGCCCTTGCAAAACTTGGCTTTGTGCTTGGTTTATGTAGGATGGATGCATTCTCGCATTTCTTAAGGGTGGAACTGATGTAGGGAAGCCAAAAGAAAGAGGTGGTTGGGAAAGGTAGCTTGTGAGATCGGAAGAACTCTTTTGCTGAGATGGTGGAACTTGTTGAGAAGTATTAGGTGGTGTGAATAGATGGTTCATGAATGGGGAAAAGGATGAAACTGGTAGAGGTTGAGATGGTTGTTGTTGTGCTGCTTGGGAGAAGGTGACTTGTTGGTTTGTTTGTACGAATGCAAAGAAATGGGTTGGTATTCCAAAAGATAGCATCTCTTCTTGAGTAAGGCCCCAATAAGAACTGGTTCATGGTGGGAATTATGATGTAGAGGATACTGGAAAGGTAGATGTGATGGGAGTTTGGGATATGAATGGTGGATTTGAAAAACCAATGGAAGGCATACCTGTGGTGAATGCATTTTGTTGAGCTTGTGCCTGGGTAGATGTTTGTTGGGGGGTGAACAAAGATGCTTGCGTTCCCCATGAAAAGGGTGATGCAGATGTGGAAGTTTGCTAGGAGAAAGAGGAGAATGATTGCATTGCCCCTGTAAATGATGTCATGGGTGTAGAAGTTTGTGAAGTGAAGGAGAAGGATGATTACATCCCCCCCAAAAAGAATGGTGTGGATGTAGAAGCTTGTGAAGTGAAGGGGAAGGATGATTATGTCCCCCCTAGAAAGAATGGTGTTGAAGTAGAGGATTGCTAGAAAGATGAGGGAAACAAATGCATTGCCCCTGGAAACAATGATGTTGCTTGGCCCATGGAAGGTGGCGGAACTACTTCTATAAAGGCTTGTGTGGGAGGTGGTGCTTGGTTTTGAGAAAAGCTTTGGGTAGGGATGATAGATTGAGCTACTATGGAAGATGATGGTGCACCTATGAGAGGAAATGGAGTGGATTGTGTTGCTTGTGTTGCAGGGCCTATGAAATTACTTTTCAAAAGAGGAGGGATGGGCAAAGCTATTTGTGATATGTAGAGAAGTGGGTGAGGGATCTGTTGGATGATGGGGATGTATACTTCTGCTGGGATTTCGATGTTGTTGATGGGGATGCGAGGTTGGAGATATGGTGGAATGGGAGTATCCTGCTATGTGAAGTTAGCCCACATGTTTCTTTGATTCTGAGTGGTGAGTGCACTAATCATTTGTGCATTCCTCAAATGATCCATAAATATTTATATCACAATAGAAGCCAGGGGGATATTGGGATCATCCCATGCACTACTAGTTTGTTGAATCTGGGGATCATAAGCTACCATCGTGAGGGTAGAAATGTTGGGATTAGATGAGCTAGGGACTTGATAAGGATCCATGTTCCTTCATTTTTTAGGTCTTGTCTCGACAGGCATGGAGTGGAGATGCATATGCTAGATGGATGCAAGATGTTCCTAAGAGACCCTAAAGAATGATGGATGCAAGCCTAAGAAACTTATAAGGATGGTGGATTTCTAGAATGTAATGCAAGGATTGGTGAGATGCATGGATTTGTATCAAGGATGGTGGAAGATTGGTAGAAGATGGTGACATATTGGTGAAACATTTTGGCGATGACGAGGGCTTGGTGGGATACTCTAATTTGGATCAAGATTTGGTGGATGATTGGTGGGATGCTGGTGGAAGATTACTAAGTGTCAAAAAATGAGCTGCTATTTTCCTGATGGAGGATTAGTGATAGGATTTGGTCAACTAAGGATAGACTAATGATCTTTGGTCAACATGATTCTTATCAATGCAAGCCAGTCTCTTGCTCGAGATGATGAGGCTGTGCAAGGAAAAGTTGGATTTCCTTTAGATAATGCTCTGTCAAAGGGGGTGATTTCTGATTTAGGATAGGGGATGAAAACAATTCAAAGGTGTTGAACACTAAGTGCTCTTGGATTTGGATCACTAGATTTGGTGAAAGGATTGGTGAGGTTGACTTGGATGATGGATGCAGGATTTGGGATTTTTTTGTGGATTGCTGATGGAATGATGTTTTTTTTAAAAAAGAGGATGAATTAGATGTAATTGAAAGGGATGACCTATGATGCAACTAGGAAGATGGTGATGAATGAAATTTAAGAATGTTTCTAGGATGCAACTAAGGATTGGTGGTGATGCAAGGATGAAACTAGGATGAAGGATTGTCGAGATATGACCTTGGATTCTGATGAAAGAGTGGATATGTGATGAATCTAGCTAGTCTTCTCTTTCAAGATTGATGTAGCAATGGTTAACTCAGAATCAATATGAAAACTACTTGACTCTGGCATTGTACTCAATGTTTTCCAATCTCTCTTGATTTTTCTCTTCTGCTCAGATTGCTTTAAGGGAATATTGATGGTCTTTGAGATTTCTCTCTGCAACTTTCTTCTCTTGATAGAATGGGGATCTGGGAAGCCTAGATTTTTTGTGTTGGGTCAAATATGACATAACTTGGAGAGATTTTTGGCAATTGATTTGAAACAAGGTTCTGAGTGTCTGCTTTTGAAAGCTCTTTTCTGCAAGGTTTTCTGAATAGTTTGAATCAAGTTGTGATTTAGCTTTGATGTTTTCCAATGGCAAAGGATAGATTTCAACAAAGACTTTTGGAGAATCAATCTCCACAAGGGAAAAAGCAACCTTGTGGGATACAAGCAAGATAACTGACTCCTGATCTGAAAAATCTTTGAAAGGTGTATGTTCCAATAATTGTTTTTACTGAGTCTTTGACTATTGAATCACTTTAAATAGATCTACCTAAAGGAAGGTGAGTATCAAAATCCTTTCCCACAACTTGATACACCCCAAAAGGGGATGCATATGGTGAATATCTTAAGGTGATCCAGTAAACCCCTTGGATCGGTCCTTGCACAAGGATTCTGATACCTTTAGATGTGGATAGGGTAGCCTCTATTTTAATAGGTTTGTAGTTGTTCCGTGGAGTCCTCCTAATTGCTTTGTACACGCATGACTCACTTAAGAGCCTAGTTGACCATGCTGAAATAGTAGGGATTATTCACCTACCCCAGGCTACCATCAACATGCATTGCCCAATTTTGAGGGGATGTAAGTGAGAGTTTTCTCAGCGCTTTATTTCTATACCGGTCAGGGAAGATACCGATTTTAGGTCATTCTCCAGAGAGGAAGTGCTTTTCTCCTCGGACAAGCCTCGCTAAAATTAAAACAAGTGAACTTGCCTAAGTTTAAGTGTTTTACGTTACTTATATTAACAAGGATTTTGCAAGAATGGAAAACTCCTAGATGCACATCATGAAGATTCTTTTCCCAAAAAATGATTAAGTGTTTGAATTGAAAATCTCAAAGACACAAGTGTTTAGGATTTTGATTTTTTCTTTCTCTCTTCAAAAGTAAAACTTCGAGTGATTGCAAGTTCTTTGTTTGGGCATTCAAGATTGAGTTTGCATGTTGCTTTAGAACTTTTAAATTTTCTTTGTTTTGATCTTTAAGTCATTCAAGATTTTGTTTGTTTTGAACTAAACTTGAAAGAGGAAGGAATAAAGATGCTTTTCTTTCTCTTTTAAATCATTCAAGATTGTGTTTGATTTGGACTCAATGTAAAAATGACTTCTTTGGACCTTTGGTTTTGCATTCAAGACTTTTGTGTGTTAGTTTGTATGTTTTATACACAAAAATGAGATTCTTAAATTTGGTTGATGCATGAAAACTTAGGAAACATTCAAGATTGTGTAACAAGACATTTGTTTGGAACAAATAACAAAGCTTTAGAAATAGTTTAGGACAATTTTAGCAACCATTAGGACTCTTTTTAGGACATTCTTAGTTGTATGAGATCTAAAAGAACTTTGAAACATTTGTAAATGAAGTTCATTTTATCCTTGATTGATGCCTTGAGTTTGTTTTAGGACTACTTGTATGCACTTAGTGTTGATTTTGGACCTTTTGAAATGCAAACTTGAAGTTCTTTTTAAGTTCCAAAAAATGAACTATTCCTAACTTTGCATGAATGCATCTAAAACCTTGATGTTGAAAGGATGCAAATGATTTGATTGATTTTGTTTGTTTGTTAGAATAGATTTTGTAAATTTTAGTCCTTAACGCATTCAAGAATGATTTGGGGGTTCATTTTAAGCACTAAAACAAGGTGTGTATGATTTTGCTTCCTTATAGATTTTTTTTGAGAAAAATAGGCCAAGATCTCACAAGAAGAAGAAGAAGAAGTAGATGGAATAAAAGAAGAATAAAGACAAGAAGAGGAAGAAGAATTCAAAGCGCTCCGTCCACCTATAAGCTTGAAAAATCTGGAAACACTCCAAAACCCATCAGAATGTTTGTGAAGAACCCGTGAAGTGGGTCCCACCGAGCGTGCCAGAATGTAGACTATGGTTTTAACTTGTTATCTAGTTTGAAAAGCTAAAACATTCAAACATTAGACTAATCTAGCATTTATCAATTCAAAACATACACAAATATAAACCAAGCCACCTCAAGATTGTTGCCAAAAATAAGTGCTATAGAGCACTGTTTGATTTGCTTCAATGAGAGGTATGTGGGTGTGATCTCTAAGCACAAGGAAATTTCTTATAATGCATTCTAAGGGATTTGAAATGATGCATGAATGCTAAGAAAAGCTTGAAAGAAACTAGTTCAATCCATTAAAAGGCTATTCTAGATGTGTTAAGAAACATGAAATAGAGCTATTCTAACAAATATAATTGAAAGCTTTATGATCTAAGATTATTCTAGCATTATAAATCTACTTAGAAATGAAAGGTGAATTGGTGAATTGCTCTTGGAAGAGGAGGGTATTTATAGGATTTGGGAAGGGCCTGGGTTAGGAGGATGAGTTAGAGTTTGAGGTTTGGTTAGGGGTTGAGTTAAAAGGATAAGGATTGACTTTCAAAGGTTGAATGGACCAAGATTAGGATAAGGGTTGAAGAATTTCTAGAAGAGTCTAGAGGTTCTAGGGTTTTCTTTAGGGAATATCTAAGATTTTAGGCTTTTAAATAAATGTTTAATTTATTTGAGGAATTGGTTGAGGACTTTATTTACTAAATGAATTTTGTAAATAGGAGGGATTATGTTTAAATTAGATTTAAACATTTTTGGAATGGGGTATCTTAATTAAATGTGTTTAATTAAAATAGGAGAAGAGATTGATGACATAAGAATTAATTAATTAATTAATTAATTAATTAATGATGATGTCATCAAGGGTTTAGACTAAAAAAGGTAGAAATCACTTTTTAATTAGGATTAGAGTGAGATTAGGAAATTCTAGAAGACGTTAAGGATTTTTAGAAGATTTCCAAAGTAGGATTTAAATAAATATTTTATTTATTTAAAGGATTTTTAGTCAATTTATCAATTAATAATTAATAAATAGAAGAAATTCATTCAAAATTGATTTAAATAATTTTCGAGAGGGATTCTTTAATTAAAGATGTTTAATTAAAATAAGAGGATTTAATGACATAAAAATAAATAAATAAATTAAATAATTAATTAATTAATTAAAGATGATGTTATTAGGGGTTTTCAAAAAATATAAATAATTTATTTTGTAATGGATTTTTAAGTGTCTACACCATCATACTATCCTAGACAAATCATTGCAATAAATGGGCCACAACAGGGTTACTATGGTTCGCTTTGTTATTTATTTATTAACTCTTTATGCCTTATCATGTATGTTTCTTTGATTTTGTGTTCTAAGTGTTTTTACTAGCTATTTGCATTCCTTTGGTTCACATTTTCTTGCACACATCTTGGCACACCTGGTGGGACCCACTTCACAGGTTTAGGACTAACATTTTTGGTGTCTTTAGCACTTTTTGAAGCTTGTAGGTTTGAGAGGTTTTGGCATGCAATTCAGCGGATACACCTAAAAAATTTAATTCACATTCTTAGATTTGTAAAAGGCTTCAATCACATTTTTTATAAATTTGTGCATTTGCTAAAAATTCACCAAGTATGCTCTGTCATTCACCATATACGCCCTTATTTTCTGTGGATACACCTTAGTATATTTGCTCTTGTCAAAACGTAATCTTGTAGATACGGCGAAACACATCCACCATTTCTCATTCAGCGGATATGCTCGTGTACATCCGTTTGTAAACACCTAAATTTATTCATTCTAACACTTATATTAATTAAATTTTAATGTCCCAAATAATAGTATAGTTAATTTTAATTAATTATATTCATATATCCATTTAATTAAACTTATTTAATTAAATAGATTCATTGCCTATAGTATTTAAATTAAATTTAAATACTACCCCCTAATGTATTAAATTTAATTTATTACATGTTTCTCCATATCCCCCTTTTAAATAAAATTTTAATTTATTTATTCCTCCACATGCTTTATTTCTACTAAACCATGATTAAGTTAAAATTTATTTAATTTAATCATAAACCTAACCTAGATGCTACCCTACACACATCACTTTCTATCTAATAAGCCTATTTAATACTTAACTAAGGTTAATTAAGTTGATTTTCATCTTCCTACAAAAATTAGTCCTAATTATTTTCTCACACATGTATGAGAAAATAATTTAAAATACACCTTTTCAAAAATTGCTAAAAAATGTCTGAACAAGGCTTCTTACATTTTTTGATGACACCTCTTACACTTTCCAAAAATGTAAAAATTGACTTTCTCTTACACATTTCGTACACACACTTACACATGTGTACTTGGAGTACACATTGACCCTTTACATCCCAAGTTTCTCACACATGTGTGAGCAAGCTTTGGGATTTTAATGGCTTATGTGTCTCCTTGGTGGCACCTATGTGGATGTCACCTCATCCCACCCCTCCAAACTTCTATAAATAAGACCCTTGTCTCAATCAAATGGAGACTTTTTATTTTGCAATCATTCTTGCATTCTAGAGATATTGTTAGTGCATTCATTGTAATTTTTATTACTAACTCTTTGGTAGTTGTTTGCATTCATGGTAGATTTAGAGTTTGAATCTTAGCTAATTTCTATTGATTTATAATCATAACTTGATGTCATAAGTGCTTGAGGGTTGCTTTCATAGCTCCTCCTTGAGTCTCTTTGGTTTCTTGCATTGAATGTTTGAGGTTTGCTCCCATAGCTCCTCCTTGAGTATTTCAATCTTTCATTTAAATCTAGTTTCATTCATTTGTGGGATCAATAGTTGTGTTGGGAGAGCACACCCACATCCTCTCTAAACTCTTAAACCAAGCAAGTCTTGGGCGCACTTGCTTCATGCTCATCCTAGGTTATGTGGAGAGTAGAGTATAAATGAAAATAAACATGATTTCTTGTTAGTTTATATTTTAATATGAACATGTAAAACTAATGTTTGAATGTTTATGCTTGTTCCACACATATTAATTTTCCTCATATACATTTTGGCATGCCCGGTAGGACCCAGGTTCTAATTCTCTATCATTATTTCTTGATTTTATGAAATTTTTATGTAAAACTTGCAGATAGGTGTCTCCGCACGTACAAAGGCATCTCCACCTACAGATAGGGGTCTCTTCCAGAAAGGAATTTTCTCTTCCCCTTTATTTTTTTAATTAATAAACTTGCATTTTCAATCATACTAAGGCTAATACTTGTAGCATATCATCATGAAAATCCTTTTAATGGATTTACAAGTTAAGAGAGACATGTAATCCTAAGAAATTCATTGTTTCCATTTTCTTGTTGTGTAGATAGGCGTCTCTGCTAGAAAGAGATTTTCTCTTTCACATTAGCCTTTTTTTGGTTGTTAAAGTGAACTTTTCAGGCATATTAAGGTTAAAAATTACTGTATTTCATTATTAAAACCTTTTTAATGCATTTTCAAGTTAATGGGAATATAAAATATTGAAAAATTTGTAGTTGATATTTCCTTGTTGTATAGACAGGTGTCTCTGTCTGTACACATGCATCTTGATATGTACACAAGCATTTCACACATGTGGCTCTACCTATACACAGGCATCTTTGCACATGTGTCTCTTCCTATAGACAGATGTCTCTACTTGTTTTCAACTTTTTCTGTTATATCTTGCATTTTTAAAGTTGTTGATTTGGGTTTTTGAATGTTTTTGACATTTTCTACCTTCTAATAGTGATTTTTCAGAATGATTGACCATGACTTTAACATTTTGAGACTATTAACTTTTTTGTCTTGTAGGACATTGTTAGAAGACCAAACACATTGAACTACTCACTAAGGTTATTTTACAAGTTGCCAAGGAGATCCGACTAGATATTGTGTTTTCTTAATGATTTCTTAGGCAAATGGCATTAAGTAGGAAGTTTATTTTTTATGATGATTCACTAGCTAGGGGAGTATGCTCTTTTCACCAAGTGGGAAAAATAGAAACCTAGAACCTTGTGAATTGTTATCTTAAAGAAACTTGGAATTGATAATTTGTTTGGTGTGTTTGGGAGAAAACCTCATTGGATAGGAGAGTATGCTCTTTTCCCCTTGAGGGAAAAATAGAAATCCAAACTCCTTTTGTGGTTAATCCACATACTCTTTCATTAAACCTTTAGAGAGCATGTCGGTCAAGAAAAATTCTCCTAAGAATGACTCAAAGTGGGGACAAGAAGATGTCATCTCTTCCACCCACTATAAATATATGCTTCCTTGAGATTAAAGTCTCTAAAAACATGGTTAGTTCTATATTTACCCTTTTTTGTTCACATATGCTTCATCACACATAGGTTTGAGTGACCTCAATCCTACTTGCAAGACTAGATTGGTTGGAGTACTTGTAGGACTATAGGCCCCAATCTTGCAAGTTGAGACTACAGGGGATGATCATGAACGAATGCCTTGACTAAAATATATAGAGTAGTGGCCACATGGTCCACCTTCAAAAGGTTGATAATTTGTGTGCAAGGAAAATATTAATCTCCCCAAGACACTCACCATATCGAGCCCCCATCAATGTTAACACTTTGATAATATGACATCATGACTGGAACCATTGTGTGCTTAGTGATGACCATATTATGAGGAGTTGTTGGGTGTGTTCCTAATTTAGTGAGAAAATATTTTTAGTCTCAACCAATTTCCTTCCAGGGATAAAAGGTGTGCTTTTTAATTTTTATTGTAGAATGAACCCATACACTTGAATCCCACAAGTTTTCTTTGCATCTTACAGGGTTGTTTTCAAAAAATGTGCTTGTAATCCAAATGTTTGATGTATGCATGAAATATTTTCTTTCCAAGAAAATCCTTTGGGACAAATACTTATATCTTTTTAATCACATTTGAGATATTGCCTTCCTAATTTTGTCTTCACATTCTGAAACCTACATCATGCTTTCTTCTCTTCAAGTCATGATTGATAGTGTGAAACATAATAAGGTAAAACATCCAGTTTCCAAAGTCTACAATGAAAACAAGATCGTTGATAAAAGGCTAGAGTCAACAAATCATATTCAAAATCTATCCAAAATACTCTAGAAGCTAATGAAAACTTTGATAAAGTCAGCTATAACAATCAAGTTGCTAATTTCATTTCCAAGAACAATGTGAACATGGCCTTTATCACTTGGGAATCTTATGATTAAGTAACTTTGACTTTCATCATTCTTCAATCACTAATTAGTCCCTCATCTTTAATCAAATCTTTCTTCACTCACATTTTAAAATGTTAGGAGAATTAATCATTAATTCCTTTGACTTCAAACCATAATAAAATCAATCCACCTTTCACACCTTAATCAAGAAATAGGTTAAAATAATCAATCCAATAGTGTCACATAGACCTTTAATCAAAGTAAATGTTAATCCCTCTCTACTTTGAGAACTGAGTCTTTCTCTAGTAGTTTTAATCCAATCCTCTTTTATTTTGGGATCATTAGTCCATCACCCAAATAAGAGAAGAGTTTAAATCAAATCGAATCCTTTTTTTGCACAATCACAAGGTCTTGTTTCACCTAGGTTTGTTCCAAACCTCTAAATCAAATCAATCTCTGAGGATTAGTTCCTCTTTAATCCAATCAATCCCAAATCAAATCAAATCAATTATTAATGCTTAGTTCCTCTCAAATCAAATTTGATCAATCCTGAAGGCTTAGTCCTCTTAATCCAATCCAAATCTTAGTCTAGGTTTTTCCTAGTTCATTAATTCCTTTCTTCCTCTCATCATCCTCCATCAATATTTTAACGATCTTCAATCTAATCATTCTAAGGTCACCCTTGCATTGTACATACCTGATCTCAAGCTAAGATAAGACAAGAATTTGTCACCATGGACAATGATCAAGAAACTATCTATCAAGAAGACTTTAATAAATTTGAGGAACCATACATGGAATCTGACACAGTCAATACCAGAAAGTATCAATGCAAATCCATTAGCCAAATAGTTCTTCGAAGATCCTAACAACATGAGCTTAGTAGAAGATCTAATCCAAGAAAATAGTTCTAATATTTTCCTGAATCTTATTCAAAGGGGTGTCACACTCCCTACCAATTTCTATGAGACCTTGCTTGAGAAAAATCTAATTTGAACCAACAAAGGAAAGGTCATTCCTGCTATGCCTTCAACATATGATAACACAAATCAACCTCCCATTAATATGCTTGAACAAATCTGATATCTCCTAAACATACCCAAATCAAACAATAACACAAATATTGGAGAAAACAATAATAACTCTAACGTAGGCCACGAACCTAAGCATCCACCAAGGTCATCAAGGAGATGCTCCACTTTGATTTTCTCAAAGCCTAGTGGAGTCTTGAAGAAATAAAATTCTTCACATGCAAACAACACCAACCTTCCTCCCAGTGGACACAACATGAGTCCTCCGTCTCCAGGAGGAAATAAGACATCATTTGGAGGAGGATCAAATCAAGGCCATACAATGACCAACAACAATCCTCCCAAGTGGATGCAACTGATTAATGAGTTTAAGATCATGGTGATAGCTATAAAAGAAGGTGGGAAGAAGGAATTCTCTTTCGAAGAGATATGTCCTTATCCATTTGATAAATCAACCAGTATTCAACAATTCCCCACCAACTTCAAGATTCCTAAATTTTATAAATACAAGGGAGAATCATTCCCTATGCATCATCTCAAAAAATTCTTTGTAGCAACTCAATAAGTCACCCAAAATGATAATTTCCTTAAAAGACTCTTCACTAGGAGTCTTGGTGGCCCTTCCCTTGAGTGGCTAATGAATCTTGTTCTCAACTCCGTATCAACATTTCCTAACCTCACCAAAAATTTTGTTTCCAAATCCTCTTACAACATTGGACATCAAGCATCACTTAGTGACTTATGAAATACAAAGAAAAGAAATAGGGAAACCTTTTCTAGCTTTCTTCAAAGGTGGCAACACTTGCAAATTGTATGTCTTGGAAAATTCTAGATTCACACCTCGTCGATATCTTGACTAAAAATATGGTTACAAAAATGTCATTCTAAATGAAAATGGATACTCTAGAATTGTTAAAGACACTCATTAAGAAGGGAAAATCTATCGAAGATGGACTTTTGATGAAAGGGACAATTAAATATTATCCCTCTAATTCATCTAACAACACTAACAATAAACTCAAGTTTTGGTCCAAGAACAAAGGTGTTGTTAATGATGGAGTGACAAATGCTAAGCATGTCCAAAATGTTCAAGCATCTAACAATAATAACCAGGTCAATTGTAATAGAAATAATCAGAACAACCATAGTTATAACAATAACTAGAGTAATCAAAGTAATTATACCAATCATAATTATAATCAAGGATTTGGTTATTGTGGTTCCCTATTCTCATGTTACAATGGAAACAAAAAAAACAACAATCAACCACCACAACAATGATAATTCACATAGCTAGCGGATTCCCTTGATGTCATCTTTCAACATTTAGTCGATCAGGGGATGATGGTCTATCCTAACACAAGGTCATATGATGACAACCAACCAAAACTAAACTAGTACAATGATAATGAGTATTGTGATTATCATTGCATAAAAGGACATGAAATCAAGAAATGCATGAAATTTCATCATTTTTTCCAAGATTTGATCGACGATGGAAAAATTGAGGTAGAAGGTCAAGATGCCTCTACCTCCAATGCCAAATTAAAAATGTATTCTAAACCTTTTCTAGAACACAATCAAAACAATGCCTCATCATCAAGAGGCTTTTCATACGATTACACCACAAACAAAATTTCAAGAGATGAACCCACTTGCAGTAGCCTAGAGGAAAATTATTCCTATGGATTTGATTCAATATGTGGCCACATCGAACAATCTAAAACCCGTGTAAATACACTAAATCTAAAGAATCTTGATTGCAATGTCACCATTTGTCATCCTCAAGTCACTGTACAAGCCATTGCAAATCCACCTATTGTAGATCCACTTGCCACACCATCAACATCTATATGGCCTACGTCATGTTATGACCTACTTTCCCAATTGAAGAAGATTCTTGCAAAAATATCCATCCTAGAGATTCTTCATACATCACCTATCCATAAAGAGGTCATTGAGATTCCCTTGACAGATTCCCATGTCCCAAAAATATCAATGCATCCCAATTCCAAGCAATGATCATAAATTTAGTTGCCCAACAACACTTGGTATTTACTAACAAAGATTTCCAAGGTCCCGAGCCTCACCACAATAAACCCCCGGATATCTAAGTCACAATTCATCACACCCGAATTAAAAGAGTCCTCATAGAGAATAGATCCGGTCTGAATTTGTGCACTTTATGCATGATTTGCAACATAGGTATTTCTTAGAGCCTTATTGATGTGAACAAGAGAATCATAATAAAATAATATGACAAAAAATAAAGGGCAAGTAAAGGTCTCATTGCACTCCCCTTACAAGTGGGCCCAACCCTTATTGAAATAGTCTGTCAGGTGCTAGATCTATATCTACCCTATAATATTATTTTGGGTAGACCATGGATACACACTATCTCAGGTGTCCCCTCCACATTTCATCAATGTTTAAAGTTCACACACCATGGGTCCAAAATAACAATCCCTAGAGATCATGAACCCTTCTAGTATCACAAGATATTGGAAGGCAAGAAATCTAACTATTGTCCACTAAATGAGTATGTTCGTCCTACTGAAAAAGAAACTTCCACTTCTAAATATAAGGAAAAGACATCTAACCAGACCAAAGGGAAGGACAAAGGCATTCAAGAGAAGAATACTAAGTCTGAAAAGAAGGTCAAATTTGCAAATAAAGGTATGGGGGAGTATAAATTTGAGAATGACATGTGTATTGGTCATCTCTCCCTCTCCTCCAAGTCTTATGGTAAACCTTCACAACTCTTACCTAAGGGAGATAAGGAAACCATAAAATGCAAGAAGAACACATTTGAACATTAGGGATCCATTTCAGATGAGCACATGGAATATAATGTCCTATCCTTTCTATTTTATGATGAAGAAGATAAATCCATGGACATCCCTAAGGGGAAGTATGTTAAGGCTACTCCTATTGTAAAAAGCATGGGATATCATGGTATCGGCCTTGGAGAAAAATAAACTAGAAGGAAAACTCTCATCAAAGAAACTGGGTATCCCCACAGAAAAGGATTGGGTTCCATAGAAACTAAGATAAATTTTTCCAAGAACTATTGCTTGAATGAATCTAATTCAGGCACTGAGGAAGAGTTATTCAAAGAATCTTTCCAATACATTGAAGATGATATTGATACCTATGTCATTCATATTTCCAAATCAGATCTTTCCTCACCTAATATTTCCCTTACCAACCATGTTAGTCTATTGGGACCAACAAGATTCACCACCTGCCTTAGACATATACGATTAAAATGAGGTAATTCTTGCACTTTTTGGTATAAGGAATCTCCAATACAATGAACATCATATCCATTATAAAGAGAAAGCCTACTTTGGTAGCCATGTCAACTCCCTTAGTCGCAAAAGTGAAGAAGAAGATAAAAATCTAAAAAATGATAGAACATCCTTTGGTGAAAACCTTTCTAAGGTGCTAGAGGAGGGGGAAGTTGACTTTCCTTTTATGTCATTGCCATTGAAAAAATATTATATTCTCATAGAAGATACTATAGAAGTTAATCTTGGTACTGAGGAGGATCCAAAGATCACATACATTGCAACTTCCCTCAATGAAGAAGAAAAAGAATCCATGACAATATTTTTAAAGAAAGCACAAATCAAATTTGCATGGAATTACAAAGATATGTTTGGGATAGATACTGATCTAGTTGTACATCATCTTGTTTTGGATAAAAAAATCAAACCTGTAAAGAAAAATTTATGCAAGATGCATCCATAAGTGGCACTCATAGTAAAAGCTAAACTACAAAAGATGCTTGAAGCATAATTCATCATACCTATAGATTATCTTGATTGGGTATCCAACATTGTACCTATGGGTAAACCTACTGGGGGCATCCAAATTTGTATTGATTTTAGAGATCTCAATCTTGCTTGTACTAAGGATGATTTTCCACTTCCTAATATTAACATCATAGTATATTTGACTGCTAGGAAAAAGATGTTTTCCCTCATGGATGGATTTTATGGATATAATCAAATTTGTATAGTAGTAGAGGACCATCACAAACTGCATTCACCACACCTTGGGGTATGTTATGTTACCAGGTCATTCCTTTCAGTCTCAAAAATGCAGGTGATACATATCAAAGAGCCATGACAATTATCTTCCATGATCTCCTTCATGTAATTATGGAAGACTATATGAATGATATTTTAGGCAAATACAAGACACAAGAATCACATATTTCTATCCTTACCACAATCTTTGAAATATTGGAGAAGTACAAGGTTCAACTGAATCTCAAGAAGTGTATCTTTAGTGTACAATCAGACAAGTTGTTTGGCTACATTATCTCTTGAAAAGGAATAGAAGTGGATCCTAAGAAGGTGGAAGTCATCTTGGAGATTCCACCACCTAAGAGTCTGAAACAATTATGCAACTTACAAGGTAGAATTTAGTCCATCCAAATATTTGTGTCACAATTGGAAAAAAAAGTACATCCTTTCTTCCACCTTCTAAGAAAGGATATCAAATTCATTTGGGATTTCTTGTGCCAAAAGGCCTTTCAATAATTCAAAGAATATCTATCTAATCCACTAGTGTTGGTCCTACCTATTCTAGGTTGACCTTTAATCCTATACATCTCAACAACTACAGTAGCACTAGGTGCTCTCCTAGCACAGATAGATGACAATGGAAAGGAATGTGTCATCTACTACCTCAATATAAATTTAGTGGGTTATGATCTCAACTATATAGCTATTGAGAGAGCTTTCCTATCTATAGTCTTTTTCATACAGAAGCTATGTCATTGCATGCTTAATCATAAGGTACAGTTGATAGAAAATATTGACCCACTCAAGTATTTATTATCTAAAGCCGCTTTGACAAGCCACACAACAAAGTGGGTCATGATAATTAGTTAATTTTATGTTGTTTACATAAAACATAAGGCAATAAAAGGGAAAGTAATCACAAATCAACTTGCAAAAGCTTCCATTCTAGGAGATCATCCTATTGTGACATATTTTCCAAATTAAACCATCATGAATATTACCCCTAGCATTCAGTGGAGGCTCTACTTTGATGGATCTTTTAATCAGAAAGGATTAGGTGTAGGTATTCTGTTGTTACACCACAAGGAGACCTAATCCCTAAATTGTACAAAATGATATTTGCATGTACTAATAACATAGAATAATATTAGGCCTTGTTCACAAGGCTTCACTAAGTTGTCAGATGGAAGATCACAAGTTTTCTTATTTTGGTGACTCCCAATTAGTTATCAAACAAGTAACTAATGAGTATCACACAAAGGATGATAATTTTCTTCCTTACTACCACATGGTCAAAGATCGTAAGAAATATTTTAAAAATATCATTTTCCAATAGTTCCGTAGAGAAAACAATAAAGAAGCAGATGCCATGGCTACTAAATTGGCTCTTTGATATCCATGCCAAAGACAAGTACATGATGCAAACTTCTTGTAGAGAATCTCATGGTCCCTTCCTATGACCATCTAAATTCTGAGATGGTGTGTGAAATTATTGGTCCTAAATTTCCATGGTTCCAAGAAATCTTTTCCTACCTTCATGATAAGATCATTCCCCTCACTCTTATGCCTAACCAACATAAAATATTCATCCATCATACATCCCGCTACACAATCCTTGGAGAAATGTTATTCTGGAAACACTTTGATGGAACTCTTCTTCGATGTCTAAATTCAAAGGAAGCACAAACAACCTTAGAAGAGGTAAAAAAAGGAATCTATGGATCATGTTGTAGTGGCCTCACTTTAGCAAAGAAGTTTCTATGCACTAGATACTACTAACTAATAATGGAGCATGATGCTTATCACTATGTAAAGAACTATTCTCCCTGTCAACAACATGGTAATTCAATACATACACTTGCTCAATCCATCTAACCCACTATCACACCTTGGCCTTTCTCTTGTTGGGGTTTTGAATTTGAAGGATAGATATTCCCCAACCCTTCTAGTGGCCATAAGTAAATTCTAGTTGCCATATAGTATTTTACCAAGTGGGTTGAAGTAATCCCTCTCGCCTACACTATCAACAAACAAATTTCCAAGTTCATCCTGCACTATATCATTTGTCATTATGGCATCCCAAAAGACCTCCATACTGATAATGGATCACCCTTCAAGAATAAAGATGTCACAAAACTTTGTAAGAAATTTGGTATTACCCAACATTGCTCATCCAAATACTTCCCATAGGGCAACGGTCAAGCTTAGGCTACAAATAATACCATATTGAAAATTCTTAAGAAGACCATTGATGATGTTGATCATGATTGGTATATGCAACTCAATCCTTCCCTCTGGGCCTACTACACCTCCTTTTGTGCTCTCACTAGAACTACTGCATTCACCCTTATCTATGGTTTTGAGGTTGTCCTTCCCATCAAAATTGAGCTCCCTTCCCTCAAGATTTATTTCAAGAATGTGATGTTTAAAGAATAATATCAAGTTTCCCACTTGTAAGAGTTGCAACTCCTCGATGAGAGACACCTCAATTCCATTAACCACCTTTGTGTATATCAAAATCACTTGCACTTATAGTTCAACAAGAAGATAAAACCTCATGAGTTTGAGGTTCATGATTTGGTCGTGCAACACAACATGAAAAACCTCCAAAGCCGAGAAAAGAAAGCAAAGTTCAAACCCAATTCGTTGGGTCCATTTGTTGTTATTTCCAAGTTTGGTTTTATAGAATATAAAATAGAAATACCTAAGGGAGATCCACTCCCTGATCCTGTAAATATTCTACATTTAAAGTGCTTTTATGCGTAGGCTAGCATTCAGTTCGTGTATAGTGTTTATTCAACAAAAAATCTAAAAATTAGAAAAAGTTCTATAGAAAATCCAAAAAAATCAGAAAGTCATAAAATTCCAAAAAAACAATACATGTGATCCTAAAAAAATCCTAAAAACCAGAAAAAGTGCTAAAAAAAATTCTAAAAATCCAAAAATAATCAAAATCTTAAACAGTAGAAAAAGTTCTTGAAAAAATCAATGTCTTGGTGAAAACCTGGTAAATAGGCACCTTCACAATTTTTTTTAAAAAAATTGTCCAATTGTAAAAACTTGGTGAACAAGAACTCTAGGTAAGTACCATGATGAAAACATGTTTTAGGCACTATGGTAGCAAACTTGGATCCATTTCCTTCTCCCACTCATTATACATATCTATGTCCTTCATCACCTTTCCATATCCATGTAGTACATCCTCTTCCTAGTCCTAATCCAATTTCAAGTCCTTGTTTCGTGCATCACAATAAAGATTCAAGCAAAATTTTAGCAAACTGAGCATCGCACTGAGCTTAACCCCATCACACTGAGATTTTCTAAGACACAATGACCGCAAAGGTGTTTATCAAAGTCACCATTGATAGTGAATCTCTAAGCTATTGTTCCTTTCACATCTATTGCCAATGAATATTCATCTTTATTAGTCAATCAATCTTTTCCCTGCAGGTTGCACCCTTCCTTAGTCAGCTCAAATCAAATCCATCAATCCCATCCTACTCATGGAAAGAACTATAGATGAGATTAATTCTTGGTCATGAGGTCTTCTTTGTTTATTTTATTCTTTTATGTCAATGGATCCTACCCATGATTTCCTCGATCGTTCATATCTTGGTATATTGTGAATGGAAAAACTTGATACATGTGTTGTTTGTTGTATGATCTATTTGCTGATACTTTAAGAGAATTATTGTTAGTTTCTAAGTTATGATTATGCATATCTTACTGGAGATAACGGGTTAGCACACTCATGTCCCTTAAAAGACTTAGGTGTGCCTAGACCTCTCCAATAAGTATATGTCATTGGTTCTATCATAACTATGAAATCCATATCCATGTTCCTAAAGTTATCTAGTGTGTCTTAGAATCTAGTCCACACAAAGGAAAATTTTCATCTGTGCTTTTATAATACATGATGCATACCTCCTTTTTCAAAATCAAACTAGGGTGTGCTCTCTAACATAAACACAAGCAATCCCACTAAATCATATAGTCAGGTTGCATATTATTTAGTTTCTTTTTTGTATTTTTGTTCGAGACAAGAGTCCTATTTATTCACCCTTCTCCTCACCCTTCATCAATGGTTACTTGATCCTATTGGTTATGTTGGATGCAAAAATAATTAAAAAATGATTTCATTCCATAGCACTCCACCTCATATAATTAAATTCATGCATTTAAAGGTCTTGATTTTGTTACTAGCATTTAGTTCATTCCATCTTAATAGATGCATTAATTACATTTATTTAGTTCATTAATACCATTTACTTGCATTAAGGTTCATCCACCACCTAGTTACTATATAGATGCATTGCATGTCAAATATATCTAATTAACTATCAGTAATCATTAAGTACACATTACACGTCAAATATATCTACTTAATCACCATTAATCATTAAGTATGCATTGCATGTCAAATATATCTAATTAACCATCATTAATTATTAAGTCATACTTTACATGTCAAATATATCCATATACCCATCCATAAATTCATCGGATCATATACAAAAATTAATGCTTCACATGCACATACTCCATGTAGGAATTGCATCATCAACATATTAGAACATCATGTAGTATAACTTTCACATAATCACACACATCCTATATCACACATGTCATTAACATAATCTATTCCTATGCACACATAACACATCATAAAGTCTCATAATCACCATACCAAATAATAGTCCATCATGATCCATCAGATAAGTCTATAAAATGTCTCAACAAAAAAATTGTATAATGTCATCATAGTACATCAATAAATGATACATCATGCACCTAAGTGTTGCTACACATATGCATCTCATCTAAAAACCTGCATAAATTTGTATCCCATATATTCAACTAGATCAAGTGGCCCCTAGGAATATGTCCCTATTGTCTTGATCTCCCCTACAAACCTCATATAGCAGGTCCCCATACTCCTCTAGCACTGTCACCTCCTATATCCCTATCTCTCGGTGGCCTCATGGATACTATCCTTGATGATCCACCGCAGGTCCTCTCTGATATCCCCTATTCTATGTAGGGTGGATGTCTCTTCTCTGGAGGTACTGCTTGATGATAGAGCATCATGTAATAGGTCACCTCTCTCCATACCCTTATTATCTCTCTTTGTGCATCCATGGTAGTTGTCAATAACTACCTTGCCCCTGATAAGGTCATTTTCTATCTCACTGTCTCTCACTCCCCTTGGTATGTCTCTTCTCATCTCTACCAAGTATCCCCGTTAAGCATCAAAAGTTAGGTAAGCTAGTCAATCTATCTCTGCATCTCCTCTATCTATCCTTGTAATCACACTACCTCCCTCTGTACCTCCTATGTACCTATACAAGTGTCTATCATGGTGCACTCTCATGAGTCCACCCATCCCTATAGTATGACTAGGTCTCACCACATACTCTTTTCCTAGGCGTCATCTATGTCTTCTCTATCTCTCTCTACTTCCACCATTGCCTCTAATTGTGTCACCGTATCCTAAAGGATGTTTATCATCTCATGGTCCCCTGTCTCTCATCTCCTCCTGATCCTCCTAGTCTCATATCCTCATCATTTGGTAGTGGCCCCTGAGCTACCTCATCTCTCTCCATCTATGCTACTCCTGGGGCATGAGGAGGGCCACATGTGATTGGTTTTTGAACTATCTCTCTCCCATGCTCTATAGGCCATCTCTATAACCCCCACCTAAACCTTGTCATTTTCATTGGTCTATCATCCCCGTCATCTTCCTCATATCCCTCATCACCAACCTCCTCATCCTCCTACTCTAAATTTTCATCTACCCCTCTTGGCTCTATCATCCTCATCTGCCTATGCCTATCCCACCACATTGCATACTAGACTGTCACTCCTACATCTACTACCTTCCCTTGTACTATTTTCCATAATACTAGTTGCATCCCCCTTCAACTACTCCTCACATTACAAAGATCCACCTTGATCCCCCATACTAACCCAATCTCTCTAGAGACGTTGGGATGTGCATAGCTATCTAAAAAAATCTCCTATATCTTGCCAAACTATTTGCAAACCTATGATGACATGTATCTAACTATTTGGAATATCATCCTCCCAATCAACCAATAGTCTATCTACACATTCCTAAATACTCTACATCTAGGCTACCATCCTCTCTACCTACCTAATCATCCTAGTGACCCCATGCCTCACAACCTCTGTATGGTGTCCACTCAAATCCTACTAACTCATCCAGAATCCTTTGCCAAGTCTCTACTTATCTCATATCCCCAATGCCCATATGACAATTGTGGCCTATATCAACATGCGAATGGATCATATCATTATTGTCTCCCCTCTCCTCACAATGGTCATACCATTGTGATGTGATCCCAGGCCCAAACAAGTAGCAATGTCACTCTAGTACCATTGTATGTTGGCCATGGTACACACATATTTAATATAGTACAATTGCACCAATATTGTATACCCCCAATAGTACTCTATCCCCTCCTCCTCCAACATCCAGCTTAGTACCCTTGCCCATCCAATAGGAAATCCATACCTTGAATGGTTAGGCATCATCCTCCCTCCAATCAATCCAACTAAGTACAATGCTAGCCATGGAAATATCGCCTCCATCCCCCCTCACCATGACATCCACTATCGATCAATGGGTAGTTGGTCTACCACCACATGAAGCTCTCCTCTAAAATCTCTTCCATTCTCTATAGCCGATACTTGTGCATCTCTCCCCTAATCAGTACTTGTAAAATCCTTCATACATCTAGTAATGTTACTATGGCCTCACCGAGAGGTGTGTGTGTGAAAATTGTACCTGATCTGTAAACACAACACTCAGTAAAACATTAGAGGTTAGTGATAATCAAAATCGTGCAAAATTGAAAGCTATCTAACCAAGTGATTTACTACCTTCTAATAGGTGCGAGATTAATGTTCTCAGATTATTATCAAGATCAGTGACCTAGACGACACCTAAATGAAGGATTTGAATGCAATTCTAGATATGGAATAAATGTAATTAATCTATATTTTTGATATTTTCTATGCAATAAGAATGATAAACTGATATGAAATTAATCTATATTTTTGATATTTTCTATGCAATAAGAATGAATGAAAAACTAATATGAATCTATGCTAAGAATGATATGAAATATGAATGCAAAAATAAGATTGATCTCACAAAAATGCCGATTCACAAGAGCTTTGATTCTTCAATTCCAATTCTCCAGCGTGATTGTGCAAAATATGAGATGATTTGTGAAGAGCTAAAACCTTAATTTATAGAAATCCAGGGCTTTGGAGGTGCATGGGAAAAAGCCATAAATCACTCAAATAACTCAACTTGATTTTTGAGTTATTTTTAAATAAAAGATAATTAACTCACAAAAACATGCAAAAGCTAAGTTTTAACTCAAAATAGAGTTTAGCTTTAATTGATAATTGATAGTTGTCTTCTTTTATGATTGTGCATGTTTTATTTATGAATTAATTTAATAATAAAGTGATTTATTTCCAACTTAACTGCTTTTAAAAATAAAACAATTGATTTATGGGTTAATCAATTATTTAATCAAACTTTTATTAAAAACTATATTATTAAATAATGACAACTTGCTTTAATTAATTAAATAAGAATTTAATCAATTATTCATATGATATTAGATTTATTGTCAAAATTAAATAATACAATTAATAATAGATATAATTAAATTTAATTACACAATTAAGTGGCAAATATTAAATCTAATTAATTAAATATGAAAATATTCAATTAATCAAACTTTAGGATAAATGTGATTTATTGCCAAATAATTATAAAATTAAAGATAAATATGATAATTAGGAATATTACTAGGAATATTCCCCGATGCAGAATTTAAGATAATCAATTATGATTCGATGATGTTAGATGTGCCTTAGATTAGGACTTTGATGTCGATTTCATTTGAATTGTCGATGTAGGAGATTAATGAACATATAGCCCATTTTTGGGGTATTACAAGAGGTGGTTGGAAGCTCGTTGTGTCTAAGTTCCACCTCTCAATCAGAGCTATCATGAGTACAGTATGCACTCTCAGCTACGACCAATCATGTACATGCTGCAACCAACAAAGTGTCACATGCCCCCACTCTAGGTCAGTTAACTATGCTCACAACACCATCATACCCAACCACCTCTCCTTTGATCTAATCTAGTAGTCCATCTCCTACATCAAGATAACTCTTCAAGTTCATTGTCAACCCTCATTTTCCCTAGTCAGCACAAACCCCCATCCCTAACCCAACTTTCTTCTTCAATTCCCTATCCCTAGGTAGCTCCTCCTCACCCTTGTCCTTTTGGTCTGCCCTTAGGCTCCACCCTTGGACGAGAGGCTCTATCATATTTGGTCACCGCCCATGGATGATGACATCACCTATCCTCCAATGGATAGCTACAATTCACTCGTGGGCTAGCAAGGCCACCCATCCACAGGCATGCCATCTACTGATATCTTCCCCGCCCTTGGATGGGTGGAGCCACCCATTGGTAAATGAGTGTCTATGCACCACCCATGGGCCAAGCTGCCTTGGGGAAAGTGTAGCCACCCATAGGTCGATGGGTGGCTACACACTTATTATGGGGGCTCCTTGCCCTTGGACAAGTAGAGTTGCGTGTCTATAGATAGGCGACTCCATGTCACCTTTGGGTGGGCGTAGCCACTCGTGGGTGGATTCCTACCTATGGGCATCTTCCCACCTTTGGACGAGTGGATCCACCCTTGGGAGGGTAGATCTGCCCACTGAATGCTCTATGTCATCCTTGGTGGTTCTGCGTCACCCTTTGGCTATCACCTACAAGCATTTCCACTGCCTACCCTTCCCCCTAGCATCTAAATCCCCCTTAGCATACAGTAAAAATAACACATTTTATTACCCATAAAACATTAAAAAACTTAACAAAATAAAAATTAGAGCAGAACATAATGGTGAGTTTTTTTCACTTACCAGATCACTCCTATCCGCTACCCGCCGATAGACTCGTACTTGCTCCCCCAATTGTTGTGTGTTTCTCTTCCCTCCCATCTCTCTTCTCTTCTCCTCTCCTTGCTTTTGGTAAAAATGAGCTTTTTGACCCCTCTCTTGCCATTTTATAAGAGAATTTTTAGTGGGTTTCTTTTTTGTGTTTCTTTTTACCCTTCCTTTTTAAGTCATGCAAAGTCTTTCTTTCCCCCCCTTTTTTTCCTTCTTTTCATGAAAATTGGCCAAAATTTAATTATTCCCTAAATTTCTCAAAGGGGCACATCCACTTACTGCCTTTTCCTCTATGCACTCCTTAGGTCCCTTTTTTTCCCCTCTCAGACATCTGTATTTTATTTTCTTTAATGCGATGTCATTTTTGACACTACATCAAAGAGGGACAAAATATAGACACCTAAATTTGTCCATGCTAACACTTAACATTGATTAAATTAAATTAAATTAATATCCCAAATAACACTGTAGTTAATTTTAATTAATATATTCATCTATCCATTTAATTAAATTTATTTAATTAAATAGATTCATTTCCAATAGTATTTAAATTAATTTAAATACTACCCCCTAATGTATTAAATTTAATTTATTACATGTTTCTTCATATCCCCCTTTTAAATAATTTTTTTAAATTTATTTATTCCTCCACATGTTTTATTTCTACTAAACCATGATTAAGTTAAAATTTATTTAATTTAATCTTAAACCTAACCTAGATGCTACCCTACACACATCATTTTTAATCTAATAAGCCTATTTACTAATTAACTAAGGTTAATTAAGTTAATTTTCATCTTCCTATGAAAATTAGTCCTAATCATTTGCTCACATATGTGTGAGAAAATAATTTAAAATATACCTTTTCAAAAATTGCTAAAAAAATGCCTAAACAAGGGTTCTTACATTTTTTGATGACACCTCTTGCAATTTAAGTGTGCAAGTTGATTTTCTCTTACACATTTCTTACACACACTTACACATGTGAGAAAGCCTTGGGCTTTGCATGGCTTGTGTCTCCTTGGTGGCACCTATGTAGATGCCACATAGATGCCGCCTCACCCCAGCCCTCCAAGATGTTACAAATCAGACCCTTGTCTCAAGAAAATGGAGAATTTTTGTTTTGCATTCATTTTTGCATTCAAGAGATATTGTTAGTTGTTATCCCACACCTTTTTCTTTGTGATGAGCCTTTTCCTCTCTTTCAAAATTTTCATATTTCATAATTTTCTCCCTTTGTCACACTCAAAAGCCCATTATTTGGTATGTCAATCAAGTCATTGAGTCAGTTTCAAGCCCTTAGCATTATGATATTTCTCCTCCTTATGTCGTTGAACTCTTTTGAACCATTTTGAACTATGTTGAAGGAGGTTTGAGTAGGTTCAAGAGGTTCAGATTGGATTGGTAATGTTTTAAAGCTAACATCTTTTTAAGTGTCTTGCAGACACCACAATGAATTTTTTCAAATGTAAAAAAGTGGCACTAAGCTTCTTTTTAAGCTCTTGAACCATATTGAACCAAGTTCAAATCAGTTCAAGAGGTTCAAAGGGTACAAATAGGTTCAATGGGTAAGTGCAGTTTCAAAGAAGATTCTTTTCTTCCTAGGAATATTCCATGGTGGGGCCCTCCATTTTTTTGGTGCAAATTCCCTTTATGTGTATAAATTAAAGCTTCCTTAAACATATTATCAATTAATAACCTTGAACCTTTTTGAACCAGGGTGAAATACATTCAGAGAGGTTCATGAGGGTTCAAAACATTATCATCCATCGGGAAATGTGTGCAATACAATAGTAATTAAGTGAAAAGATACCCCAAATATTTCACCACACTTTATGGTAATGTAAAGTGAGCTTTCAAGTTAATAAAAGTAATCATTATACAACAAGGTCCTCAAAAAAGGTGTTTTCATGCATTTAATTCCCCCGTGTGAATGTCTAATCTACATCATGTCATCATGCAGGAATTAATGCCTAATCAAGGCAGTTTTTAACTTCTCATGATTATAAAAGGGAATGGTAACCATTTCAAATTTATATATATTTTATTTGAAATAGTAAGTGGAAGCAGCATAACTAGTTCCAACGGTTGGTCGATTTGCTCTACAAAATTGAGGAGAGTTTTGGCTTCCCTTATCTCCTATTTTGAGTTTCTGAAGCTGTGAAGTCTATCTGGGTTCTCTGGAGCTTGTATAATTTACAGTTAAAGAAGCTATGAAGTTTACACTTCATTTTTTTGGGAATGTCTTCAATCTAGCATGTGAAGGGCCAATTATTAGTGACACTAATTTAAAAGGTGTAAACCTAAAAGAGTTAAAAGAGAGAGTGGTCAGAAATATGGGTGAACCCTACCTACTTGAAATTCTGAGTAGCACGTTGCTAGAAGTTGCTACTTTCCCACATGTGGCTCCTTGTCCTAAATTGATTAGAGAATGCATAGCTAGGTATGATGAAGTCATTGAAACCATAAGGAAGAGAAATGGTGAACCTCTCCTTACCATAAATAGGGAAACTATTGCTTCAATTTTCAAAATTCTTGAAGAGAAATTTTTGGATTTTTCCCCTGTCTAAGCCATTGTTAAGTTCAATGAAGATGTAGATCAAAATAGAAATAACATGGCTAAGAACTAGTTTCTTAAACCCTAGAAAGGTGTTTTTATACTACCCAAACACCTTAATAGCGATCACATGAAGCCATATGTTCATGATATTATCCTCGTTACACAAGGCTAGGGGCTCAGCTAAAGCATTTGCCTTTGAGGAATTGATATATTATTATGTTCAAATCATTCTAGAGGGTAAGCAACACCTAGATTAGAGTGAGCTCATAGTTGATTCTATGAAAGAACAACTTAACATGGCACAACTTTCCAGGAAAAAATTCTTCATGTCTTCTTATTTGATTTATTGTTTAGCTTGCACCCAAGATCTAAATGGGACTCACCATGAACCACTTATTGAAGAAATTTAAATTTATGAATATTATCCCATGCTTCAAAGAGAGAAGGTTATAGAAGATTACAAAAAAGTTCATGATGTGTTCATGGTAAACCTATATTTTGAACTCACTGGCCTAACCAATAAAATAATCTCTGAGGGTGCCCAAAAATTGATAAATAAATATGGGAGCTTTTATATTCAATTTTCTCATTTCAGCTATATACAAATTGGTGGTTTTGAAGATGAGCCTATCAAGCTACCAAGATTTTTCTCATACTATTTTTTGATAGCAAAACTATGCAAACAACTCTCAATAGTGATCAAAAAATTCTTGTCAAAAGACAAATGGGAGGAATTCTTTCCTATTAAATTGGGTATCCTACAATGTGGGTCAATGTCAAATACTATAATAATTAGGAATGACTTGTGGAGTTTCAACTTCCAATACTACACAAAGAGAAAAAAATATTATAATAAAGGTTTTGCATAAAGCCTAGGGTGGAGAAATTCCCTCCCTGCTCTTCACCTAGAAGATTTTTGGGAAGATTGTTGTGATGAAGCTAAAGTGATGAGGAGAGGACATAAAAAGGTTGCAAATTTCCTATATTGTCTCCATGCAAATGAAATTAAACATTGAAGGTTTAGAAGATGACTAATCAAATTTGTTTGAGCCTGGTTAGAAAGAACCTTGTGAGCCAGTAATGCCAATCATAGAGTAGGATAAATAAGAAGAAGATAACATTCACCAGAGAACCCATGAATTTTTAAGCTCACTGAGAAATGGATTAAGAAAAATAAATTGATGAAGCTTCAAGTGCCTTGTATTGTCAAGAGTGATAAGACTCCAATTCATCAAAGGATGTTTTTGATTTTTATTGTGTGGTTGATAATGTTGGTAAAAATAAGAAGTCTTCTCACTATAAGCATTCACCTAATCAAGTCCTTACTCAACCTATGCCAAGAATCACCAAGTCCAAAAGGAGGTCTTTGAAGAAAATGGCTAGTGAGAGAACTATTCATATCGACCTGGAAAAGGAGGAAGAGTTGAGATCTGAATAAAATTTTTTTTTACATAGAAGGACTGGATGTAGAGGTCTTCAAACTTGATGATCCCAACACAAGCATCATGAATACCTCCACCAAAGAAACATGAGAAAGGTCTACTCCAAGTGCAACTCCTCAATGGTTAACCAATAGTGTCAATAAAAAGTGTAGCTTAGTTCCCATATCTATCCCCATCAAGGACATGGTCATAAAGTATATAGATAAGACTCCCAAACCTAAAAAGATGAAGACCATGACTAGAATCACTATAGAAACCCAAAATGGGAGGTGGATAACATAAATTGCATCATACAAACCTAAGAATGAAGATGAAGAACTCAATGTAGGAGACTTTCAGGTTACCAAAGTTGATTTGGGAACAATGGAACGAGAAGCAGATAATCATATTTTCAAGGAATCCATTGAAATAATGCTTATTGGGTCATGGAAAGATGGAAAGGAGAAAAGGGAATTAAAAAAAAAGTCAAATCCTTGGTTGAATTTATTGACACTTTCAGCTATTTCAACCCTCTTACATTAATGCAAGTTCCTCAAAAATTCAATCCTGTATCTCCTAAGAACAAGAAGTTGTTGAGTCAAATACAACATGACAAGGCACTAGCAACCATAGTAGATGAATGGATAGGAGGTGTAGTCAAGGATTGGAGAAAGTTCATTCAAGATTCTAGGGACTTGTATCAAAATGTTGAGGCTCTCATCGGGGAAATCCAGACTCAAAACCAGAGTTGGGAAACTAAAGAAAATAAATGGGGATCTTTGATGAGAAAAATAATTGAAATAGAAAATTATGGAGCCCCAAACTTCCTAGCCAAGAAATTCCTTAAGCTAGTGGCAGACGAGTGTCAATTCTTTGTGATGAAGAGAACTCTTGGCTGGAGGATAGCTATAGCCAAGATGAAGGGTTAGGAGTATGAACTTAAGGATATTTAGGGGAACCTGGTAAATGACAACAAGGCGGTGAACCTAAGCTATTATTGGTAGGTTAGTATCTATAGGATGGATACATATGAGGCCATCATAATTTTCAAAATGAATATGGAAAACAACAATACTAAGGAGGACCTTGCATGGGTGGACCTTATATATATCACATGAGTTGAGTCAATGTTGTACTTGAGCACATATTAGTTACCAAAACACATTGAAAAGGCGATAAATTTAAAGTGGGAGGAGGCATGCAAAGCAAGAATTATTGGTGCAAAGTGTATGCACCCTAAAATGGTCACCTAGACTTTGGGCCCCATTTATTCGATTTATTTATCCTGAATCAGTTTTATCAATAATCAATATTTTCAACAATATCAATCTCTTGATCAAGTCTTAATTTATATCATATATTGGATTTTTATCCTTGGGCTAACCATTTATCCTAAGTCTTTATTTAATTAAAAGGAATATTTCCTCCCTTTTTATTAAATAAAAAGCCCCCACTTTCCTCTTATCCTAAGTTGCACAAATAAAGTATTATTCTTATTTTATAAAAAGGAGAAAAGCACTTTTTATCTCATATGGACATAAAGTCAACTCCTATTTTCCTATTGGAGGATACTTGTGCACATGGATTGCTCCTCTTTCAACCTCCACCACCGATTAAGACTTTTGCCTCTTAATCTCAATGATCTGTTCCTTTGCATTTCTTATAAAAGGAGAGCTCTCCCCTTCATTTGCATCCATCTCTTTTATGCTAATGTTATGCTACAGGTTTTCTAAGTACATTTGGAGCTTTTGAAGACATTGAAGACTTGTTGCTTTCATCATTTAGTTGCATATTTGCTTTCTTAGTTGCATGATAATGGTATTCTTAGTATAGATTTCCTTTTATGCAATAGATTTAACTCACATAGCTTAATAGGAAGGCTTGGTAAAAGTTGTTCTTTCCTTTCATAGGATAGTTTGTACTTTCACTTCATAGATTAGATTGCATTTCCATTTCTAGTTGCATATCCATTTTAATATAGCTTTCATTGCATTGCATATTTGATTCTTGGAGATATTGGCATTGTTTCCCTTGTCTTCACTTGAATCTCTCATTGTGTGGTTGACTAGCAAGGTCATGAGTTCATAGCTCTAGCTGAGAGCAATTTTCAATCTTGCAACTCCATGCATAGAGAGCCATGAGCCACTTTGTGAGGCCTCATTCTTGAGCAACCTTGCATGTAATGGTTCATAGAAGTGCACCATTTTAGTGTGTACATTTTTGGCACCCACCGTGGGGCAGAGTAGATAGACTTTGTCCTTTGTTTCATTGCATTTTCATCATTTTTCGGATTATTTTTTAGAAATTTTGCAGGTTCTAGTTTTCTGTCTCAGAGTATCATGCGATACTTCTCAGGAATATTGTGTGATATACCTTTATATAGCGGTGTGAAACTTCACGTAAGAGAAGAATCGCCCACCAGTACTGAGGTATATTACCTGGCGTCGTGTGAAGTATCGCCCGCCCATAGTGCAGAGTATCACCCAGACTGAGGTATATCACCCGACTATAAGAAACTATGTCGTGCGATACTGGTGAAGTCTAAGGTATATCACTTGATCTGACAGAGACCTGCATTTCCAATTTTATCATCTGAATTTGATCATTTTAGTTTGCTAGTTTATTTTACTGTATTTAGATAGGTCTAACCTGCATCTTTTAGCTTGGATCTATCAGTTTATTGCATATTTACATTTGGATTTTGATTTTGCTAACCTTGTTGGTCTAACTAGTTGTGATTATAGGTGCCTTTTTCTTGAAAAGCTTGCCAAAAATTGTATGTCAAAGAGGGCTACTAACAATTTTTGCAGGGCTACCCAAGCATTAAAAAAAACAAAAAAAACTTGCTTGTTTATTTGCTTTCCTTTTAAGTGTGGCAAAAACTAGTTGTTTCATTTATTAGGCACTTAAGATCTTGTTGTACGAATTCTTGGGTGGTAGGAGAAGTATGCTCTTCACCATTTTAGTGAACCAGAAAATCTTGACCCATCTTTGAATTTTGAAAACAAGAGGGTAAATGGACTTTGCTTGGTGTGTTTGGGAGAGATTCTTGAGATAGGGGAGTATGCTCTTCACCCTTGTGGTGAACCAAAAACCTTGAACCTCAAGAGTTGATCCACTTTTTTTTTAGTTGTTAGAATCCTTTAGCGGGCCTGCTCTTGAGCAATCAAGAGGAACAACTCAAGTGGAGACAACCTTGTCATCATTTTCCTTGGTGGCAAGTGATTCCAACTCACTATAATCTCAAGGCTATCAAGGACACCAAAAACCTTGGTAGACATAACACTTATCTTCATTTGATGTGAGTAGCTCATAGGATTGCGACCATGGGGAAAACATTGAACAAGAATGCTTAAGGTACTCTTGAGGCCGCGAGGTCCTAGTCCTTTATGAGGAGAAAGAGGGGTGTTGTGAACAAAAATCCTTATTAAGAACCATTAGATAGAAGCCACCTTGTTTAGCCGCTTATCTTCTTAGTGCAAGGATTGATCCAAGTGGTTTACCCGGATCACCTTAAGATACTCACCATATGTGTCCCTTTGGTTGTGTCATTTGACACTTCCATGACAAAGCCAACATCTCTTGTGGGTAACCACTTGGTGTGAGGTGAGGGGGCATCAAGTTGTGGGCTAAGTTGGTAAGTATTGAGCCTTGAATTTTTAGGATAGACTTGCTTGAATTGTCTTCGGTTGTGTGATGCCAGTGTAAATGTTTTCACATACAAATGATCGGTAGCATTCATAAGGTGCTTTTTCAATTCTGATATCACAAGTGTTTGTCTTGGCAAGGTTGCTTTCACCCTTGTTTCAAGTGTTTTGAGACATGTTTGATCCCTCACTATTTGCAAACCTGCCAAAATTCTACTGATATTGTGATTGAAATCGAAAACATCAACCCTCAGACCAAACATTTTGACCAAGCAGACCCAAAAATGCAAATTTTACACAGTTCTAGTCAAGAGTTACATAATCTTGCAACAGTATCATGCCCTTTAGAGCAAAGTATCACGCGATACTTCACAGGTTCGAAAAGTATCGCCTGCTTTGAGAAGAAATATCACACGATAGTTCAACCTTGGTAGACTATCACCCGACCTGCCTGGAGTATATCGCCCGACTATTATAAGGTATATCACCTGGCATAAGGTGAAGTATCACACGGTTATATGTATATCGCCCCAGTAGCCTAGAGTATATCGCCTGGGTAATTTCTGTCGTGCTTGCAATTTGGTCAGTTTCAGTTGCTGTTAATCAGGTTAGGTCTTAGAGTAGGCTTCTTGCTCTGACATTTGAGACCTGTCTTGACTCTAAATTTCTAGTTTTAGTCCTCCGAGATAGCATCATCTGATTTATGAAATCACTTTGGAATAATTGTCAAATTAGAAGGTCATTCTTGGTGCCAAGGTTCATCTCTAAGATTGTTAGCTCCATTCTTGGAATATTTTAGTGCTCTTATTGTCCAAATCACTTTCATTTAAATCTCAATTTCAATCATATTTTGGCCTAGTCCAACCTCCTGGCTCAAAAGTGCAAGGGTAGTCACCCTTTGATTTGAAGCACCTCTTTGATAGTGTTGGTAAAACCCCCCTTTTTTTTATCTTCTCATTTCTCTTTGGACAATAGAGGACTTTGATTATCCTAGTTTGGCGCTGACACTTTGAGAGGTCACCTTATCATTGAGAGTATCTTTCTTTCATGTCAGTTATGACAAGGTACCAAGTCAATCAAGGGAAGCGACCCCCTGTTGTCTTTAGCCAGTTACCACCTGTCAAGACTCATCGACAGCACAAGGGAAAAGGACCCCTTTTTGATCAATCATCTAAGAGTGAATCTGAGGTTTGTTTTAATCTGGAAGCTAATCCTAGTGAAGTGAGCACCTCTTTTGTACCACTTTCATCAAGTATGGATATGAGTTACACTTTCACTCGACAACAAAGAGAAGCCATGAATCAAACTCTTGAGGATATCTTCCAATGACATAGAAGAGAGTATGGTAGTTCTTCTCATGCTAGTCCACCTGGGTCACCTCCCAACAACGTGAGGTATTTTGATTCTCACCAATGAGCCAAGAGACATCATAAGCAAGCTCACTCAGATTCAAGGTCACAACACGAGGACCAAAATAATGGATCTAGTGATCACCACATAAATGCAGCCAATGCAATAAGGCATTCAAGACCATCCTCCCCACTTAAAGACACCTCTTGATATGCAAATATAAGATTGAGAAGCATTGAGAGGGAGAAGCAAGCCTATTTAGATGAACAAGTTGCTAAAAAGGAAAAATTCAGACAACTAGAAGAAGAGGAATGTGCATTGTTAGATATACAGAAAAGAGTCACCCAAGAAGAAGAAGATAGACTCTACGCACAAAAACTTCAAAGCTGATTCAATGGGAGGGGAACCAATAGTGGGACCAACTCACCCCCATCTACCCCTTCGCCAAGTCCTAGAAGAAGATCAAGGACACCCTCACGATCCCCAAGTCCTAGAGGAAGAAGGGTTTCAAGATATGATCATCATAGGAGATGATCACCTCATAGACATTCAAAGCAACCCTCCCAACAAGCACATCATGGCTCACAACATGGAGGAAGTTATGCCAAATTTGACCATATAGATTTTATGACTATGCAACAAGAACCATCCTTTCAAGCATATGTGGAATGATATGTGGAACAAAACAAGGATCAATTCCTAGAAAGCCTTATCAACAAAGGTGCTAAAGTTCCATATGATTTTGACATCCACCAAAAGATTAAGAAACAGAATCCTTCAACCAATGAGGTGATCATACAAATGCAGAAGGACATAGAAAGGATGAGGGCTCCTAAGAGCACATTTAATTTGGACTCCATATGTCCCAACCCAATTGACAAGAGTGTGGTGTTGGTTGAGTTCCCTAAGAAAGTTGAGTTTCCAACCTATGACAAATATGATGGCGTTGGTGACCCTCATGACCATGTTTGACAGTTCTACATAATGAGCTTTTCTTTTCATCATGAAGACTCCTACTTGATGAGATTATTCCCAAGGATTCTCAAAGGCCAAGCCATGAAGTGGTTCACCAACCTTACTCCTCCAGTAAAGTCATTTAAAGAACTCATCCAAAGATTTGTTCAGCATTTTGCTTATAATCTATCAAGGTCGGTCACAATGCTTGATTTGTGCAAGCTTAAACAAAATCAAGGAGAATCTTTTGTCACTTTCCTACAAAGATGGAGACGTTTGTGCTCAAAATATCCCAGGACAATTCCTGAGGAGGAAAGAATAGACATCATTGTGAGTAACTTAGTGCTAGAATTAAGATATGAGGTAAGAAAGATACCATTTAATTCTTTCAATACCATGGTTGAAGTGGCATGTCGCATAGAGGATGTCCTAAAAGAACAAGGAATTTTGGCTAAATCAACTCATAACAATAATGGCCAAAAAAACAACAATCATGGTTATAAGAACAAAAAGAACTCTTATTGGAATAAGAATAAATAGGTGGTCAATGACGGAGTTGTTGACTCACCACAACCTAAGAATGAAGGAGTTCTTAATCTCTCCAATGCAGTACAAGCCATGAAGCTACAAGTGTCCTTAGGACAATAAGAGAATAAATCCAAGTATCAAGGGAAACCCAAGAAAGAAAAGATACAATTCACCAAACTTGAGGACTCCTATGCCGACATTTTCAAAACACTAGTTGCTCATAATTTGGCGCAACCTCAGGATCCTGCCAAGCACCGCATACTCGATCCTCAACCTCATTGGTGGGATGAGAAAGCCTTTTGTGTCTTCCACAATGGAATTGGACATGATATCAAAAATTGTTTTAGGCTTAAACATCTTGTCCAAGACCTCATTGAAAGTGGGCGATTACAAGTTGATGGTTTAACCACTAATGTGGATCATAAGGCTTTTAAGGAACCCTTGCCCAAATATGAAAAAGGAGAAAATTCTAACAACAAGCATGGTAAGGCTGCTACCAACTATACATACACGAATGCTAAAAATGTGATTAACATGCTTGAAGTGGTTGACGATAACATCAACATGATGAGAGGGAAAGATCCTTATGGATATGATGTGGACTCAACTCCTATGACTGATGAAAGACCCGCTATGGTGATAAGAGGTCCTCACTCACGAAGAATGCCCCAGTCCCTCAATGCTGTCACTAGGGGTCAGGCCCAAGCTCCCATTATTATCAGAGGTCCTAGCACTAGCAAGTCTAAGTAGCCCATGTCCAAGGGAGTTCCTCCTAAATCTGCCATTGGTCCTGATTCCAATTATAATCTTATTGACCAATTACAATGAACACCTGCACAGATATCTATTTTTGCACTTTTAGAATTGTCCCCTAAGCATAAGCGTGTCCTTGAAGACGCTTTGCAAGCAGCCAGTGTCCCTAACAACTTAGATATTGATCAATTCCAAAATATGGTCAACCATTTGGCTAGCCCTCATTACCTCACCTTCTCAGAAGAAGATGACAAATCCATCAGTCACCCACATAACTTGGCCTTACACATCAAAGTCATGATTCATAAAACCCATGTCAGGTGTGTACTGATAGATGGGGGTGCAGGGCTCAATATTTGTACCATGAGTTTTTTGAAGGCTCTAGGATATTCCGAGAATGTCATTGACACAAGGAAAAAGATCACAATCAAGGCATATGATGAAGCAGAAAGAAGTTCTAAGGGATTGGTCATTTTGCCTATTCGCATTGGTCCAGTAGAAAAGGATATCTTATTTCAAATTGTTGATGTTGGACCTTTAGCCTACAACATTTTTCTAGGCAGGCCATGGATTCACGAAATGCAAGCAGTCCCATCAACGTATCACCAGTGTGTTAAGTTTCCCCATAATGGTGTAGAAATTTGCATACCTGGAGATAGTGCTTTTTTAGTTAATAACATTTCTACTGGATCACATGTACCTTTGAATAGGGAAGCTGACAGTCCTAGTAGTTCACTTGAACAATGCAAGTAGAAGTTTAAAACCATAGATCTTGGGATGGGAGATTATAAAATTGATTCTTTTACAAAAATGCCAATCTCTCCTAGGTCTTACGGGAGACCATCACCAAATATGAAACCTTTGTCATTAGTAATGACATTATTTGGAAAAATTTTTGAGTCTTCGGTTCCTATTCAAGAAGAGAAAGAGGAAGTTTCCGTAAGGGACTGGATCTATCACAAGGAAAAATACAAACACATCGAGAACTTTTCTCCTTCACCTAAAGCTTATGGGAGAGGGTATACATTGGTTAAGAATATGGGTTATCCAGGAAATGGTCCCCTTAGCCATAGGTTGGATGCTAAAGCTGAGCCTCTTGACCATGCCCTTTTTGGATGAAAGAATAAGTCCATAGTTGGCTTAGGTTTTGAAAATAAGAAGAAGAAAGGTGTCCCTGTCCCAGCTGCGATGGACAGTGACAGTGATTCAGACTATACACCTGATCTTTCTAATGAACAAGACATGTCTGATGATTGGGTGCCTTCAACAAATCTTCTTTGGGGAGATTCAAAAGATTTGATACTTGACAGTCCTACTATCCGAGCTGTGACGGATAGTGACTATATGACTGCTAGATCGATAATGGAAATTGTTGCTATCCTAGCTACGACAGATAGTACCAATGCTAGCACTAGAGAAGGGGAAGCCCTTCCTAACCTTGAGGCTTCTACATCATGAGGCCTAAATGATGATTCAGACACAGAATCCCATGAGTATGAATGGGACTCACTTTCAGATGCAACAATTGATTTGGACATGGATGTTGTCCATGCTTATAGTACCCAACCCAATGCGGCTAACGAGCTTAGTGTAGGACTAGAGGATTGTACTCCTCAAATTGCCTTAGTGGATGATGCTTCATTTGGTAGGATGAGTCCTAATTTAGGTATCTTAGGAGAAGACTTGATGAATCCCAATTGTATGGTCACCAAAGATAACCCCTTTCACATAAATAATATTGAACCAGTCATTGACCTACCCCTTGTTCACTATGACCTAATTGACTGGTCTCAGCACCATCAAGAGCCTATATTCCTCACTTTTCAGAATGATTATGAAGTTGCCTGCTATCTGAATGCTCTTGAACCCATGGCTTCTTCCACTAGTGAACCAACAACAAGTATGACGGAGCCTGATATTAAGTACCTCAGTCTAAAAATAAAAGAGAAAGAAAGAAAGAAAAATAGGATTGATGGCAAAAACCACTTTGTGGCGGTATCAGAACCAAAAATAGTAAAAAGAGATGACGTATCTGAGGGTGAAAACCTCTTTGAGCCGCCTAAGGATGGGGTACTTAATAACTTGCCGAGTTATTTCCAGGATAGATCATAGTATTGATTGAGCCAACAAAACCAGTCAATTTGAACACAGAAGAAACTCCTCAAATAGTTCATCTTGCTCAGTCTTTATCAGAAGAAGAGACCAAGGCATATATACAATTCTTACAAAAGAAGAAAATTAATTTTGCATGGACCTATTCAGACATGCCAGGGCTTGACACAAATCTTATAATGCATCACTTATCCATAGCTCCAGGAGTCAAACCAGTGAAACAGAGACTCAAAAAAATGCATCCACATGTAGCTCTCCTTGTCAAAGCAGAATTAGAAAAACTTTTGAGAGCTGGATTCATCAGAGCCATCGATTATGCAGAATGGATCTCAAACATAGTACCAGTTTCCAAACATGATGGGTCCATTCGTGTCTGCATAGATTTTAGAGATTTAAACAAAGCATGCCCAAAGGATGACTTTCCACTTCCAAATATTGACATGATAGTGGACATGACAGTGGGCTATGACATATACTCTCTAATGGATGGTTTCTCAGGATATAATCAAATTAAAATAGCTCCCGAAGACCAAGAGAAAATAGTGTTCACATGTGCATGGGGAACCTATTGCTGGAACATCATGCCATTTGGGTTAAAGAATGCAGGACCAACCTACCAAAGAGCTATGACCACTATCTTTCATGATATGATGCACAAAAACATGGAAGATTATGTGGATGATACCCTGGTAAAATCAAGAAAATGGGACACACACCTTGATGATCTGGAAGTAATTCTAGATCGCATGGAACAGTTTCAACTCAGATTGAATCCAAAGAAGTGTGCATTTGGTGTCACCTCAGGCAAAATTTTAGGATTTATAATATCAGCAAAAGGTATAGAGGTTGACCCCAAAAAGGTCCAAGCAATTTTAGACATGCCACCTCTATGAAACATTAGTTAGATGAGAAGTCTTCAGGGACGACTCTAGTCAATTAGGAGGTTTATCTCATAGCTGGCAGATAGAGCACAACCCTTTAATAAGATGTTGCATAAAGGTGCTTCTTGTGTATGGAATGAGGAATGCCAAAAGAGCCTTGATCAAATAAAATAGTATTTGGCTAATCCTCTAGTTCTGATGCCTCCTATTTTAGGGAAGCCTTTGATTCTATACATTTCAGCAACAGAGTCTTCCTTGGGGGCATTGTTAGCTCAATTAGATGATACTGGGAAAGAACAGGCCATATACTATATCAGTCGTACTCTAGTCTCCTATGAGATCAATTACAATAACATTGAGAAGTCTTGTCTTGCCGTGGTGTTTGCTTCTCAAAAGTTGTGACACTATATGATTGCTCATACCATACATTTGGTTGCAAAAATTGATCCTCTTAAATACTTGCTTAGTAAGGCTTCCCTCACGGGTAAATTTTCTAAATGGATGATGGTCTTAACTGAATTTGACATCGAGTACATTGAAAGGAAGGCCATAAAAGGGCAAGCTATTGCTGACCAATTAGCTGATTTCCCAATTTAGGATAGTATGCCTATTCAAGTGGAATTCCCAGATGAACACATCTTGTATACGACTACTCGCACTTGGAAAATGTTCTTTGATGGTTCCCGCATGCAAAATGGATCAGGTGCTGGATTATTATTTGTTTCTCCACATGGGTACAATATTCCAAAGTCTTACAAACTTTTATTCCCATGTACGAATAATATTGCAAAATATGAAGCTTTAACCAATGGCTTGAGAATGGCTATAGAATGGAACATCACAGAGTTACATGTCTTTGGGGATTCCCAGTTAATCATCAACCAAGTTAATGAGACGTATCAAACCAAGGATGATAAATTGATACCCTACAAAAAGATGGTTGACTCATTGAAATGTTACTTTACCTTTGTGACATTTCAACAGATCCCTAGGATAGAGAACAAAGCTGTAGATGCCATGGCCACAGTAGCTTCACTTCTTCAGTTGGAGACACATGAATCAAGATTTGAATTCCTGGTGGAAGAGCTACACCATCCCATCTTTGACTCGTCTGAAAGCCATGTCATTTGTACCATTGTCACACATGAGTCTTCCCGATATGGTGCTATCTATTCATATCTTCGTGATGGCATCATCCCCGACACATTCAACCCTTCTGAACACCGAAACCTCATCCGTAACACCTCTCATCACACCCTTATCTCTAGTGATTTATATAGGAGGGGTTTAGATGGGACACTCCTTAGGTGCTTGGAAAAGGAGGAATCCAACCAAGCGTTAGTTGACATCCACGAGGGCATTTGTGGTGGACATTCTAATGGTCTTGCCATGGCCTGAAGGTTTCTTAGGGAAAGATATTATTGGCCCACAATGCAGATAGACACAGTAGCCTTTGCTAAGTCATGTGAAAAATGTCAGAAACATGGAAACCTGATTCATGCTCTAGGTAGGGAGCTGATCCCTTCTATTTCTCATTGGCCATTTCAGCGCTGGGCCTTTGATCTAGTTGGGTAGATTCATCCCAACTCATCAGGTGGACATAAGTTCATTATTACTACCACTGACTACTTCAAAAAATGGGTGGAAGCTGTGCCACTTTCTGTTGCTTCAAGGAAGACTATCTCTTTGTTCATCTTGAATCATATTATTTGCCGATTTGGAGTGCCTTCTGAGATTATCATTGATAACGGAGGTCAATTCAAGAATAAGGACCTAAAGCATTTATGCAAAAAGTTTAAAATCAAGCAACATTGGTCCTCCATCTATTTTCCACAGGGAAACAGATAGGTAGAAGCCTCTAATAAAACCATTCTTAAAATTCTTCATAGGACAGTGCACAAGAATGGTAGGGATTGGCACTTACAAATCAATCCAGCACTATGGGCTTACAGAACAAGCATTCGCACACCTACAGGAGCCACTCCTTTTTCTCTTACCTATGGCACTGAAGTGGTATTGCCTTTAGAAGTTGAGATACCATCACTTAGAGTCTCACTCAAAGGTTTGATTACAGATGAGGATTACCGTGCCATGAGGTTACAGGAACTAGAACTTCTAGATGAGAAGCGTAAGGCTTCCTTTGATCATATGAGAGTGTATCAGAAGCGTATGTCCAAGGCATTCAACAAGAAGGTTCTCCCTAGAGAATTTCAAATAGGTGATCTTGTTTTGTAAGAGAACCCTAAGAACCAACAGAACAGAGAACAAAAGGGCAAGTTTGAACCTAACTGGCTTGGACCATATGTCATCACAGCTACTTTTGGTACAAGTGCATATTTACTGTCAGATCTCGATGGAGAATAGCTCCCTGATCCCATCAACATTGTGCACCTCAAGAAGTTCTATCCTTGATGCCCATTTCTATCTGGGGGCATCCTTTGTACATATTTATTGATCCTGAAAAAATACCAAAAAAATTGATATATGATGCTGAAAAAATCCTAAAAAACATATACAGTCCTGAAAAAATACAAAAAAATCAAAAGTTCAAAAATTTAAAAAAAAAAAAGAAAAAGTGCCTTGGTGAAAACTTGGAAATAGGCGCCTTGGTAGCAAAAATCCAAAAAATGAAAAAAAGAAAAAAGATTCCAAGTGGTGAAAACTTGGAAACAGGCGCTACTTGAGGCCTTTGCACCCCTATTTGTTAGCATGCGTCCTTGACGCTAAGCCTTTCCATCATGCCTTGACCTTATTTGGCTTAGTCTAGAATTGGTCTTTGTCTTTGTCTAGGGGGCATAACTGTTAGCATTGGTCCTTTAGGTGCGTTTGTCTCTTGGGGCATTTGACAACAGGTGTTTTTCAACACCACCCCAAAATAGTGTTTTTCAACACTACCCTTGTGTCAAGTGTTTCTTAACACTTATCGGATGTCTTACCCAACAGTCTAAGTATGATGCAATATTTTTCATTTGCAGATGTGATAACCAAAGTTTGACTCTATGACCAACACACATGCACTTAAACAATAAACTCACTTGCGATATGATGACTTTATTTTTCTTTGTGTGCTATCTATGAGGATTTCTTTGATGAGTGGTCTCTCCCTGAGAAGTTTTCGATGATGCATAGCTAGAAGACTGAGGGTATGAGAACATGTTTTATTTATTTATCTACTTGTGGGTATATTTTGTTGATCCTAACTGTCATGAGCATTTATGCTGGTCTTACTTGACACTATGGATTGACAAGGTATTATCTTTGACTGCTATGTGAGTGCATGCTTCTAGCTATCCTGCTTTTCATGTGTCTTGATACAAGCATAATCTCGCCATATCAAACTTAGGTAATCTCACTGCATTAGTCATCTTGGCCTACATGTCTTTGATGCCTAGGTGAGATTCCCACATTTCTATCTGATAAAGATCATATTCATATCCACATAGTTATGCTAGTGTGCATTGTATGATCTTACAATGCTACCAATAATGCTCGATGATGATAATTAGATATCTATATGCGTTGTGACCTTGAAAGTCAACCACTTTCATAGTAGCTTGCATTTTTTAGGGTCATGATAGTCTAGTTTTGCATATGGAGAGAACTCTCCTTTTCATCTTACGTAGACCTGTCAGTCGACTGCGCTCACCTTTCCTTCTTCTTGATCATGTCTTTCACTCCTTGTCTTTTTCATCTTGAACCTGTTCCTGTTCATCACAAGGGGTTAATCATATCATCATATCTATATCACAACTATCATTTCCAGAAACATGAGTCTATATCATACACATGAGAATTAAACATACATCTATGAGAGAGAACATACATAAGCATGTACATAAGCATTTTTGAGCAAAATGACAAGACAATATACATAAACTGATACATCCATCACAAGAGAGACATAAACACATGATACAATCAAACATCTAGTCATCTCATATATACATCAATGTCATGATACAATATATAATATGGGATCCCATAATCTGGATCAATGTCTCAAGATATGTCTAAACATCTATCAACCTAAGACCTAACCCTAGGACTCGCTACCACCCTCGTGAGGAGCTCGTGGTGATGGAGGAGGCATGGATCTCCTATCAAGTACCGCATCTGATACCCCTACCCTCTGAGAATATGATGGTGCTCTCTCACCCTCTGGAACAGCCTGAAGGTAGAGTCCATGATAATATGCTGCTCTCGCTGACTCCCGTCGGATCTCTAGTGCATCTACCTATGCCATCGCCTCACAGCGTGCTATCTCTGCCCTGAGATCGACTATCTACTGATCTCAATCCACTCTCAGATCTAGTAACTACTGGTCTCTCACTGCTATGGTAATCCAGAGCTACTGCATCTCAGCCTCGAGAGCCTATATCCTCACTCTTAGATCATCTCCACCCGTAGGCTGATCCTGCTGTGCCTCTGCCTGTCAGTGAGCTGGTCTTGCCTCATCCTCAAGTGTCACTAATCTTTGTCCCCGTGACCATTTCTGGCCACCTGATCTAGATCCATCCCCTCTCTCCATCCTCCTCCCTCTCCCCCTCCCACCATCTCCTCCATCCCCTCCATCCCCTCCATCTCCTCTGTCCCCCCCATCATCTCCTCTGTCTCCTCCTTGTGCTGGTACCTATGCATATGGTATCGTAAATCAAGGGAATGGCACCCTTCGCCACTCTACCCTGTATGCTGCATCAGCCCCCACATCTACCACATCTAAGAAATACTCCCAGGGGTCACTCCTAATACTCACTATCTCTGCGACAGCCTGCTGATAGTCTAACATGGGTAGCCACCCATGACCCTCCTCATCCCTAGCCCTGGCATATGTAGTAGTCTCTATCGAGACTCGCTGCTACCTCCCAAACTGCCACCACACCTGAGTGATACAAAATCTCTCCACTATCTCAGCATATCGACCTACTAGTGGCCGAGTGCACATCATATAGCTTAGCTCATCAGCTGCATCTCCCCAGACCTCCACCTCCTTGTATGGCCTCCATGTGAAAGAGGCTATCTCATCTAGGATCCTTCTATAATATGTCACATCCCCAGTAAGGGCATGTGATATGAATCTTAGGTACTTGTATATAAAGGGGTACCTCCTCTCCCTTGGCTGAACTCTGGGGTGCACCATAGCGATGTGCTCCCAAGCCCACACCTGTGCCAGGATGGCACCATAAGCCCAAGTCTGACCGTCCCTGTATACAATCTCATGTAGCTCGTGATACATCTCTGCCAATATGGCAGGACCCCATGCCATCTGACGAGGCCTACCTACCAAATCCACCAGTAATCTAGCCCATCCAAGCGGGAAACCCTTCTGACTGCAGTCAGTCATTAGGATCTGTGAAATGATAGACGCCACTATGCATGGCACTGGATAATCTCTGCCAAAGTCATCTATTAGCCTCTCCCAGCTGACATGCCTATCCAAAATTGTAACATCATGGAACATCTCCTAGATTAGTCGGTGCCCCTCAGTGGCATCCTAATCATAGTACACCTGTGCCAACAAACAAATCATGTCAGTTTTCATCATATGGAAATATTACATTTATGATTATATCTCAAAACATGATTATACTCACAGGCTCGCCATGGCATGGCACTCGTAGGATCTTGTAGACATCCTCCAAAGTAATGGATGCCTCTCTGGTAGGCAGGTGAAAGGTGTTGTGCTCACTATGCCGTCTCTCGGCAAGAGCAGTCAACAACCCATGGTCAGCTCTGATGTAAGGATATCTCAATAAATACTGGAATCCCATGGCCCTGATATCGACATTGCCTGGATCATCCAGATCTCAGACACACCGCAACCCAGTCACCTTCAGTGCTCTGATGATCAGCGCTGGAAAGACCTCCTGCAAGCCAAAAAACCAAGCTAGTTGTTAGCACATATCATGATGGATGTCTAAAAATTATTATAAACCATCTCTAAAACGTAACATTATCTGGACCCATGTCATTTTTGCTCAAAAATGTGTCAAATATCAAATTTCTAACTTGGGCGATACTACTTTTTGGAGAAGTATCACGCGATACTTCTCCCTATAGAGGGGTGATATACCTTAGGCCACATGATACTTCGCCCGGTATCATGCGATATTTCACCCAGTATCATGTGATACTGGTGCCTATGGTCACGCGATACTTTAGGGACCCGTGAAGTATTGCGCGACACTTCTCCCCAAAGGATGTGATACTTATAAAGTATCGCGTGATATTTCGCTCAACTTAAACAATTTGAAATTTTAAAAATTTGAAAAATGTGCTAAAAAGGTATTAAATGCAAAAAATGACTCAAAAAGCTTGAGTTTTTTGAAAACATACCGGGGCGGGATAGTGTGGTGGCCGGTTGTGCAACCAGGTGCGCTCGATTCTATGCCTATGGATAGGAACTCCTGCTTGCTGGGCCATTTTCTCTCTCTAAAGCTCTCAAGATTCTCAAATCACTAAAAGTCAAATGATTTTGAAAATGACATTTTGACCCCTTTTATAGCATTTTAACTTTTTGACCTCATTTTCAAAACACCTCAAAATTGCACAAAAATTGCACCCCTAGCTAATTTCAACGTCCTGGATCTATTTTCAGACTCAAAATCAAAATCCAAGGTCATCTTGATAGTCAAAATTGTGTTTCAAAAATCTTCCCTTCTTCTGCGCAGTTGGCTAAATCTTTTTGAGGCCTAATCCTTCGATCTTTGTTGGGGCATCGTCATTTCTTCATTTCCATGTCTTCCAACCTTCTAGTCTTTCATTCATCTTCATTCCCTTCCCTCCTTTCTCATGTTTGACTACATCTTTCTCAGTCAGGCTGGGGCATATTTTTATGGTTAACCTATTGACCTTTATATTCGATTATGATTTCATTCTGATTTGATCAAATCTTTATCAATTCGTTGTTCTCCTCTCTATGATTTTGATTTTGACTCTGAGGGGGTAGTATTTATGGGATTCTCATCCCTGATTTCCTTGATTCTCTTGATTCAGACATCTTTTGTGAGCTTTCGCTCAAATTTGAGATTCTTATCTCTTACTTTGAATGTGATCCCGAATCGACCTCATGTTCAAAGGCCTTTGTCTATGTTTGTCCAGGTGTGATCTCAAATTGACCTCACATCTGAGTTGTTTTGTGATCCCAGATCGATCTCACATTTTATTTCTTCTTTGACTGCATGTGTTCCCAAATCGATCACACATTAGTCAAAGAGGGGCAAATGTATGCACCCTAAAATGGTCACCTAGACTTTGGGCCCCATTTATTCGATTTATTTATCCTGAATCAGTTTTATCAATAATCAATATTTTCAACAATATCAATCTCTTGATCAAGTCTTAATTTCGATCATATATTAGATTTTTATCCTTGGGCTAACCATTTATCCTAAGTCTTTATTTAATTAAAAGGAATATTTCCTCCCTTTTTATTAAATAAAAAGCCCCCACTTTCCTCTTATCCTAAGTTGCACAAATAAAGTATTATTCTTATTTTATAAAAAGGAGAAAAGCACTTTTTGTCTCAGATGAACATAAAGTCAACTCTTATTTTCCTATTGGAGGATACTTGTGCACATGGATTGCTCCTTTTTCAACCTCCACCGCCGATTAAGACTTTTGCCTCTTAATCTCAATGGTCCGTTCCTTTACATTTCTTATAAAAGGAGAGCTCTCCCCTTCATTTGCATCCATCTCTTTTATGCTAATGTTATGCTGCAGATTTTCTAGGTACATTTGGAGCTTTTGAAGACATTGAAGACTTGTTTCTTTCATCATTTAGTTGCATATTTTCTTTCTTAGTTGCATGATAATGGCATTCTTAGTATAGATTTCCTTTTATGCAATAGATTTAACTCACATAGCTTAATAGGAAGGCTTGGTAAAAGTTGTTCTTTCCTTTCATAGGATAGTTTGTACTTTCACTTCATAGATTAGATTGCATTTCCATTTCTAGTTGCATATCCATTTTAATATAGCTTGCATTGCATTACATATTTGATTCTTGGAGATATTGGCATTGTTGCCCTTGTCTTCGCTTGAATCTCTCATTGTGTAGTTGACTAGCAAGGTCATGAGTTCATAGCTCTAGCTGAGAGCAATTTTCAATCTTGCAACTCCATGCATAGAGAGCTATGAGCCGCTTTGTGAGGCCTCATTCTTGAGCAACCTTGCATGTAATGGTTCATAGAAGTGCACCATTTTAGTGTGTACACAAAGAGCCCAAACATTCCCATGGCTCAGGGATTCCTATTTTCTTACAATACCTAGAAGATCGCTCATGGATCCAACAAAGAAGATGACATAGAGACTGATGATGGCACTACTCTAGCCTTCTAAGTTATCTTTTATGCTTTCATAGATATTGGGGACACGTGTCCCAAAAACATTATTTAAATTTTATAACTGTCTCCAGAGAAATTAGGTTTTCAAGGAGACCTACCCTATTTTATGCAAAGACATCTATTTAATAGTTTATAAAAGAATGGTTAAGGGTTTGAAAAAAAAATAGTTAGCAATTCTTTTAGATAATTTTTGGGTTGTTTTTGAATTACAAGGGAAGATTTTATGGAATGATACATGGTTTACGTGGAAAGAAACTATGCTTAATATTTTTGTTTGTGATATATTAAGAATATTAGCATGGATTTTTTTAGTTCGAATCTTTGTGTTTGAAAATTTGTGAATGGATGTTTCTCTGTGAATATTTATTCATGTAATATATTAATGTTTGTAGTTTATGAACAAGAAAACATGTATCATCTGTGATTTTCTTTCATGAATCTTTAAGTTGAAATATTTTTTGAATATTAGCAAAGAACTTTGATTTTTATTTTAAGATAATTTCTTGAATCTAGAATGTTATATGTGCCCATCGTCTAAGAATGAATTGAGCAACCTTATGTACTTTCTGGTAAAAAGTACTTCCTATTTGTTAGAATAGATTATTCATTGAATAACTATTAGAGGGAGTTGTACCTAGTTAACAATTTAGAGGGAAGTGATAATCTTACACTTACCCAACTGTTGGATTGAAGTTTTGTCTTCAAAGAAGGTGATAGAGTCATTTATTGAATTAAGAAAGAAAAGACAAAATCCGTTCACCAACATTAGTACATTCATTGTAGTTTTTATTACTAACTCTTTGGTAGTTGTTTGCATTCATGGTAGATTTAGAGTTTGAATCTTAGATAATTTCTATTGATTTCTAATCATAGATTCATATCGTAAGTGCTTGAGGGTTTCTTTCATAGCTCCTCCTTGAGTCTCTTTACTTTCTTTCATTGAATTCTTGAGGGTTCCTTCCATAGCTCCTCGAGTATTTCAATCTTTCATTTCAATCTAGTTGGATTCATTAGTGGGATTAATACTTGTGTTGGGAGAGCACACCCACATCCTCTCTAAGAGCTTAATTCAAGTAAGTCTTGAGTGCACTTGCTTCATGCTCATCCGAGGTTATGTGGAGAGTAGTATGGAAATGAGAATAAACATGATTTCTTGTTAGTTTAGATTTGAATATGACCATGTACAACTAATATTTTAATGTTTATGCTTGTTCCACATAGATTACTTTTCCTCATATAAACCATCATTCCATGAAGGTAAAAATTGTGATTTTATAAGCTTACAAATTCATCTTTGTGCAGATGTACCATTTTATAGAAGCGCTCAGTCATTCACCAAATATGCTATGACATCATGTAGATAAGATTTTACATACATTTTTTAGAATGGTATTTTGATACATTTTTCAATAATATGCTAACTCAACCTATTTATGTACAATTTCCTCAATAAAGGAAGTCATCTACACTTGTGAAAGACCCCATAAACATTAATGAGTGTATTTGTAGGATCACAAAAGAGAAGGGGATTTTGAATTTACAAATAAATTGGATTAATCAATGAACCACATATTTGTTTAGCATAGGAAAAATTTCTTTAATGCTTAAAAAGAACAAGAATTTCTTATGTTTCTATTGTGTTCTTTAGATTGTTAATCCAAAAAGAGAGAATGAATGTATCCTCTCCCCTCACCTTCACAGAACTCGGGTGAAGAGAAATTCATTTTTCCTTTTTAGGGGACCTACCTTCTGAGTAGCCTATAAGGCCAAGTGAAAGGAATGATCCAAGAAGTAACAAGATTAAGCCAAGTCTCCATCCAAATTGGTATATAAATGTGTGATCCTGATTAATGTATGATCAACAAAATCTCTACATGATAGCTCTCCTCTAGTATACTCAAGATGCATAAAACCTTGGTTCTCAAGTCTAGGAGACCTCCTACGGGAGTTTATTGGGCACCCTCTAAAACATATATCTTAAATTAAGCAACTTTTCATAGTTTTCCAAGTCCTTCTATTTGTTGATGCTAAGGGTTCCTAAAGACATCCCACATTCTTGTGGATCTTGCTAGAGATAGTGGTTCCTTGAGCTTTGATGACCCTTGGAGTTCAAAGCTTGGTGTGCCTAAGAAGTGATTGCACAAAGGAGGAGCATATGCCTCCAAACATCTGAGTTATCCACCTTGAGTAAGTACGGTTGGATTTATCCAAGTGGAAATTCAATAAATACTGACCTAAATCCTAATTTATGTGTTCTTGGTTACCAATCTATCTTTTTGCTTATTGTGTTTGCATCACATATTTTTTTCCAAAAAGAAGTCAATTCAAACTTTCTGTCAGTACAAGCCTAATGCATCAGATACATGTTGATATTGAGAATATGTGCATTAATCATTAGGGATTTGAACATACTTAGTGTTTTCACTATTCAATCATTCAACTGATTTGCACTATTATTCTACACATCTGCTAAAAAAATTCACCAGATACGCTCTGTTATTCAACATATATGCTAGTTTTTCCAATCCTACTGATGCGCCTTATTGAGCTAAAATAAAGTCAAGTTATACCCACTTTCAAAAAATTCTACAAATCTTCTAATAAAATTTTACTAGATATGCTATGTCATTCAACATATACACCAATTTTCCCAATACTACAGATGCACCTTGTTGAGCTAAAACAAAGTCAAGTTATACCCACTTTCAAAAAACAAATGTACATTTACTAAAAAATTTGACTAGATAAGTTATGTCATTCAATAGATACACCAGTTGTCCTAATCATGTAGATGTGCCTTGTTGAGTTAGAACAAAGTCAAGTCATACTCACTTTCAAAAAAATTTGTAGATCTACTAAAAAATTTCACTAGATACACTCTATCATTCAATAGATATGTCAGTTTTACCAATCTTATAAATGCACCTTATTCAACTAAAACAAAGTCATCATACCTACTTTTAGAAAATTTTATGTATATGTTATCACACCAATTTTTGCTAGCGTCAAGTGATTTGTCTTATATTTCTTTCCTGAGTTGTGATTTTATTCTTTTTGAACCTTAAATTTGAACCAAGTCTTAGTTCAAAACCTCGAGTTCATTTTTTGATTGCGCGTGTTTTCTTTTGTGGCTTCAATATTGCTAAGTCATCCTGAGGAGATCTTTTCAAAAAATTGAATTTGAACTTTCAACCCCTTCAATTTTGTTCAAATTTTAAAGTTCAAAGTTTAAAAGAGCAAGTGGAAGTCTTTTGGTCTAAAACAACCAAAGAATTTGTCACGTCTATGAGTTGAGAGTCTAGTCCAAACAAATTTGAATTTGAACTTTGAACTTCTTATTTTCTCTTGGTTCAAAGTTCAAAATGTAAAGATCAATGAAGGTGTGTGGCAGATTCAAATTCTCTAGGGTAAGATATGGAAATAAAGGAGTATAGAAGTAGAATATTCCACGCATTTCTAAAGTTAAAATTCTTTTTTTGGGAAAAGTAATCATGAGAGGTCAATCTTGAGTGATTTGAAATGACCATAAATTAATGTGATGTAAATCGAAACATCTTTTCATCATTAATTTGCGTGAGTTTTGTTAATGCTCGAGCGTGCTGAAGTTTTAGGCAAAATTGTCACTCTTATTTAAAAAGAAGGTTAGTTTTTTTTCCTGAGCCGCTAAGTTATTTTAAGCTCAAAGAAATAGGAGGTTGAAGGAAATTGCAGTTGTGCTCAGGAGTGGCAATTTGGATGAATTCTAGTGAGTTTTATTGAAACCCTAACCTTGCTGAATTTTGCCATCTGTTGAAGCTTTTGGAAATTCCCTGTTCAGATAATTTCCTATTTTTCTTTCTAATAATTTCTTAGTAAAATAAAGATGACCTACAATAAACCATCCTTACCCAAGTTAGGGCGCACCTCTAGCCTGGTTAGCTCAATCCTGGAAATGGGAGATAAATCTCTTCTGCATGTGGCCATAGAAGAAATTTTAGAGAGATTTAAAGAACCAAAAGAAGGTTCAGTTGCAGACATGGTCAATAGAAGTGGACTGATAGAAGTGAAAAATTTTCCCACCCTAGTCTCTTGCCTTGAATTAGTACTGGAGTGCATGAACTGGTATGAAAGAAACAAAAGGTGTATTTGTAAGGTTTTTGGAGAAGAATTAGTAAAAATAGATAGAGGGAGCATTATGGTTGCTATGGAAATCCCTGACAAAGAGCTATATGAATCTTGGAAAATAAGTCTTACTCCTTTTTCTCAGAGAAGAAGAAATAGTATCAGAGTACCATTGTGCAACACTAGATACACAAAATGCAAAAAGGTGGCTCGTGACTTCCTAGCCCTCTGACTCATGAACATTTTATACCCAAGGTCAGAGATTTGGTAATTTTCCTGAATAGGGTAAAAGGTAACCAACATGCATTTCATTGGGAGAAATGGATGTTTTTCTATATTCAAATATTGCTAAAGGGAGAGAAATTTATAGATTGGGGTGAGCTTATTGCAAAAAATTTGCATGAAGGTTTTGTGAATTTCATTGGAATGAGAGGTTTATACATGTCCTCTTTCCTTTTCTTCTTGTTATCTTGCACTAGATAGTAGGTAGGGCTGCCACATGAACCTTTAGTCCCAAAGATGAAAATCTATGAATATCACCCACTCCTTCAATTGAAAAAATGCTCTAAGAATTTCAACTAGGTAAATGATATATTTTTTGCCCATTTGGTTTTTGAACTTCAGGGGAAAATGAATAAAAGATTATCAGAGGAGGCAATTCAATTAATCAATACAAATGCCATCTATTTTATCCAATTTACAAGATTTGCATACATAAGAGTTGGAGGCTTTGAGGGTGAACCACTAAAGTTTCCAGGGTATGTATTGGATAATTTAGTCCTCTCTAAAGTATGCAGACAACTGGTGCATATTGACAAGCATCTGAAGGGAAAGGGTCCCTCTAGTGTAACCTTTCCTATTGAAATAGGTCATTATTCCTATAAGTTTGTTTCTGATGCTTTGAATCTCAAAAATTATATTTCCTGATCTAAGTTTGATAGAAAAGTTTTTCTAGCATCTTATCTGAACATGAAGGTGGGATTCACACATATTCCCCAGCTAGAAGATTACTGGAAAGATTGTGAAGATGAATTCAAAGTAAGGAGAAGGTTGTGGTCTTGTTTCACTTTGAGACAAAATTTTCATATGAGATTACCTATCAATATCAAAGGTGTTGAATAAAACGATGGGGAGGAGGTATTAGATCCTAAATTCCTAAATGAAGTACAGGAAAAGTCCCTACCCAAAATTGATTGGAGCACAAAAGGAGAGGAAAATTTGCAAACCATGACCTCCAATGTGATAAAAAGAACAAAGACATGGTTAAGGGAACTCAGATTAGAAAAAATTCATATAGAAGAAGTGAAAGTCTCTGAAGAGCCCCATGATATCTCTGTTTCCTAGGATAAGAATCCTCCTCCTGATGTTATTATTGATCTTGATGTTGTAGGTAGCTCAAAGTCCAAAAAGAACCCATCCAGGAAAACTAAAACCATAATCATGACTTCCTCTCCTATTAGAACCACCAGGTCCAGAAGAAAAATACTGAAGAAAGCTATAGGGAATAAAGAATTTGTGGAATTGGATTCAACAAAAGAAGTGTCAGAAACCATGGAAGGCCAAAAACATATTTTTTTAGATGAAGATGATTTGGAAGCTGAAGACGATAATCCTAAGTAGGTTCAATCTATTGAGAACACTTTAGCAATTGAATCAACTTTGTTGCAGACACCCCCTATTAAAGAGCTACCAAGTGGACCCAAGTGGCTAGAATCCTCAATAAACAAAAAAGTAAGATTGTACCGATATCATTTCCAAACAATGATATGGTCAACAAATGTTTGGGGCAAGAGATAAAGACTAAGAAACCAAAGATGGAGGCGATAATTGACACAAATGATAAAACAAGGAATTGGTTTGCAGAAGTCACCATTCCTAGCACTGATAAAAATACTGAAGAAGTTACAACATATGATTTTAAAATAGAAATGATAGATTTGTGGGCAACCACTTGAGCAACTGATGTTAAGCATTTGTAATCTTCTATGAAGAAGATAATTTACAGGACTTGGAAAGATGAGAAAGAGAAAAGAGAAATGAAACTGGCCTTAAGGGAAATGGTGGATTACATCTACTCCATCTAGAATACAGATATAACACCTACATCCCATCTCTCCTTGACCTTTGAGCCTAAGTCACCCGACAATCAAACCATGAAATATCAAATTCAACGCAACAGGATGATTATGGAAGCTTATGTGGACTGGCTAGATTCTATTATCGAAGAAGTAATAGGGTACATAAAAATATTGAGTAGAATTTATGAAGAAGAAATGGTTGCTAAGTCTAGTCTTGAAGTAGAAATAAGTGCATGGGACAAAGAAAGACTTCAATGGTCTATTGTGATTTCTCAAGTGATAGATGTTCATAAATATGGCATAATGAAATTTTTAGCAAAGAAACTTGTTTCAGACCTGAACGATGAAATGTTGTATATCAAAGGAACATTTGTAATGGAGGACTTTTATAATGAAATAGGACATAGAAGAAAGCACAAAACTTTCAAAGGATTTGAATGCATTAACCGGGGTGATGAGTAATTATCTCAAGTGCATCGAGATATAGTTATTCAAAGAAGATGGGAAAATTGTGCTTTTTTCAAAGGAAATGGTTAAATCCTTTGAAGAAAGAATGAGACATACTGAAGAAGCTAAGACTCTAATAGCTAAAGACTTTTTGAAGATAGCTAAAATTGATTCTATGCTCATCATTTGCTTGGATCACCTTGGCACTCTGTTAGTTCATAGATAGGTATTTTATTGATATAACTCCAGCCCATAATAAAACCTCATCTATTAACAATAGTTGAAAGGGCTCTCTATTAGCTCAATCTCTGAATTGATAGGTACAACTCCTTGGAATAGATATTCAATGAATATTTTTTTTTGTATTTTCAAAATATAACGAGGTATACTCTTAACCAGAGAGTAGGAGAGGATTCTAATGGATATTCATCACTGTGATATACCCATGAATGAATAACAAACTTATATGAATAAATATTGTGCTACTTCTCACGACCATGAAAATGAAACACAACAAAAAAAATTTAATCCACAGTTTACATATACAATCCCACAACCATGAAATTATACATACAACACATTTAATGAATGAAAATATATCTATCACACAATGTGAATATGATAAAAGGTAACCAATAATGACTCTCAGATATCTTATAATCATAAATTTTCAAAAAACATAGCTCCACAAAATCTGTAACTAATTGTTCCCATTCATCATTAATTCCTCTATTCGACAATAAAATCACAAATTTAATAATGAACAACAACTATAGTTCAATTTTCGAGTCACACTCGATTGTCATAGAAAAAGGGGGAAATTATGAACCAAAATTGTTGATCCCTTTCATACTATTCACAACAAAGATTTAAAGTTCCTTGGCTTACTCTGGCCACTACAATATAATTTTCTTGGAAAATGAAATGGTTGCAAGACACGTGTCATAGAGAATATTTGAAAATAGAAAGATATTTTCAATAAAGTCTATGTGGCCTCCTCATCACTATCTTTGTCAAAAATATTTTCAAAAGGCAATGACACCTTCAGATTTAGGAACAACAACTACCAACTTGTCGAATTCTGAAATGGGTACCTCAACATCAATAATCCTGATTCTTTGTCTTTCTAATAGTTCTTGCTTCTAAGGAGATAATAATGACACTTCATTTCCATTGAGGTGGGAATTTCATCACATACCTTCAAAATCCATCGATGGAGTAGCTAGGATGAAAAATATCTGAAGTCCATCTGACCACTGCAAGCCTCCCATTTGTAGTATTTTGGGAATTGCACTTCTACCCTTCACTTCCCGATCCACCCATGACTTGGCACAGTGTGGGTCCCAACATCTCTTTTGATTTTCAAAAGTTGTACTATCAAGCCTCCATTTCCACCATCTTTCTTTTCAAAAATTATACCACCAGGCTTCCATTTGTGCCTTCTTACTTTTCAGGAATTCTACCACTGAGCTTCCATTTGTGCCTTCTTACTTTTCAAGAATTCTACCACCAGGCTTCCATTTCTGCCTTCTTACTTTTTGGTAATTCTACCACCAAGATTCCATTTTCTCTTTGATGACTTGACATGATGTGGGTCCCAACAACTCTTTGGATTTTTGGGAATTGGACTACCAAGATACTATTCCCAATCGATATTTGCACATGTCAACTACTATTCCCAATCAGATTTTGCATACACTCTTTTTCAAAAAGAGTGTATGCAAAATCCAAAAATCAAGAATCATCATAATCAACTACTTTTGTTCAGCTCACAACTTAATAAAGGGTGGGCCCCGACATCTTTTGGATTTTTGGAAATCTTATCACCCCACTTTGATTTCCAAATTTTAAATACTTTGAACATTGAATTCCCACAAAGAAGTATTAGATAATTTCACTTTACTCCAGCTATCAAAAATCACACCTCAGTTACAATTCCCAATAGTAAAAAATCACACCTTTTTTTATATTTACCTGAAGCCTTGGTGTAACCATAAGGATTTATAGTGTAACACTACAATCTTGCATAACTATGCATAGCTTTGCCTTTAAAATAACACTTTTGGAAACTACATGTGTCAACTGTAAATCCCAAACTTGAGCAGCTATGAAGGCCATTTCCCAAAATTTGCAACTTAGGCTACCAATTGACTTGTTGATGTTTAAATCATCATTCTTCTGCTCACTAAGGATGATATTTCATTTTACAAGGTTTATTCCTTGGATTTAGCTCCTCAACTTGTTGTCTTGAGATATTTTTATAAATTGCATTAAGAGAGTGAAAATCTTGAACACCAGGTACCTTTACAGGCCAAATCCTAAACTTGGCTTAAAAAACATTAGATGCTACAAAAAGGACTTGGCTACTTACTAAATCAAATCCTAAGCATAAACACATGCCCAAAATGAGAGATAGATCTCCAGTTAACAACTAGATGCAAGATTAGGAAATGCAACACACTAAATGATTTCTTGCAAAACTATGACTTAGTAAGTAACCAGATTTGCCAAAACCCGAACTCGACAAATCCTAACCTATGGCCTTGGATTTTGGTGATAAATTCAACTACGAAAGGGGCTCAATTTTAATGGCTCAAAATTGGGATAACAGTTGGCTCTGACTGGGGATGAGGCATGCAAGTTCCAAAGTGATGAACCATAGAATCTATGGTTTTGAAAAGAACTCAGCAAGGAAACAACTAAGCTAATCCTAAACTACGACACACTGAAATAGAAATGAAAAAGAACAAGAAACAATAGAAACATGAAAAAAAACTAAACTAATATGATACAAAGCAAGAAAACTTTCTTACTCAAAATTTATAAAGCTTTAGATCTTGTCCATTGTAAGACAATATGGAAAATTCATCGTCCTGATGGGCAAGCTTAAAATTATTAGGTCCACATGCTTCCACGATCTTGAATGGACCCTTCTAGAGAGTGAAACTTTGAGTGTATCCCCTTTGGTTGTTTTATTTTATCCCATAACAACACCAGATCACCTTCCATGAATTTCCTTGGTCTATCCCTCTTGTCAAAAATTCTCTTCACATGTTGTTGATGTCATGTGATACGGTCTACCAGTTCCTCTCTTTCTTCCTCTAACTTAGTTAGGTAAAAAAAAAATCTCTATTCCATCTTGGAAAAGGGGGTCTTCAATCATTTTCTTGAGCTTGCATGTAGATAGTTCTAGAGGAAGTGGAAGATTTGCTTCAGTTCCATACACCAATTCAAATGGAGAGATGCCAATTACTCTTTTAGGAGTCACTCTATTTGCCCAGAGTACTTCATGCAGCTTCTTGTGCCAGTTCTTGTGGTTGTTTTCAACCATCTTCTTAATGATCTACACTAAGTTTTTTTTGTTGGACTCATCCTATATGTTCCCTTGAGGGTATTAATCATATGAGTACCTCAAATGAATTCAAAAATTATAGAAAAACTAAATCAACTTAGCAAAAGATAAGTAGGTCACATTATCTGCAATTATTTTCATAGGGACCCCAAATCTAACCAATATGTTTTTTTTAAGGAACTCACAGACCACATCTGAAGATGTTTTCTTGGTAGCCTTAGCTTCTACCCACTTGGAGAAGTAATTTGTTATTTTTATCACATACATGTGCCTCACACTAGAGTGAGGATTACATGTGCCCCACACTAGAGTGAGGATTTATTGGACCTATAAAATCTATGCCCCATTGCTAAAAAGGGCCATCGATTACTACTGGTCAAAAAGGAAGGGAAACCAAATGTGGTTTTCATGTGAGAAACTTAAACTAGTTCTTACATTTTTAAACCCACATATATGCATCTTTGAACATATCAAGCCAATAGTAACATTGTCTAAGGATTTTGAAGGTTGTTACGGTTGAAGAGAAGTGGCCACCATAGGCTTCACCATGAAATATCTACAATAATTTCTCATGTTGAGGTTGGTCTACACACCTGAGGAACATTCCATCTATGGATTTCTTGTATAATCTGTCCTCCTAGATTACATATTTCTCTACCTTCAACCCCAAGTTTCTTTTCTATTTTGGGCTCATCTCCTCTAGGCACTGACCATAAGTAAGAAAATAAGCAATGTTTGAGAACCATGGGTATTGCATGCTTACCATCAATACTTGAGGAATGTCTTCCTCTTATTTTCTCTCCTTAGGTTGATTTTCTACTAACATCTTGCATAATCCTTTACCTTGGACCAGTTTAGTGGATTTTAATTCAATGTCATACTCATATAATTTTGTTACCTAGGCTCCTCTAGCATTACACCCTACTTTGTGTTGTGTGAGGATGCTTTTGACCATTTTTTCTAGCACAAACACGGTGGCGTGAGAATGCAAAATATAAAATCTAAACTGCTTTAGAGATTTTACCACTATGAATGTGTGTTTCTCCATCTGAAAGTACTTCAATTCATGACATTTTAGGGGCACACTCATGAAGGCAATTGGTGATTGGACACCTTCTTCATTCTCCTACAACAAGATTGCATACATAGCATGTTATGACGCATAACAATAGATAATGAAATCCTTGATAAAAGTTAGATGTGTAAGTACTAGGGAATTTCCAATTGCTCCTTTGATATCATTGAAAGCTTGCTTCCCTACTTCGTTCCATTTAAACACTTAATTTCCCTTCATCATGTCAACAATGTGTTTAGTGATCTTAGATAAATCAAGTACAAACCTTCTAGGGAAGTTCACCTAACCAAAGAATGATTTAATGCCAATTTTTCTTGAGGGAAGCGTAAGCTATTGAATTTCTCTAACATACTCAAGATCAATATTGATGCCTTCTTGATAAATAATGTGACCCGAGAGCTTTCCCTCTGTGACATAAAACACCAACTTCTTGGAATTTAATGGGATCCCATTTTCCTTGCATTGTTGAAGAATCTTTTCTATATCTTTAAGGTGGTTTGTTCTTTTCTTAGAAAACACTATTAGATCATCTAGATAAACCATGATGCTCTTATTCTTTAAATCACCAAAGGATAGGTCCATCGCCCTTTGAAAAGTGGCTCTAGCATTCATGAGTCTGAATGACATTCTATTATAGGCAAAAGTACCCCATGGCATCATGAATGTCATCTTATGTTGATCTTTTTTCTCTACTTCAATCTGATTATAATTAGAGAAGTTGTCTAGTATAGACATCATTTCTAAACTAGCAACCATCTGTAGGATATGGTCCATGCTAGGGAGAGCATAATTTTCCTTCAAGGATGCCCGGTTCAAATTCTTGAAGTCTACACAAATCCTTATCTCCTTGTTCTTCTTATGCATATGCACAATGTTCACCACCCAAGTTGAATGATGGATCAGATAGATGATCCTAGATTTCAACATTTTATCGATCTCCCTAAAAATATCATCTGACACCTTGGGATTGTAATTCCTCTATTTTTGTCTGAAAGGAATGGTGTCAAGTTTTAGAGGAATGTGGTGTTTGACATTTCTTCCCATGAATTTCTTCAGATCATCATAGCACCACGCAAACACATCATGGTAGGAAGTGATAAATGCCTGAATTTTAACATTTTCTTCCTTTGTGCAATATTTTTCAATGTTTAGATTCTTTAGATTTTTCTCACTTCCTATATTCAAACTCTCATATTCACCTGATGTTCTTCCTCTTTATTCTCTCTTCTTCTTGATGTAATTTTCATGTCTAGAGAAGATCTTCTCCAAAGGAATCAAGTAAGAAGGGATTTTATTACCTTTCAGTTGTATCTTGCCAAGATCCAATTCTTTCTTCAAATCCAGAGATAGTTTTGTGCAATGGTTCTCACTCCCTTTGAAGTATTGTTCTGTGAATAATTCAACATTATCTAGGAAGAGACAAAGCTTATCATCATCATCAAATACTTTCCAATCTTCTACATTGTTAGGAATGTTTAGACAATATAAAAAATCTACGATATAGTTTTTATCCTTGAAGTCTAGATTAGGTAATAGTAAGGAAGTTGATTTTTCTAATGAGTCTTCTCTGGTGTTTTGATCCCTAGGAAATGCTTCAATTGAGAAGGCCTCTAGTTCTTCAATTTCCTCTCATACTTTGTTTTTGTAGTTTCACAGGCAGTGATTCTTCATTGTAAACTAGCTTCTGACCTATTTCACTATTAGCTCCATGTCACCTCTAGAAATTAGAACTTTAACACCATGTTATTTGGCTACTTCTATGCTAAGAAAAAGTGCTTCATACTCTACAGTGTTGTTGGTGTTTTTGAATTCTATTTTGTAAGATAGATGTGTGATCTCTTCATTTGGTGCTATCAACACCACACCAACGCCTGAACCTACTGAGGCATAACTTCCATCAAACTCCAGTGTCTAGAGCTGGGTTTCTTCCATGTTCTCATTCTCTATCCTCTCTTCTAGAATAGAGGAATCTATAAACAACATATAATTCCCAAATTCAAGTTCTTAATACAAAATTGTTCCTTGGGATCATCTAATTTCAACATTGTGAACTTAGCTTTTTGCTTTAGGTTCTAGTTTCACCTTCTTGTTACCAATCGATATCACCTCATGAGACCAATCCAGTTGTATTTCCCCTCCCAATCTTTGAAGAAACGTATGCTCAATAACATGTCATAGCTTGGTGGAATATCCACCACCAAGATAGTGAGCTTGAGCCTCTTTATTCGATGGGAAACTGGAGAAACTTGTACATCTTTTATCTACCCAACCAATGAAACTTTCTTTGAGTCCATAGAATAGAATCTTCCAAATGTCTTTGTGAGGGAAAGTCCAAGTTCCCTTGCTACTATTTTTGGCATCACATTATCTAACACTCTAGATTAAATTATGTAGTTTCTTAGCTTGTGTCCATTAATGAAAAATGACATGTATAATAGCTCTAGTTTTTGTACAACTCTAGTATTTAGAGTATAGGCCTCTTGATGTTCTTCTCTAGAGGTCAAGGCTTCTTTCTGCTTCACATCAATTTTAGGAATTGATTCCGGTGAGGTAGAATCAATATAATTATGTATTTCACCTCTATCTATAGCAAAATGATCTACTAATCTCTAAAGCTCACTTAGATTCCATTTCAAATAATCAAGAGGGGAAATTTGGATCCTAGAATCTTTGCAAAATTAAATTATATCAAAGGATGATTTCTCCTTAATGTTACTTATGTTTGTAGAAGGACTAGAATTCTCCTTGCTCAATGACTTTGAGAAAGATGTCTTGAAGGTGTTTCCTCATTGAAAAATGAAGACCTTAGGGGTTTTATCCTTTTGGCTTTGGGTGATAGCCAGAGCTAACTCATTGATCATGAAAAAATATCCTCTATCTTCGGTATCAAATTCCTACTCCAAAAAGTAATTTATAGAGTCTCCATCATTGTTTAGATCCATGTCCCCAAACATAGTACTATTTGATAACTCATTGGTAGTCATCAATTAATTGAACTAAGCCATGTATAGGCATGTATCTCCATCATGATCCATGGTGAGGTGAAACATGCACATATTCCCTCTCTTGGGAGGAGCTTCAAGAGCAAGCCTTTATTAAGTAGTTGAAAATGCTAATGTTCTTCCATCATTTGTCCTTCTAGGAATATCCTGGCAAGGCTGTTGGGTTGAAGGGCCAACTCTAGGTAATTTCCTTTTCAAGAAAATCATATTGTTTTCTAGTCACTAAAGCATTGCCTCTGTATTGGTTTTCGTAGCACTAGTGCTACATGTACTATTTTGCATCTCTCTTTTTCATTTCTTGACAGAGAAGATGTGTAAGCTACATTCAAATTTACAACTTGTTCTCTTCTCAAGTTGAAACTAATTTCATGTGACATAGATCTGAGAAAGAAGAACTTTAAGTTCTCTATTATGGACCTATTAGTGGCTGGAATTTTATTCAGCATTATGTTGAACTTAGCCATGAAATATCTCATTGGCACAGATGGATCCTTCTTGATTTGTGTGAGTTGGTATAGTGGCACTTATTGGTCTTCAGTGGGCTTGAATTGATTTTCAAATTCCATTTTTATAGGATCCCGTTCTGTGATGGAGCTAGCAAGAAGGTGTTGGAACCACTCTATTGCTCCACCAACTAATGACTCCACAAAAAGTCTCACCAACACATCCTCGTGTTGGACTATTAAGGATCCCATGGCGAAAAAGAAGGAAATGATGTGTTCATTAGGTGAAATTGATCCATCTCCCAAGAATTTGGGGAGAATCTTCCTTGACCCTGATGGTAATATATTGTTATGCTATAGGGCCAAAGGTCCAATGGATGCACCCCATGGAATGACCATTCTAGCTAGTAATGAAAAAGGAATTGGGGGAAAAGTTGGAGATTGAGGAACTCTTACTCCATTTAAAGTTAGCCTACCTAGAGTTGTGGACCTAGTTCCTTGGATCTTTGGAGAAGAGATTGGCCTTCTTTTTATTTTATGAATGGTTCTTGGGATAGAAAAGTTAGTGCTAGCTAATTACTAGTAAAACCAATCAATTCTTCCTCTCTCTCACACTTTTGGTGAATCTCTTATTCTCCAAATTGATAGTTGTTTAGGGCTCTTCAAATTCTTCAGAGGTAATTCTGTCTCCTTGGTGCTTCTTCTTGCCTTTGTCTTTGAATTTGTCTTTGCAAAGTGGCAGCTAATCTATCATCGAGTTCTTCTTCTTTCTCTAGAATTTGACTAGCTCTTCTATACTCTTCTACGGTTCTTCTCATTTTCTAGGAAAGCGTATTCAACTGTCCAAGAAAATCTTCTTCCTCATCTTGAAATCCCAAATTGGGTTGTAGAACCAGGATTATGTTCTCATGAGGTAGCACTATTTTTCCTCATGGGAGATTCTTTACTCTTCAACGAAGTTACTGGTTGTGTGTTGTCGGGGTAGACACTTCCAAGCTCACATGGTGGGGAGAAAATGAGGTATTGTATCTGGTTCACTCCCTAGTAGAATCACCAAAAATCTATTAGTTAACAGATAGGTCTTTTATTGATATAATTCTAGCACATAATAAAACCTCATCTATTAACAACATTTGAAAGATCTCTCTATTAGCTCAGTCTCTAAATTGATAGGTACAACTCCCTAGAATAGATATTCAATGAATATGTTTTTTTTTGTATTTTCAAAATATAACGAGGTATACTCTTAACCAAAGAGTAGGAGAGACTTCTAATGGATATTCATCACTATGATATACCCATGAATAAATATTGTGCTACTTCCCATGACCATGAAAATGAAACATTACAACAAAAAAATAATCCATAGTGTGCATATACAATCCCACAACCATGAAATCATACATACAACACATCTACTGAATGAAAATATATCTATCAAACAATGTGAATATGATAAAAGGTAACCAATAATGACTCTCAGATCATCTAATAATCACAAATTTTTAGAAAACATAGCTCCACAAAATCTGTAACTAATTTTTCCCATTCACCATTAATTCCTTTATTCGACAACAAAATCACACATTTAATAATGAACAACAACCATAGTTCAATTTTTGAGTCACACTCGATTGTCATAGAAAAGGGGGGAAAATCTGAACCAAAATCATTGATCCCTTGCATACTATTCAAAGCAAAGATTTAAAGTCCCTTGGCCTACCTAGGTGGTTAAGATACAATTTTCTTGGAAAATCAAATGGTTGCAAGACACATGTCATAGAGAATATCTAAAAATAGAAAGACATTTTCAATAAATTCTATGTGGCCTCCTCATAACTATCTTTGTCAAAAATATTTTCAAAAGGCAATGGCACCTTCGGATTTATGAACAACAACTACCAACTTGTCAAATTCTGAAATGGGCACCTCAACATCAATAATCTCGATTCTCTATCTTTCTAATAGATGTTTCTTATGAGGATATGATAATGACACTTCATTTCCATTGAGGTAGGAATTTCATTATATACCTTTGGAATCTACCAATGGAGTAGCTAGGATGAAAAATCTCCTAAGTCCATTAGACCATCACAAGCCTCCTATTTTTAGTATTTCAGGAATTGTACTTATACCATTTGCTTTCCGATCTACCCATGATTTGGCACAGTGTGGGTCCCAACATCTCTTCAAATTTTTAGAAATTGCACTTTCAATCCTCCATTTTCACCATCTTTCTTTTCAAGAATTCTACCACCAGGCTTCCATTTCTATCTTCTTACTTTTTGGGAATTCTGCCACCAAGCTTCCATTTTTGCCTTCTTACTTTTCGAGAATTCTACCACCAAGCTTCCATTTATGCTTTGACAACTTGACATGATGTGGGTTCCAAAATCTCTTCATATTTTTGGGAATTGGAATATTAAGATACTATTCCTGATCAACATTTTCACATATCAACTACTATTCCCATTTGGCTTTTCCATACATTCTTTTCAGAATTTTGGAAATTGCACCTCCTTCATTTTCTTTATGACAAAGTTGTACTTGAACTTTTAATTTTCCAAAATCATATTTCGAAGAGGGCAACAAGATTTTATCCTCCCTTAATCATGAATGATCATAATCAACTTCTTGTGTTCTACTCGCAACTTAATAAAGAGTGGGCCCCAACATCTTTTGGATTTTTGGAAATCTTATCACCCCACTTCAATTTCTGATTTTTAAATACTTTAAACATCAAATTTTTGTAAAGAAGTATTTAATAATTTAACTTTACTCTAGCTATCAAAAATCACACCTCTCAGCTACAATTCCCAATAGTCAGAAATCACACCTCTTTCTATATTTACCTGAAGCCTTGGTGTAACCATCAGGATTTGCAGTGTAACACTACAATTCTTGCATAACTATGCATAGATTTGACTTTAAAATAATACTTTTAGAAATTGCATGCATCAACTACAAATCTCAAACTTGAGCAGCTGTGAAGGCCATTTCTCAAAATTTGCAACTTAGGCTACCAATTGACTTGTTGATGTTTAAAACATCTTTCTTCTACTTGCAGAGGCCGATATGTCATTTTGTGAGGTTCATTCCTTGGATTCAACTCCTCAACTTGTTGTCATGAGAGATTTTGAAAATTACACTGGAGAGTGCAAATCTTGAATGATAGGTGCCTTTACAGGTTAAATCCTGAACTTGGCTTGAAAAATATTAGATTCTAGGAAAAGGACTTGGCTACTTATTGAATCAACTCCTAAGAATAAACACCTACCCAAAACGAGCGACAAATCCCAAGTTAACAAATAGATGCAAGATTAAGAAATGCAACACACTAAATGATTTCCCACAAAACTATGATTCAGTAAGTAACCCAAGTTGCCAAAACCCAAAATCAAAAAATCCTAACCTATGGCCTTGGGTTTTGGCGGTGATTCCAAATGCAAAAGGGGCACAATTTTAATTGCTCAAAATTGGGGAAACACACTCATAAAAACAAAGTCACCCAAGTTCGAAAAGAGAAGAAAGTTTGGAAAGAAATAATCACCCATATAGGAGCCCCAAATCATCAGACTATAGTAAGTTCCTTTACCACGCACCTGGAATGGCGCAAGACACATGGTGCCTCTACAATTACCAACAGTACTACACCACCCTCTATCTCACCTCTAGCTCGAACGTGGTCTAAGATTCCAACTTTTGATTTAATTTACATGGTTTTTATGTTATTGGATCATTGGTTAAAAAATTATATTTTCACTAAACTCCCAGACAATGGTCTCTTTTAAGCATTTTTAGTTATGACTCATCTGAAAAATAGTTATGCCTATGGGTTATTTTAAGGGCTTATTATGACTTAGTAAGGGTTGTCCAAATTTTGATTTTCAACACTTAGCAAGATACTTGTTCTTTTTCAGAAACTTGAAAAACTTTATGGTTTAAAGTATGTTTTAGTCTGGTGATTAATCTGAATATATATTGTAGCTTTAAATGTGTTCATTTTGAGTGCATGAATGTAACTTTAGTTGGGGTTCATTTATGATTGAAATACGATTTTGTATTGCTTTGAATTGTGAATGTGATTCAAGTAACCTTCAAATAGTTCTTCCCTTCACAATCGCATAGATCAGTCTGTTGGCTTGGTCTTTTTGGTTTTATTCTAAGCTACATTTATGATATTTATATCACCGTTATGTATGAATGTCTTAGCCTTTGACACTTTAGAGATGCAAAATACCACCCACACCCAAGAAATTGAGTTGGAAGATAAGAGGTTCAAATTCCCCATTCAAAAACATCAACTTCATTTTATCATGTATTCCAAAGGCTTGTGAATGATATGATCACCTTAAAGAAGCAATTACCTAAAACTAATACTCCTTATCAGAAAATTCTACAAAGTTTTCCAAATCATCCTGTTGGAACCTCTGGAAGGTAGTTAGCATTATATGCTTCCTATAAGAGGTTTGCTTTAGAAGGACCTTTAGCTAGAAAAATCAACATGGAAATATTCCATTTGATAGATGACCATGATAGCAATACCTATCTAGAAATTGTACGATATGTTCAAATGAACAATAAAAAAGAGACAGTAGAAGAGGGGCATGAAGATGAGGCTAGTCTAAAATTATCTGGTGACTCCATACATTATTACCTTGAATATTAACTTGACTCTAAGATGGGCGGTAATATTTTGGTGACTTTGAAAGATCCTTCCTATTTAGTATCAACAAGAAACCAAAGAGCATACAAATAATATCTAGAGCCAATCAACAAGGTGAATGAACCTTTGAATCAAGCTTCAAGCAGTTTAAAATTTAAAAGTTCAAATCCACCAAAGGTCCAAATTTTGAAAAGGTTTGATCTTGATCCCTCCTTTGACATTATTGAGTTCTGTAAATCCTCTAAAATCCAAATGTCTCCATCTGATTATCTCAAATTAAATCCTAGGGAATTGGATAAACTTATTGAATATGTCAAAGGAAATGATTCACAAATGACAAATGAAAAGCAAGTAAATGCATAGTCGGATCAACTGTCTTCCTTCATACCATTAAGCCAAACCAAAATTGTTTAACCCCATCCTCAAAAAGATATCTCAACTAGATTTTCTCAATCCCTTTCCAAGCCTGAGCCATTCTATGTGTCCCTATTTAATCCATGGCCATAAGCTAAGTAACTGTATTATTGACTCTAGCCCATCTAACAACATAATTCCCTCTTTTGTAGCTAAAGCGCTATACTTTCCACTCACTAAAAATTTCTATTGAATTAAATCTAAGAACGTGCCTGTGTTAGGTCAAATTAAAGATGCCCAAGTATCCCTAGCTAGTCATCTCGCAAAGAGACTCAAACTAACAATTTTATTTGTTGATATCCTTGCAAGTTATGGTATGGTAATTAGGAGTAGCCCAAGACCATGAATTTTTAGAAGTTATGGAGAAACTGATAGATAGGGATAGGGAGAATTTTTTCCTAAACCTAGCCCAAGTGGGAGTAAAGCTTCCCTACAACTATGATATAGAGAAACTTAAAAAGGATCAAGAAGCAGATAACCCCATGAATGTTATGACTAGACAATTGAAAACATTCCAAGAGAAAATTGATTCCATGAAAAAGACGGCTGAACCTAAGTTCTTTTCTATTGAAGCGTTGTGTCCTTTCCCATTCGAAAAAAGATTACTTATGACACCCTTCCCTTTCAATACCATTTTTCCTAAATATGATAAGTATATGGGTAAAATAGACCCACATGATCATTTCAGGGAGATTTTTGCTTTAAGCATTGAGTTCATGCACAATGATACGTACCTAATGAGACTCTTTCCTAGGAGCTTGGGAGGTCCCGCCATGGAGTGGTTCTCAAAGTTACCCCAAGGAATAAAGAATTTTGAGGAGTTAGCCTCCAAGTTTGTAACCCACTATTCCTATAATATCGAGTATGAAATCACGATTCTCAAATTATGTGATACCAAACATAAAGATGGTGAATCCTTCTTAGGATTCCTACAAAGGTGGAGGACCATTTTTGCAAGGTATCCACAAAGTATCCCAAAGAAAGAGAAGATGGAAATCTTTACAAACAATTTGACCATGGAAATGAATTATCAATTACAACTCCAATGTCCCCCAACATTTGAAAAACTTATCGAAAATGGGATCAAGATTGAAGATGTATTGGTAAAGAGAGGAGAGATAAAATTATTTAAAGACAATAAATCCAATACCAACAAAAACAATAACAACTGTGTATCTAAATATGTTAACAACCAAGGGACCAACAATCACAATGATAAACCGAAGTTATGGTTAAAAAATAATAACAAGAATCTTGTGAATGATGGAGTTGTGGAAGCTCATAACTTGAAGGCAACTCCTTTTAACTTATCAAGTGGAGCTAATTCTTCAAATAATATAAATCAAACAAATAAAGCTCCCTTTAATTCCAATAATTCCAATAAAAATTCCCACAATTCAAACAACAATGCTAATAATCCTTATAATAATGCTAATGGGAATAAGCCCATACCCTTTTTCTCCACTTATAATAAGAGAAATTCACATTTTTAGGTGAACCCTTGGAGAATGCATTAAGGACCTTGGTTGCTAACAAGATCATCACATTACCTAATTTAAGAGATTTTGAACCTCAAATTAAACCTAATTGGTGGAATGACTCTCACCATTGTGAGTATCATCGAAATAGAGGCCATAAAACCAACGAATGCATGAGGTTGAAATACTTAGTGCAAGATTTAATATATGATGGAACTATCAAAATTTAAGGACCACAAAACAATGAGGATCATACGGCCTTCAAGAACCCCTTTTTGAACCATGAAAAGGGTGAATCATCTAATGCTAACCAAAATAAAAAAAGAGGTAATGAGAAAGTGAACTTTTCTCATACCTACGACAATACGATCAATACTTTAAGTGAAGAAGACAACACTATAAATGTTATCATGATAAAGGAGAAATTAAGAGAAGAATCATCAAATGTTGTCACTAGGGGACAAGTGTCAAAAATCATTCTACCTACAAATGCTCCTAAAATCATTCTATCAAACCAAGCTTCAACTTCATCATCAAAATAATATAACTTGGTTGATCAATTACAAAGAACTCCCACTCAAATTTATATTCTTGAGTTGCTCAAATTATCACCAACTCATAAGGATATCTTGGAGAAAGCCTTATTTGTAACCAATGTGCCTCTAAATTTGGAGGTAGACAAGTTTCAAAATATGGTGGGACACCTCATTGCACCCCATTGATTATCATTTTCTGAGCAAAATGACATGTCACTTAATCATCCTCAAAACTTGCCTTTGCACATAGAAGTCTTGATTCATAAGCATAGGGTGAAAAGAATCCTTATAGATGGAGAAGCCAGCTTAAACATTTGTACCCTTAGCCTAGTGAAAGCCCTAGGATTTTCTGAGGAGGCTATTGACCCTAAGAAAAAGATAACTATTACAGCCTATGATGATGAAGAAAGAGCTTCAAAAGGAGTCATAGTACTTCCCATAAGATTTGGTCCTATGCAAAAGGAGACAATTTTTCAAGTGCTAGATTTAAAGTTGACCTACAATATCTTGTTAGGAAGGCCATGGATCCATGAAATGTAGGCCGTTCCTTCTACTTATCACCAATGTTTAAAGTTTCCTTATCTAGGGCAGGAAATAATGGTAAGTGGGGACTCAAACCCATTCCAATATTGTAACAACATCAAACCTATCAATGACTCTCTAGTTCCACACAATGCAGAAGGTTCTATACCTAATCAAATGGAGCAAGGGTAAAGTTCTAAAGACATCCCATTATTGAAAGAAAAAGAAAAACTAGAAAAGGAAGTTGTTGTTGAAGACATACAAAAACTCACTAACCTAGCTACATCAACTAAAGGAAAAGAGAAGATTAGTGAGGATGATATTATTGAAAAATCAAAAGAAGAACAAACAAAAGTTGTCCAAGTGTACACCAAGGAGGCCCACTATTAGAAAATGGACCAAATGATGAAGAATTTTGATAAACGGTGTAAAATCAAGCAAAAAGGAGTAGGCAAATACTCCCTATCCATGATGGACTTGACCTCTGATTCCTATGGAAGACCCTCAAATCCACCCCATAAATATAATGATAACTTTGTGAGGGCAAGCACATCATCCACCATGGATGAAGAAGACAATGAGATCCTAAATTGGCTATACAAAGATGAAGAATCAAGTGCACATGTTAAACACATTCAAAATATAACCATTCCCACACATCAATGTGGGAAAGGATTTCAAATCATGAAAAAGATTGGGTACAAAGGCCAAGGACCTTTGGGCATGAAGAATGAAGGACTCATTGAACCTATAGAAATGACATGGTGAGATAGCAAGGAGAAAATAGGATTAGGGTATCTTGAACAAGGGTACACCCAAAAACACTATCCTAAACTATATGATCAGATATTGCAATTAGAATCCCATAGTGATGAAGAATCTAATGATTGGGAATGGGATACATTATCTGATGAGTCATGCCATGATAAGGGTATTGATGTTATTCATACCTACACTTCTAGAAAAAATAAGGGACAAATAGCAGAATTAAATTCAAATCAAGAATCTAGTTCAAATCAAGTGGTCCTAAATGATGTGACAAGCATATAAATAGAGATAAATGAATGGGTAGGTGAACCTTACATACCTTCATGGAGAACTACTATGGAGGAATCAAGCGTTAGGTTTAATTCACGTGAATTTTATCCAATAGAAACCTTAGAGGAGTCTAGTGAGGAAGAATTTGATCCTACTTCTTTAGAACATTTAGAAGAGGCACATGTCATAGACTTGAATGATACAATGTATGAACCATCTAATTAGGTCTTATCTTTAAATCCCATTGAACCAAGCCCAAGTATTGACCCCTTAACTCTCATACACCCAAAATTAATCGAATGGGATTCCATTGAACCAACTACCCTTCCAACCTTTTTGAACGACAATGTGGTGTCCCAATATCTCAATGCGGTTGAAACTTATTCTACTATCGAATATTAGGAAGAAATGATAAAGGTGAGTATCCAAACTTTCAATCCATGAAAAAATGAAAAAAAAAAAGTAAAAAAGGAAAAGAGTCAAGTGTTGAAAACCACGTTGTGGCAACATTAGATCCAAAAGAAAAAGAAATAAAGGATGTTTCCAAGGGTGAAAACCCAAGTGAGGTAGCTAAGGAAGGAAGTTTGGATGATTTACCTGAACATTATGAAGAAAGATCTCCAATTTTAATCAAACCTACAAAAAAGATAAGGATTGGATCAGAAACTGAGCCAAAGATCATACACCTAGCGGCATCCTTATCTAGTGAAGAAAGGAAATAATTCATAAAAAAATTCAAGGAAAAGCAAATCAATTTTTCTTGGTCATATGATGATATATCAAGATTGGATCCAAACTTGATTATGCATCACCTAAATATCAAAGAAGGAGCCAAACCAGTCAAATGGAAATTAAGGAAGATGCATCCACATATAGCCTTGCTAGTAAAATTGGAATTGGAGAAATTGCTAAAGGTGGGATTTATCAGAGCCATTGATTATGCACAATGATTTTCAAATATTGTACAATTTTCAAAAGAAGATAAGTCCATCAGGATTTGCATGGATTTTAGAGACTTAAACTTGGCATGTCCTAGAGATGATTTTCCTCTTCCAAGCATAGACACCATTGTAGAGTTAACAATGAGACATTCCATGTTTTCACTTATGGATGGATTTAGCTATAACCAGATCAAGATAGCACCCAAGGACCAAGATAAAACAACATTTACATGTGCATGGGGGACATTCTACTAGAATGTTATGCCCTTTGGTCTAAAGAATGCCGGGGCAACATATCAAAGGGCCATGGCCACAATATTCCATGATATGATGCATAAGTTCATGCAAGATTACATAGATGACATATTAGAAAAATATCATTCAAGAGAGGATCATCTACCAATTCTAGAGATTTTTTTTGACAGATTAGAGCAATTCAAAGTAAGGCTCAATCCTAAAAAGTGTGCATTTGGGGTCCAATCTGGAAAACTGCTAGGCTACATTGTATCAATGAAAGGAATAGAAATGGATCCCACTAAAGTCAAGGCCATTATGAAGATGGAAGAACCTAAAAACATAAGCCAAATGAGATCACTATAGGGAAGAATTTAGTCCACCAGGAGATTTATATCCCAACTAGCAAAAAAATGTCATAACTTCACCCAACTCTTGCATAAAGATACAGTTTTCAAATGGGATGAAAAGTGTGAAGAAGATTTTAACATATTGAAGAAATACCTCATGAACCCTCCAATCTTGATGCCACCTATTAGAGGAAAACCTTTAATCCTATATATTTCAGCAACAGAGAATTCATTGGGGGCACTTTTGGCACAAGAAGATGAATCAGGCAAAGAAAAGGCAATATACTACATAAGTAGAACTTTAGTCAAATACAAGTTAAATTATACATTCATCGAAAGGGCATGTTTGGCTATGGTTTTTGCTTTCCAAAAACTATGCCATTATATGTTAGCTCATAAAATAAGACTCATTGCCAAGATTGATCCTTTGAAGTATCTATGTAGCAAAACAACATTCAATGGAAGGTTAGCCAAGTGGGTTACGGTGTTGAGTGAATTTGACATTGAGTATGTAGACCACAAATATATCAAAGGGCAAGTTATTTCTGACCAATTAGAAGAATCCCCACTCCAAGATGATTATCCCATTCAAGTAGAATTTTGAGATTATGAATGTTGAGGCAAAGACATGGCAAATGTATTTTGATGGTTCATACACTCAACATGGATCATGAGTAGGCATACTCTTGATTACTCCTCAAGGATCCACAATTCCAAAGTCATATAAATTGTTATTTCCATGCACCAATAACATAGAAAAATATGAAGCCTTGGTTATTGGAATCAAGTTGGCATTAGAGTGGAAGGTAATAGAACTAAAGGTTTATGGAGACTCACAATTAGTCATTAATCAGGTTAATAAAGAATATCAGATGAAAGATGACAAGTTGGTGCCTTATAAAAACATGGTGGAAAATCTTAAAAAGTACTTCATTATTATTACATTTGAACAAGTGCAAAGAGAAAAGAACAAAGTAGTAGATGAAATGGCAACTTTGGCATCACTTCTACAAATGCCAGATCAAAGTGCCAAATATGAATTCCTGGTAGAAGAAGTGGAACAACCCACATTTGACCCTACCCATCCTTATACCATTTTCTTGCTAGCTACACATGAATCACCTTGGTATGGACCTATTTACACCTACTTAAAAAACCAAATCCTACCAATGGACCAAACCAGGAATCAAAAGAAAAGCTTCATTCGTCAAGCCTCTAGATATACCATAATTTATGAAACATTGTATCGTAAGAGTCTAGATGGAATGCTCCTTAGATGTCTAGAGGAAGATGAATCAAATGTAGCCTTGCGAGAAATCCACGAGGGAATTTTTGGGTCACATTTGAATGGATTAACCCTAGCTAAGAAACTTCTTAGGATAGGATATTTTTGGCCTTCGATGGAAAAAGATGCTTGTAACTTTTCCAAAACTTGTAGAAAATGTCAATTTCATGGAAACTTGATACATTTGCCCGCATAAGAGCTTCATTTGATGACAACACCTTGGTTGTTTTATCAATGGGGTTTAGATTTAATAGGAATGATTTATCCACCATCTTTGAATGGTTATAAATTCATCATCACAACAACATAGTACTTTACCAAATGGGTGGAAGTTGTACCCTTATCAACTACAATGGGAAAGCAGATATCTTTGTTTATCCTAAATCATGTCATTTCTAGATATGGCATACCTCATGCCATCATAACGGATAATGAAAAACACTTCAAAAACAAAGATCTAAAGGAGTTATGCACAAATTTTCACATGATCCATCATTCTTCATTAATATATTACCCTCAAGGTAATGGACAAGTAGAAGAAATGAATAAAAACATCTTGCAGATATTGAAGAGAATGGTGGACAATTTAGGTAGAGATTGGCACATAAAAATAAACCCTACCTTATGGGCTTATAGAACAAGCATAAGAATTCCAACATGAGCTACACCCTTCTGCTTAGTCTTTGGAACTGAAGAAGTTTTACCTTTGGAGGTAGAACTTTCATCCTTAATGGTTTCTCTTCATGGTTTGATAAGTGAGGAAGACTATAGAGTTGCTAGGTTGCATGAACTAGAACTCATAGATGAGAAACAACAACAAGCATGTGATCATTTAAAGGTATATCAAAATAGCATGTCAAGGAGGTATAGCAAGCATATCAAGTCAAGAACATTTCAAATAGGTGACCTAGTTTGGGAGAGAATCCCAAGAATCAAGTAGAAAAGGAAAAGAAGGGAAAATGGGAGGCAAACTGGTTAGGACCATTTGTGATTACTTCTTCTTTTGGGACCGGAACCTAAAAATTAGCAGATTATGATGGAGAAGAGCTACAAGAACCTATCAATAACATACATCTAAAGATATTCTATACATGAAGTAGATGAAAGAGTATAAAGAGTACCAAAAATCAGATGGAAAGCATCATATTTACTATATATAGTCAAAAGAGATCTTGAAAATACCAAAAACATTTGAAAAGAAGAAAAGAACAAACAAATTGGAAAAGCAGAAAAGATTAAAAAAATAGTGGAAAATTGAGCATGAAGAAAGATAAAAAAATTCATCTATGATCCTCAAAAATATGTTGTCTTGGTGAAAACCTAGCAAATAGGTTCCTTGATGATAAAAAAAAAAATTAAAAAGAGAAGATACAAAAAAAATCAAAAAGAAAAAAAGTGTGTTGGTGAAAACCTAGCAAATAGACACCTTGGTAGCAAAAAAAGAGAAAAAGCTTTAAAAACATAAAAAAGAAAGCAAGATCCATTCAATCGGTGAAAACCTAGTAAACAGGTGCCATTGAAAGTCCAAGTCAGTTGCATACCTAGAAGGTCACCCTTGTAAATATTGCATTTGCCAGCATTTGTATATATTGCATAATAAAACCCCACAGTTGCATTTGCAAGTACCTAAAGATTTTGGTCACCTAATCTGCAAATTGTCCTAAGTCCCACAAATGAAATCACATCAAACTAGGGGAAATCTACTCAAAAGGAGGAAGGATTCATCAAAGCAAAATTCAATCAATCAGGGAATCAATTCATCAAAAACAAAGTGGAATACTTAATCATATATTCAATACCAATCCAATTTGAACCAAACAAAAATTTGATCCAAGATCTTACATGACCTTATCTTTATCAGGATTAAAAGTATGAAATGGATGGAACTACACTTGAAATATGGATTTGAAAAACATTGCAATTTTTTTTTCTAAGTGTTGACTTGATTGATGAAATCATGTCTTTCTAGCAAATCAATGAGAGTTTTTAAACTAGATAAGCTATGATGAAAGCATGATATTTTGGTTGATTTTTGAATGACTGTCTTAAAATCAAAGTTTTAAATCATGTATTATTTTTCTAAGGACATGATCATCAAAGAATCATTGAGGACTTGTACATAGGATAGAACTGAGATCTTTATTTGTTCACACAAAAGGATACCTTGGCTATTTTGATCTTCAATATCATAATACCAAAATCCACTTGCAACATAGAATCTGACAAAATTAGTATTTGCACTCTCATGATTGGCTTTAATCAGTGATAGTCGTGCTAGAAAGAGATGGGAAAGAAAAGAAAGAGGTTCAAAAAGTATTCATATCATCATAGTTGAACTAGTGATGGTTGTACTAAATGAGATTCCAAAATTGCTCAATGATGATTATAAGCTCCAAATTTTTGAATAATGATAGTTAGTTGCATACATCTTAGATTAAATGCATTTAATGTATATTGCCTTTCTTAGCTTAATTTAATTCACAAGAGGAAAAATTGACAAAAGAGAAAGGGGGTGTAGTCAAATCCAAAAATCAAAGGATCATAAAAAACAACTATAAGTGATCGAGTGTGTTGGAAATAAAAAAACAAATAAAAAACAAAGTGCATTCCATTAGTTCACTTACATTGATTAAGTTCATTCTTAAGTATTGTTTTGAGTTGCATTAAGTCACTTTCATTAAACCTTGCATTCATTTAAATGTGTCCAACATTTGAATGATTAAGTTCATTGCATTAGGTTGCATATATCATTAAAATCCATTCAAATTGCATTAATTACATTAAGTTTCATTCATTTTTAGATTCATCTCATTTAGGGTGCATTATTTTGTATCAATCCGTTAAGTAAATTGCCTTAGTTAAACATTCATTACATCCATTAAGATCATTCATCATTAAAGACATCATTTAGTGAAACATGGCATTATTCATTAAATTTCATTAGAGGACATTCATGATAGTATCATTCATCTATATTGCATATAACATGTGGAATCATTAACTATGCATGATCATTACATCATTATATAAAACCATCACATTTTCATCTCAAAAGAAATACATCCATTATCCATTACATTGCATTATTCATTATTCGTTATCCATCTAACACATCCTATATCATTTGCATTCTATATATCATTAATCATTAAATAATTGCATTAATTCATCTATTTTATGTCATACATAAGATAATCATTTAAGCATCAATAGAACATATGCATTCATTTCAAAAATTACATCTGAAAAGCATAAAACAAAGCATATAGGAGATAGAACCACCTAGATCTGCATATCATGCAAAAACGTGAAAAAGAGATCCAACACATCATGACATCATATATAGTAAATCTATCAAAGTGATAATCAGAGTCTATGGTACCATCATCATAAAATGAGCAGAGTATCAGAGTCTATCAAATGATCATAAATGCAATATCTCAATATCAATGTCCATCAAATAATCAAAGTATGAGCATAAGTAACATCAATGAATCAAAAATGATACAATAGAGTCCAAATGTCTTGATAATAACAACAAATAAAGGAGATCATGTATATCATCAAATAAATCAAAAATATCTCAAAGGGCTGAACCGCTAGCACCATCGGTACCATCAAGACCAGGAGCACTATCCGCAGGATGACTTGAGCTCGCCTGTAATCCCGACTGACTCATAGCTACCATAAAGGTCTGCATCATTGAACTTAACTAAGAAACTTGTTGCTACACCACTGATATCTAAGTCTGAAGAGATACAACATCTGATGCTAAGGTTGGGGCAGGAGCCGGTGCTGCAGAAGTCTATGGTAGAGGTATGAATGAAGAAGGCATCGAAGAAGATGGAACACCCAAGGATGGAAAAAAAATAGAAGAAGATGGATGTGATGATGAAGATGGCATCAAAGAAGAAACATAAGTAGAAGCAAAAATGGGTCCCTGAGAAAGTGGATCTTGTGGAATAACTAGCGGAATACCCTGCTGAGCAGGAGGACCCTGTGCCTGCTCTAGTAAAACTTGTGCCACCTATGCCTCAACCTCTCTCTTTCATTTGACCCTAGGTCAACCAAGATCCCTAGAAACCTGATGCAGTACTCTATCCACACCACCTCTACCCTGACCTCTACTCACAGGAGGAATAGGAGCAACATCAATCACTGGGATACGAACCCTACCAAATCTAATTACTTGACAACCATGTTGCACCCTAATCCTACCACCACCATCCCCACCATCATCATCTCTACCATCATTTTCATCATCTCCTGCAGCACCATCATCTCCATCTAATAGCTCCTCGATATCTAGAACTCTCTCTGCATGATCAATAAATCTAGGAAAAGGGTACCGATGCAACCAAGCGTCATACTCATCTATGATCCCTATATCCATAATGTGATCTATCATAGACCAAGAAAGATATCCAAGGTCTCGAATCTCTCTGACAGCTCTCCTATAATCAACACATGGACCCCACAATGATCTCTTTGCCTGTACTCGAGCATACATCGCTACTCCCTGTGACATACCCTGTGTGCGCCCATACTGACACATAACTCTTCAGAAGTAGAACCTCTCAATGATGTAAGTAGAACACCCAATCATCCATCGAGGGAAAAACATGTATATAAGCTCATAATCATCCTCTAGCCAAGCCTTGCAACCAATGTATGGCCTCTAGACAACAATATCCATGACATCAATGACACAATGCCAGTAATCAAGCTTACCCATATGGGTCTGGATAATAATACTATCATACATCCAATAAAATGGAAAACCTAGATTGTGATCTCATGTTGTGATGGGATGTGTCACTGGGATGTGCTCCTAGGTCCAAAGCTATAGAAGGATCGCTCTTGCAGTGAGCGTAGCTAATCACCTGTAAACAACTATGTGTAACTCATGGTATAACTGAGCCAAGACACAGGAACCCCAATCAAAGCATTGGGGATGTTCCATCCAATCCTCAAGGATAGGACCCCAACCAACAACAAACCCATGCATGTGTCTGTCAGGAAGCAAGAATCCACCAATCAAAGTACCTAGAACTGCTGGTAGCACAGGAAATGAAATGAACTGTACCCACTAGATATGAGCATCTCCAATGGTAGGATCCATGAACACCCACCGACAACCTGATCCATCATAAAGGGAATCACAGTAAACTAGCTCTCCACAAGTAGGTAACCATAGGATGTGATACACATCCTCAGGTATAATAGTCATCTCCCCCATGGGAATATGGAAGGTATTATGGTCTGAGTGCCAACGCTCAACCATAGTGATAATGAGACCCTGATTCACTCAAAACTGAGGAAGATGTAAGAAGAAAGAAAGACCACAAAGACTAATGTGATGATGATCCACCGCTCTCAAATCTGGTATCATGTACATAGATAAAGGGTAAGAACTCCAAACACCTAATGACTTAAGGATAACCTGTAAAAAGAAAGTTCAAATCACATCAGAATTGAAATTAGTTATTATTTGGATCATTCAAAGTCAATCAAAAATTTAAAAATATCAAACCACAATCAATTTTCATGTTTCTACTTAGATAGAACGGAAAATTTATCATCACCCATCATCTGAATCTAGATTGTCAATCAAATATTCAAACTATAACTAACTCATACTGACATCTTATAACTCGCTATAAAATCAAGTCTAATACCTTAATCTATCATCTGATCAATGATGTTGAGCAAATTGCAAAAGTGGACTAAGTCAATTAAAAATCTTTTCTAACAGGGTGAAAGCACTATTTTAGGCTTTAAAAGTGCTAAAATGCAAAAGCGTTGTTTAAATGTTTAAACACACTACTTAATGGTTTAAAAGTGCAACATCAGGCAAAAGCGTTAAAAAATTTTGAAAGCACTATCATAAAGATCATAAGCGCTATTTTAAAGGGAAAAAGAAAAATCAAGAGCGTAAGTGCTATTTAACAAGGCAAAAGTGAAATTAGCCCTAAAATTGGCGTGTAAAAGCACAGTTTTGAAACGTGGAAGTGTTGTTTAAAACTGCAGAAGCACAACATGGGAAGTAAAAGTGCTATTTAAAGTTGCAAAAGTGCTACTTGGAAAGAAAAAATGAAAAAAAGAGGGTTTTATCAAGAAAAATCCATATTTTTAAAATTAAAATGCATGAATCAGAAAAACTAAGAGGTTTAAGTACTCACCGGAGGTCCATACGCAGGTGGACACTGATAACGGTGACCTCACTCAAATCTGTGCTTATGAATCAGGATCGACATTGTCAGAAAGTCAAAAGATTCAGAGAGCAAAAAGTCAAAAGTAAAAGTTAAAATGAATAGTAAATTGACTTTTTCCCCCTTTATATAGGCCCTTTTGACCTAAAAAGGGTATCTTTTGACCTATAAAGGGAATCTTTCACCAAAATTGACCCAGGAACCTAAATTTTTCATCATATCAACCAAATCTGGGGCATTTGTAATCAAACAGACATGAAAACAATATCGAAAATGAAATCAAAATTTCTTATAGATTGACCTAAATCAACGTAAATTGACCTAAATCATCAAAATTTTCAACTATCTATCAAATTTTATTTCATTTCCAAGGGGTCATACCATTGGATAAACAACATCAACAACATCATCATTGAAATAGAGATCGACCATCAAATCAGAGCGCAAGCTTTTATCAAAAAAAAATTTGTTAATCAATTGAATGGGGCATCACATCAAAATGTATCATGCAATTGGGTATCACATCAGAATCTTTCATTAGATTAACTATCATATTAAGGATCAATCATCAAAATGACCATCAAAGAACAACATCAATTGAACGAACCTCATTAGAACTACATCAATTTTATATCAAATATCAAGAATTGACCATAAGATAACATCAAATGAATAGCAGAGATCGATCATCGATGAAACCATGACCTATCATCAGCAAGATCAAGATATTCTTTGAATCGACACGCTTCACACGTCAACTCAAAGAGGGACATTTGTAATCACTTGAAAATGGATAAAGATAATTAGTAATAAATCAAATCAAATCAAGGACAAGATCAAAGTAATTGAATCAAATCAAACATTTAGCCAATCAAAATTAAAATCAAGTCTTAATTCAATATGAATCAAAATTGAGAGTATTTTAATCAAGTTAAATCAAATCAATGTGCAATTAATTCTATTAATTGTATAGTTTGGAATTAAATCAAATTCAACCCATTCAAGGGGTACATGGCTAAATAAATGAATTAAAATCAATTAATAAATCCTAATTTCTCTCAACAACCAAAAGAGGAGGAAAATCAATCAACCAATAGGATTTAAGGAAATGCATTCACATGGATCAAGCCAAATTCAATCTCAATCACTCAAAGTGAAAGAGCATCTTGTCTACTTGTCCCAAGCTTTGAGGAAACAATATTTAAATTGTCTTCAAAGGGTGGAACCAAAGACTCAACTCAAGCTTAATCATGATCAACACAACTACACCCGCTACCCTTGCATAAATCTATAAAAGGAAGACCAAAATCAATCATAATTCATAACCACACATCTGAGAATTGCATCTAACCTCTTGAGAATTATATCTAGAAAGGCAATTTAGGAGAAATTTAGCATTTCAATTTGAACTAATTATTAGCATTTGTTTTATCATAATCATTTCTCATTCTAGGACTGTCATTAATGGTAGCTTGCTAAGAGCTTCACATTAACACTCTTAGATAGAGAGCCATAGGATGCTTAATTGTGCTTTATTTGATAAATAGAGTAATAATTATGGTTCATTTAGTTTCTATTTCATTTATTGTTCAATACTAATCCTATGAAGGTACAAAATCTCATACACAACACCTTTTGTAAAGACCTCGACGGAGAAATTAAAATGGATTGGTCACAATCCAAAATCTTAGCAGGAAAGAAGAAGGTCATCCTTCGACCCCAATCCAAATCAGAACACACTATTTTTCCTTCTAAAGATCTTAGATCCCATATTTTGTATGAAGAATCTAAATTCAATAATTATGTAATCCTTCCTAAAGTTGATGTTGTAGGAGTATAGTTAGAGAATCAATCCCTATGGACCATGGAGTTTGACAGAAGTTGTTCCAATGCTGGATCGGATGCAGGTGTTGTATTGATATCACCTAAGGGATAGAAGACCCCATTCGCCTTCAAATTGGAATTTAGTAACACTAATAAAATAATAGAATATGAAGATCTATTATTGGGAATTGAAGAGATGAAAAGAAAAGGTATCAAGATGTTGAAGGCTATGGGGGATGCAGAACTAATTGTTAAACAAGTAAAAATCATTTGTACAGTGAAGAATGACAAACTGAGACATTATCGTAACTGAGTTTGGGACAAGATTGAAAATTTTGAAGCTTTCTCTATTGAAGCAATACCAAGAGAGTTCAATTCAAGGGTGGATTCTTTGGGAGGGTCAGCCTCTCTCATGAGACCACATCCTAATTTCAGTGATAATGTGTATAAGATAGAATTGATTCATCGACCCAATGTTCTAGACAACTCAAAATCATGGCAATTTTTTTGTGATAACAAGAAAATAGACCTCTTTATGCAGTCCTTAGATATATTTTCCACAACATATTTTGAAGGGTCCAAATCTAAATGCTAAAATTTTTCTACTGATAAAGAGTATGGCCCAGAGACAGAGGTTTTCAGTTAAAAGGTAACAAAATGCCAAAAGGGTTAGTGTCTCTTGAGAAATTGTTTGACAGATGAGACTGTTACACTAGTAGTTGTGTGGTACACAAAGTTTCATAACTGAGAGCTTATGAAAAGGTGAATATTGGGGAAGAATTTGAGCCCAAACTAGTGAATTTGGGGGTCTATTATACACGTGAGGAAAGAAAAAGATTTACTTGATTACTAAAATCCTATAAAGACATCTTTGTATCATCTTATGATGACCAAAAAAACTTTAATCAAGGTCAAGTGCAACATCATATACTGCTCAAACCAGGAACAAACCATTTTAAGAAAAAACTAAGAAACTACAATCCTAAGGTAGTTGATGTTATTTTTAGGGCAGTTGACAAGATGTTCAAGGCTCGTATTATCCACTCGATCCACCATTCTACATGAGTAGAACAAATTATACTAGTGTGGAAAAGGAATGGGGAAATACGCATATGTGTGGACTTCTCTAATCTCAATCAAGTAAGTTTCAATAATTATCCCCTTAGAGTAATGGATCACATCTTGCAAACAATGGCAAGATCAAATATGATGTCATTTTTGGATGTATTTTTTGGTTATAATGAGATCAGCGTAGCTAAAGAAGATCAAAATAAAATGAATTTTACAATACCTTGGGGTAGATTTTCTTATGACAGTATGCCCTTTGGCTTAATTAATTCTAGTGCTACCTTTTAGCAAGCCATGAATGCCACTTTTAGTCATCTAAGGAATAAGATTATTGTCATTTATCTAGATGAACTGACAATTTTCTCTTGGAGAATAAGGAAACATCTCAAGGATTTACAATGTGTATTGTAGAAGTGTCGAGAAAATGGGATTTCTTTAAATCCTAAAAAATTAGTTTTTGTTGTCACTGAAGGTAGGCTCTTGGGCCATATAGTGTTGAAAGAAAGAATAAGTGTAGACCATGAACGCGTAGGAGCAATCCAATAGTTGGCCTTTCCATCCAAAAGAAGCGGGGTGAAATCATTTTTCAGTCAAGTAAATTTTCTCATAAATTTGTGCCAAACTTTCTGGAGACTACAAGACCCCTCATGAACCTAATGAGTGAAAAGAGGACTTTTAGATAGAACGATAAAGCCACTACCACTTTCAAATTTGTGAAGGAAGAAATTTCTAAAGCCCCAATATTAATTCATTCCAATTTTAGAAAAGACTTTATCATTTATTGTAATTCTTCAGATCACTCATTATCAAGTATTTTGATGCAGAAAAATGAGGAGGAAGATATCCTGATTTCTTGTATGAGTATTACATTGAAGAAACATGAGATGAATTATTCTCTTACAAAAAAATAGACATTATTGGTAGTCAAAGTAGTTAAGAAGTTCATATACTACATTTTACACTCTCATTCTAAGGTGTATGTACCGAGTACTGATGTAAAAATTATTCTTACACAATAAGAAGTTGGAGTAAATAACAAAGCCACCTGGATAACCAAAATTCTAGAATTTGATTTGGATATCACACCTACAAAACTAGTCCCAAGGTTGGGTTTATGTAAGTTGCTAGCCGAAAACAAAGAAGAGAAGGATGAATTCCACTTGACACTTCTGGTTGGCTTAATAGATCCTTGGTTTTTTGATGTGGCACACTATTTGACATACAGAGAATGCCCAGAATATTTGAACACAAAGGAGAAGCATAACCTAAGACTTAAAGAAACTAAATATGTAATTGTTGATAGTAGAATTTACAAAAAGGACTTGATGGCATGCTCCTTAGGTGCGTGGAAAAGGAACAACTAGAAAGGTTATTAAAAGCTTTTCATAATGAGGCGTGTGTAGGACATTTTCATCAACAATGACAACTTTGAATTTTTTCAAGAATTGTTACTACTGGTCAAGTATGTTCAAGGATGCATACTAGTGGGTTGCTAAGTGTGAGAAGTGTAAGTTATTCATCAGGAACTACAGTTGGTAGTCTTACCACTGAGACCAGTTATTATTGAAGAACCATTTCGACAATGGGGCCTTGAATTCATTGGATCTTTGAATCCACCTTTGTCTACTGGGCATACCCATATATTGACTACAACAAACTATTTTACAAAATGGGTTGAAGTCATCCAAGTGAAAATAACCACTTCAATGGTAGTCTGCAATTTATTGAAAAATTACATTCTAGTGAGATTTGGTACACCACAAAAGATAGTAGCTGATAATGCAACAAATTTCTCCTCACAAGAATTACAAATTTTATGCTATGATCACAACATTACTCTTTCTCAAGCCTCATATTATTACCCACAAGGTAATGGCCAAGCAGAATCGAGCAAAAAAAACCTGATTAATATCATGAAGAAGTTGGTAAGAGATAATGCTAAAGAATGGAATAAAAGGCTATATGAGGTGTTGTGGGTAGATATGACCTCTCCCAAAAGAGAAATCAGGATGACTCCATTTGATTTGGTGTACAGTGTGAAAGCTTAATTGTCTCTTCCCTTAGAATTGTCTACTAACAAGTTGTAAAAGGTAATTGAAGACACCAACTTTCAAAATGCATTAGAGAAAATGATTATGTACTTGTCAAGAATACAAGAAGAGTGGGAACGCCTGGTTGATCATATCACAGAACACCAGGACAAAGTAAAACATATTTTTGACAAAAAGCTAGGCCTAGAAAATTTATGAAAGATGATCAAGTTCTACTTTGGGACAAGCGCAGAGAACCTAAAGGTTCTCATGGTAAATTTGAATCTTTATTTAAAGGCCTCTTTGCAATCAGCAAAGTGCTTGGACCCAATTCATTCAAGCTACAATAAATTGATATAACCCCAATGCCCATGTCCTTTAATGGTAAATACTTGAAGATATATCAAATGTAATTTCTTTAAAGTTTCCCCTTGTACATATTTTTTTGTTGTGCTTAGGTTCTAGGAAGTTTTATTGTGTAAAATTTGGTCCATCTGACTCCGTAGCCCAATTATGAAACCATATATCCTAGGATTCATCCCTTGTTCTTAGAAATCTAGGTCCTTAGCTGAAGCCAATGTTATCACACCAATTTTTGCTACCGTCAAGTGATTTGTCTTCTATTTCTTTCCCGGGCGGTGCTTTTATTCTTTTTGAACCTTAAATTTGAACTGTCTTAGTTCAAAACCTTGAGTTCATTTTCCGCTTGCACGTATTTGCTTTTGCAACTTCAATTTGGCTAAGTCATCCCAAGGAGCTCTTTTCAAAAATTTGAATTTGAACTTTGAACCTCTTCGGTTTGGTTCAAATTTTAAAGTTCAAAGTTTAAAAGAGCAAGTGGAAATATTTTGGTCTAAAGCAATCAAATAAGTTGTCGCTTCTATGAGTTGAGATTCTAGTCCAAACAAATTTGAATTTAAATTTGAACTTTTTATTTTCTCTTGGTTCAAAGTTCAAAATGTAAAGATCAGCGAAGGTGTGTGATAGATTCAAATTCTCTACAACTAGATATGGAAATAAAGGAGTACGAAAGAAGAATATTTTAGGAATTTCAAAATTTAAAATTATTTTTTTGGAAAAAGTAATCATGAGAGGTCAAGCTTGAGTGGTTTGAAATGATCATGAATTAATGTGATGTCATTCGCAACGTGTTTTCATCATTCATTTGTGTGGGTTTTGTTAATGCTTGAGTAAGCTAAAGATTTAGGAAAAATCATAACTCTTATTTAAAAAGAAGGTTAGTTTTCTTTCCCTTAGATGCTAAGTTATTTTAAGCTCAGAGAAATAGGAGGCTGAAGGAAATTGCAGTTGTGCTCAGAAGTGGCAATTTGGATGAATTCTGGTGAGTTTTATGGAAACCCCGACCTTGCTAAATTATGTAATTTGTTGAAGCTATTGGAAATTACCTATTTAGATAATTTCCTATTTTTCTTTCTAATAATTTATTAGTAAAATAAAGATGAATTACAATAAACCATCCTTACCCAAGTTAGGGCGCACCTCTAGCCTAGTTAGTTTAATCCCAGAAAAGGGAGATACATCTCTTCTTCATGTGACCATAGAAATTATTTTAGAGAGATTTAAAGACCCAAAAGAAGGTTTAGTTATAAACATGGTCAATAGAAGTGGATTGATAGAAGCGGAAACTTTTCACATTGTAGTACATTTCCTTGAATTAGTACTAGAGTGCATGAACCAGTATGACAAAAACAAAAGGTGTATCTATAAGGTTTATGGAGAAGAATTAGTAAAAATAGATAGATGGACTATTATGGCTACTATGGGAATCCATGACAAAGAGCCATATGAAGCCTAGATAATAAGTAAGCCTTACTCTTTTTTCTTGGAGAAGAAGAAATATTATTGGAGTACCATTTCACGACACTGGCTATGAAAAAATGTAGAAAGGTGGCTCACAACTTCCTAGCCCTCTTACTCGTGAATACTTTATACCCGAGGTCAAGGATTTGGTAATTTTTCTGAACAGGGTAAAAGGTAACAAACATACATTTCACCAGGAGGATTGGATGTTTCTCTATATTCAAATATTGCTAAAGGGAGAGAAATTTTTGGATTGGGGTGATCTTATTGCATAAAAGTTGCATTAAGGGTTAGCGAATTTCACTAGAATGAGAGGTTTCTACATGTCCTCTTTCTTTTTCTACTTGTTATCCTACACTAGAGAGTGGGTAGGGATGCCACATGAACCCTTAGTCCCAAAGATGAAAATCCATTAATATCACCCACTCCAATTGCAAAAATGCTCTGAGAATTTCAAGAGAGTAAATGATATATTTTTTACCCATCCAATTTTTCAACTTCATGGGAAACTGAATAAAAGATTATCAGAGGAGGTAGTTCAATTAATCAGTACATATGGCAGCTATTTTATCCAGTTTACAAGATTTACATACATAAGAGTTGGAGGGTTTAAGGGTGAACCACTAAAGTTTCCAAGGTATCTATTGGATAACTTAGTCCTCTCTGAAGTACGCAAGCAACTGGTGCATATTGACAAGCATCTAAATGGAAAGGGTCCCTCTGGTGTAACCTTTCCTATTGAATTAGGTCATTATTCCTGTAAGTATATTTTTGACACTTTGAACCTAGAAACAAAGATTAAGAAATTAAATCTCAAAAATTATATTGCCAAATCTAAGTTTGATAAAAAAAGGTTTTGCAGCGTCTTACCTGAACATGAACGAAGGATTCACACATATTACCTAGCTATAAGATTATTGGGAAGATTGTGAAGATGAATTCAAAGTAAGGAGAAGGTTGTGGTCATGTTTCACTTTGAGATAGATTGTTCATATGAGACTACCTATCAATATCAAATGTTTTGAATAAAAAGATGGGGAGGAGGTATTAGATCCTAATTTCCTAAATGAAGAGCAGGCATATCCCCTACCTGAAATTGATTGGAGCACAAAGGGAGAGGAAAATTTACAAGCCAAGACCTTCAATGTGATAAAAAGAATGGAGAAATGGTTAAGGGAACTCAAATTAGAAAAACTTCATATGGAAGAAGTGAAAGTCTCTAAAGAGCCCCATGATATCTTTGTTTTCCAGGATAAGAATCCTCCTTCTGATGTTATTATTGATCTTGATGTTACAAGTAGCACAAAGTCCAAAAAGAACACATCTAGGAAAACTAAATTTGCAATCATGACTTCCTCTCCTATTAGAACCAATAGGTCTAAAAGAAAAAGACTGAAGAAATCTACAAGGAATAAAGAATTTACAAAACTGCATTCAACAGAAGAAATGTTGGCAACCATGGAAGGCCAAACACATATTGTTTTAGATGAAGATGATTTGGAAGTTGAAGGCGATAATCCTAAGAAGGTTCAATCTTTTGAGAACATTTTAGTAGTTGAATCAACTTTGTTGTAGACACCCCCTGTTAAAGAGGCTCCAAGTGCACCCAAGTAACTAGAAGCCTCAATAAACAAAAAAAGGAAGATTGTACCAATATCATTGTCAGACAATGATATGGTCAGCAAATTTTTGGGGAAGGAGATAAAGACTAAGAAGCCAAAGATGGAGGCGATAATCAAAATAGATGATAAAATAGGGAATTGGTTTGCATTAATTGTCATTCTTACCAATGATAAAAATATTGAAGAATTTACAACAGATGATTCTAAAATAGAAAGGGTAGATTTGGGGGTGGCCACTCAAGCATCTGATGTTAAGTATTTGGAATATTATACGAAGAAGATAATTTCTAGGACCTTGAAAGATGAGAAAGAGAAAATAGAAATAAAATTGGCCTTAAGGAAAATGGTGAATTACATCTACTCCATCTGGAATCTAAATATAGCACCTACCTCCCAACTCTCCTTGACCTTCAATCCTAAGTCACCTGAAAATCAAACCATGAAAGATCAAATTCAAAGCAATAGGATGATTACATAAGCTTATGCAGACTAGCTAGATTTTGTTATTGGAGAAGGAATAGGGTACATCAAAAATTTGAGTAGAATCTATGAAGAAGAAATGGTTGCTAAGTCCAGTCTTGAAGAAGAAATAATCTCATGGGAAAAAGAAAGACTTTAATGGTGTGTTGTGATTTCTCAGGTGATAGATGTTAAAAAATATGACATTATGACTCAGTAAGGGTAGGCCAAATTTTGATTTTCAGCACTTAGCAAGATACTTGTTATTTTCATAAACTTCAAAACTTTATGGTTTAAATCATATTTTAGTCTAGTGATTAATCTGAATCTATGTTGCAACTTTAAATGTGTTCATTTTGAGTGCATGAATGTAACTTCAATTGGGGTTCATTTGTGATTGAAATATGATTTTGTATTGCTTTGGACAGTGAATGTGATTCAAGTAACCTTTCAATAGTTCTTCTCTTTGCAATCACATAGATCAGTCTATTGGCTCAGTCTATTTGGTTTTATTCTAAGCTACATTTATGAGATTTATATCATAGTTATGTATGAATTTTGTAGCCTTTGATTCTTTAGGGTCAAAAGTGTTATTCATTCAGTTTTCTTGATTTAGTTATTGAAGAGCTGATTAAAGATTATTTTAAAGGGAGCTACACCTAGATGTAGGGGATATGATCATTATGAAAAATTCCAACCATTATTTACATATTTCATCCTAATTGGGTTACATAGAGTCAATTGAGTTATTTTTATTCAATTAAAGAAAAAGGGAAAAATTTGTTAACAATATCTACCAAAAAAAATTCACCAAATACACTCTATGATCCACTAGATACACCATTCCACATATGCACTCTATGATTCACCATATACGTCATTCCATATATATGCTTTGTGATCCACTAGATACGTTATTTCATAGATACACTACGTGCTCCACCAAATACACTATTCCATAGATGCGCTATATGATCCACTAGATATATCATTCCACAAATATGCTATGTGATCCACCATATACATCATTCCACAAATATGCTTTCTAATCTACCAAATATGTCATTCCATAGATGCACTTTGTAATCCACTAGATTTTCCAAAATATAGATACACTCTATAATCCACCAAATTTTGCCAATCCCTCAGATTCTCTCTATAATCCCTAATATTCGCTCTGCATTCCCCCATATTAAAATTAGCTAGATCATCCTTAGTTCATAGCATCCATATCTCTCATTTCATTTCCATCTTCTTCAGACTAAGTCCTTCCTCCTAATATGTGTCTAATTCTCACCCAAATATGAGCTTAATTTTCATCCCACTCTAATATTTTTTCTACCATCCATCTTCATCCTTCATCCCTATCCAACTGATCAAATAATCATCATGTTGAAATCCTATTATGATGAGTTTGCTCATCTTACCTATTCTTCCACTTCATCCCATTATGATGATGATGAGTCTTGTAGATCATGATGAGTACATTGAAAACCTTAGAAATATTTCTCCTAGAGTCCTCCATTATCAAATCATTCCTCCAAACTATCCCATCATGCTTCCATACATACCCACTAGTACTCCTTACCATACCTTTGACAAGGGTAATCCATTATGCTATCCATCTACTCTCCCTCCTATATTATAGCCACATATCCTCCTCATAAAACATTCATGCCTACATATTCTCCTATACTCATATCCCAATCTCCATCTATGCATGACAACACTCTCACATTCATCTCTAGTCTAAATCCATCATCCCACTATCCTTCAATCCATACTCCTAGGCCTCTGGTTAACACTAATCCAACAATACATTTCTAAAATCCATAAACCATCCCAACCCCACCATCCATACTATCCTACCTCACTCCTCCATCTACTTTTCCCACTAGTACATGTGAGGCCATTTTTTGACAACCATTCTGGCACTCTCCATCGTAATCATGACATAAACTATCATCGGTATAATTTTGTCAAAAAATCTATCACCAGAAACAACCGTCGCAATTCTGACACCACTTTTGACGGTCCCCATGTCTCAATGCACCATACAAAGGGGATATTTTTTGATGCCACACCCCATCATAAATCATGAAAATCATTGGAAAAATAACATAGAAACTGTTAGATTCTGACAACATTTCCCATTGGAGGTGCAACATACCATCACAATTATTGTCACAAATTAATAGAGGTTCTGATGGTGTCATGATCATCACCTTTTGACAGCATTTCCAATGGATGTGGTCTATCATAAGCTGATAGTGTGTCATGTCAGAGGTTCAGCATGCCATCATAAAATCCAATAGATTTTCTGACGGTATACTCGTCGCATCTTGACAGATATTTCAACGGTTTGAATTGTCTGATAGAATAGTTGTCATAATTGCAACAATATGGCACACTTAAGACAACATAGTTCAAGAGACCATCATAGTTCATCTCTGTCTTTGGTCCATATTACTGACAAAACATTTTACCTTTCATTATCTCATCAAATATAGGGATCTAAAAAAATTTCATAGAATATTTTCATGATAACGTATATTATTTAAGTTGATGTTGCATGAATTTATCTACTTTGCACACTTGTTGACTATGAGGACAATGATAATGAAGCATCTCCTCTAGTGGCTTGCATTACTTAGGCCATGAGAGGGGATGCTTATTTATCATTGTCTCTGCAGTTGACAAGTGTGGGAAATAGAAAAATTTGTGTAGCGTCAAACTAAAATAATGTATGTTATAAATGAAAATATTATCTATTAAATTATTTTAGATCACCACATTTAATGAGCTAATTAAAGCTAAATCATTTCCTCAATCATACGGACCAAAAATGGAGACCAACTATTATGGTATCTTGAGCTCTTCTATCTTTAGTCCTAGCTACTGGGTCAGGCTTGGAAGACTTATACCTGCCGATCATCAAGAATAATCACCGCCTTGCCTTTATGTACACTACATAGTATCCAATATATTACTAAAGATGAAGAGAAGGCAAAAAATATGAATGGATAAAAGAAATGAAAGATACAATAATATTATATTGTTGTTTACCTTCTCATAATTGACCAAATAATTGATCCTAGTCTCACAAAAACCTTTTACACTTGTGCAGCTCATCAATACCGGAGGCCTGAAGGAATTTTATATGATCACTAGCACATTTTGTGTGGATGAGAAAAATTATCCAAAGTTTCTAGATTTTGAGAAGAGGTATGAGTGGAGGCTAAAGAAGGGATATTTGTGAAGGTTTCATAGACCTAGGTTACTAAATCATCATCCCTGCACTGGTACTCAATCTAGAAACTCTCATACTCACTTTTGTCCCAACTCAACTCAGTAAAGAAGATATTCTCTAGAATTTTAGAGATCTAGAAAATCTCCACAAATATCCCTTCTAGCCTCCACTAAATATACATCTTCTCAGAATCTAAAAACTTCGATCAATGATTCTCATCAATGCACAAATGTGGTAGTGATTGTATTAAATTCCTTCAAACTTTCTTACTTATGTGCATTATGTGATATGAAAAATTATCTCCAATAAAATGTCAACTTTGTAGTGTTGTAACAACCCCTACAACCAATCTTGGTTAGTTTGAAAGTGGATAGTGAGTGGACAGTAATATAATAATGAGCTATATCCATATATTATTGTCCACTCGCTATTCTTGTTCTAACATAAGGAACAATACCTTTACACCTTGTAGGAACTTGTATCAGGTTTATAGGGACATGTTTTTAGTTTTAGAGCTATAGGCATCCCAACTGAATGCTAAAGGTATTGTTCCTTATGTTAGAACAAGAATCAAATTGTGAAGACACCTTCAAAATAGAACTAAGGATTTTGGAGTAATTTGAATGTAAATTACCTTTAAGTTGGTAGGAATGAAGAACCCAACATATATTTTGAGATTCCAAAGCTTTCTTACTTATGTTCATTATGTGATATGACAAATTGTCTCCAATTAATTGTCAAATTTTTAGTGTTGTAACAACCCCTACAACCAATCTTGGTTCATTTGAAAGTGGATAGTGAGTGGAAAGTAATATATGGATAGTAATATAATACTATATATTACTGTCCACTCACTATCTACTTTCAAACATGAGCAATAATAGTGAGTTCCTACAAGGTGTAAAGGTATTGTTCCTTATGTTAGAACAAGAATCAAATTGTGAAGACACCTTCAAAACATAACTAAGGATTTTGGAGTAAGTTTGAATGTGAATTACCTTGAAGTTGATAGGAATGAAGAACCCATCATATATTTTGAGATTCCAAAGATTTATTTCTTATGTGCATTATGTAATATGAAAAATTGTCTCCAATAAATTGTCAAATTTGTAGTGTTGGATCAGTTGATCCTTAGGAAAGATTGTGAGTTCATTAATCCTCTGCATCACTCATCATGTTTCCTTTTGGTCTTTTCATGTTTCATTATTATGTTCGAATAGTGGGTTATCATATCCATTATTTAGGACATGTTCAACATTCTTTCTATGAGGAGGATTGTACTTTGTTGTTCAACATTCTTTTTGTGAGTAGGGTTAGCAAATTCACGAATGGCTTCATTTAACCTCCTATCTATTTCATCTTCTGCATCTTCTCCATCCTCATCCCTCATGTAGAGAGTTCATCAATGGAGTTCAACCCAATGAATTAGACACTCTGGGACCTCAACATTGGAAACTCAATGCAAAAGTCACTTAATTCCAACTTTAAGCAAATGTCATGTCTGATTTCTTGTTCTTTTTTTAATTAGTTTCATAATTTAACTTAGTATGGTTATTGGTTCCCTTTTGTAGAGATATTCTTCCCCGCGTGTATTTTAATTTGTCTTAGGAGCTGATTAAAACTTCTGTAACAACCCCTACAACCAATCTTGGTCAATTTGAAAGTGGATAGTGAGTGGACAGTAATATATGGGTAGTAATATAATAGTGAACTATGTCCATATATTACTGTCCACTCACTATCCACTTTCAAACATGTCCATATGTTTGAAAGTGGATAGTGAATAGACATTAATATAATAGTGAACTATGTCCATACATTATTTTCCACTCACTATCCACTTTCAAGCATGTCCATATGTTTGAAAGTAGATAGTGAGTGGACAAAAATATAATACTAAACTATGGCCATATATTATTGTCCACTCAATATCAACTTTCAAACATATGGGACACTCATACATATGATCTCATTGAGCAAGTAATATATGGACAGTAATATAATAGTGAACTATGTCCATATATTACTATCCACTTTCAAACATGTCCATATGTTTGAAAGTGGATAGTGAGTGGACAGTAATATATGGACAATAATATAATATTGAACTATGTCCATATATTACTATCCACTTTCAAACATATGGGACACTAATGCAGAGTGCACTACAAGAAGTATTTCTTAGACTGCCAAGGTGCCCTGCACCAGAAACTCATACATATGATCTCATTCATAGCTCAACTAGAATTAGCAAGTAATTTTATAGTCCATTATTTTAGGTTATCAATGTATTACAATGTTTAGGTACTTAAATCTACATCAACATGGGATTGAGAAAATGCATCACTCATCATGTTTCCTTTTGGGATTTTCAATCATTTATATGTTTGTTCCATTCTTAGAAATAGATTAAAACTTTTGTAACAGTGAGTGGACAATAATATAATATTGAACTATGTCCATATATTACTATCCACTTTCAAACATGAGCAATAATAGTGAGTTCCTACAAGGTGTAAAGGTATTTTCTCCAATAAATTGTCAAATTTGTAGTGTTGTAACAACCCCTACAACCAATCTTGATCAGTTTGAAAGTGGATAGTGAGTGGAGAATAATATAATACTGAACTATGTCCATATATTACTATCCACTCACTATTCTTGTTCTAACATAAGGAACAATACCTTTACACCTTGTAGGAACTTGTATCGGGTTCATAGGGACATGTTTGCAGTTTTAGTTCTATAGGCGTCCCAACTGAATGCTAAAGGCATTGTTCCTTATGTTAAAACAAGAATCAAACTGTGAAGACACCTACAAGATTCAATGTCTAAAACATAATTATTCAACAAAACATCAAGGATAAACTATCCTAACAAGATTCAATGTCTGAAACATAATTATTCAACAAAACATACAAAATAATTATTTTTTTTGAAAGATTAAAATATACTAATTTAATTTTAAACAACATTACGTACTATTATTTGTTACAACATAAATAGGAGGCAAGATAATCATATTTGTACCTGTACTCATGTTTGATTAACCAACACTAAACACTACATACCTAAGTTGTGCGCGTGTATAGGAAGTCAAAATTCAATGCCCTGGTATAAACATACAAAAAAGAGGTGAAATGTCAATACCAGTTGCAAGAAAGTAACCAAAAGATTCAATAAATTTGGAATGATACCTTTTTTACTCTTATAATTGAAGTACCTTGAACTCCTGATTTGATTTTGATGTAAAATGCTACAAATACACATCAAACTTGGATCCAAAATAATTGTCAAAGGGACACTCCCACTATTTTTGACTTATCTATCTTGTGGGAGGCATCCACTATTGTATTATATGCCTTTTATTATGCTTTAAATGCAGGGAAGACAAGGATAATAGAGGAAAGTGACCGTCAGTGTGGAAAAGTGCAAGAAAGGGTGCATGGAGCAACACCAGTTGTTAGTCTGAACATATTCTCTGAAGGAGGGGGATGTTTAATGATGTGTGTTGGGGTCTATTTTTTGGTCATTCAAGGGGATAAGGATTGTGCCCAAGTTTGAGAATGAAGTTTGGAATCAATTAGGATGGTGATATGAGAAGTTTGTTTCAATGGTGAATGAAAGTGAATTTGTTCAAAAGTAAGATGTTGTGGCTACCTAAAGTCAGAGCCTCATGTTAAACCTTTGAGTTGATTCTAACTCCTTGACTGAATTCCAAGTCACTTGTTAAATCATTGGGTTGAGTTAGGTTCCTTAAGGGAATTAGAGAGGAGCGGGCCTAGAAAGAGAAATTTGGTCTTTGGGATTAAAACATTGCCTAGTAGGGTTTGGGAACTTGTGTTTATGTTATTTGGAGTATGTTAAGACACTTAGGATGATCAGAGGCATCCATGTATGTTGGAGTCAAGTTTTGGGTCATTCAAGGGGTTAAGGATTGTGCCCAAGGTCAGGAGTGGAGTTGGAAATCAAAATTTATGTTATGAATGGATGGATCATAAGTACATTTGTGTTGGAACCCATTTTCCCTTACCTATGCATCACTTAACCAACTTAGTAACTGAAGACATGAAATAACCTTGAGCAAGAGAAGACATCAGGGACCTAATAGGTCTCTAAACATTGTAAATTGGGCCATTAGTGTGCCCTATAGAATGTAATGAAATGCAAAATAAAGATAAACATATATTGTAATGCCAATGATAGAAACATGGCCTCTGGGGGCTAAATAGTAAATTCATGAAGTCATGAGGGCTACTAGGCTTTATTGTCATAACAAAGGGTTTTTTACTATTTTGGTGCCATTGATTATTATGATTGGTTTGGTGTCTAAGAGAGAGTGATTGAGATTTCTTGGATAACCTATCAGGTACATTTGGGACCCTAGATAAGAAACAACATAATTGAGCTTCACTTTGTTTTGAGAATAGTTTAATATTATCTACTAAACAAGACCAACCATGTGAAGGTGGAAGCTCATTTTCCCCCCTAGCATCACTCTAAATTCCACATTAACATCCAACAATTCATTCATTCTTTCATTCCTTAATAAAATGTAACATTCATTCATTATCACATAACATTAATTAACACATAAGATTCATCAATATTCATAAACATTCATCAATATTCATTAACACATTATAAAATTCATGAACATTCGTTACCACATAATAATATTCATTGACACATTAAATTCATTCATTATCAAATAAGGTAGATTAAATTCATTTCTTTTTTCTCTTGTTTTTTGGTCTATGTATTTTCTAAGAACATCATTGGTGCCATCATCATTTCCCCCACATCAATTCTTCTTACCTCAACTCATACTCTTGATGTATGCCTAGTCCTATGTTGATGCAAAGGGGGGTCCTCTGCAATAACAAATAAAAGGGTTAAATTAAAAATATTTTATTATAATTGTTACAAGTATTTCATTAATTTAAACAACTTAACCATGGTTCTCTTTACCTGATCTGGTCACGTCATTTTGTGTGGCCTCAACCTCCATGTTCTCATGGACACTGACCTCAGCTAGATCCTCTAGAGTTGCAATATGAAATGTTACGTTAATCCAAACACCAATTTAAAAAGAAATTGTATTATAGCTACACGAATTTCAATTCAAGATGTTTACTTGTATTGATAATTACATAAAAAATTGAATATAAAATGTATACCTCAACCACTTGTATGCGCTACATTCAAGTCTTCATCATCCATGTGTTGTGTTACAAGATTGGCAAGCTACATTCCAATATCATGCACATTGTTATCAGTGGTTGTTTATTTAAAACAAATATAGTCACTATATTATGGAACTTAACATAAAGTAGACTAATTGGTAAAGTATTCAATTTGAAATAATTTTCATTTAGCTTATTTACCTGTTCAATGGATCCGTCACTAGAACCTTGCGTACTCAATTCTCGTATCCATTCAGCGATGACTCTATAGCCTTGCTGGTAGCCAATTTTCTTATCTTCTACTATAAGTTCTCTTTTGAATTGAGAGCCCTACATTTTTTCTTGGTTTCGTGAGTTTTTCTTGCATTGTTTCATAAAAAAAAAATTTGTTTGCAATTTATAAATATTTTGACATGATTTTTCATTTACTAATACTTACAATTCATGTGGCAAGTTTTAAATAACCACTAGAGTCGAGCTTGTGTTGGTCATGCTTTTCTAGTCTTGCCTTGGTGTCCTTTGATGTGTCATTTAGCCTATGAAAAGTTTGAAATATGTTAGATCATATAAGTATAAAGAGTAATGAGTACATAATTAATTACATTCTTAAGATTATCACATACCCTCTTGTGGCATCTGGTGGTGTATTTCCTTCTTTCCTACCAGTTTTATCCTCGACATCCAAAATCAAACCCTCCCACTCTTTCACAAGAATGTTGGGGGACGCTCATAGTTAGAGTCTTTCTCTAATGCGGTCTTGTACTCATCCCTCAGATACTTCAAATATAAGCTAGTTCTCTCAAGGAGCCTATTTTGGTCAAATACTTTATCTCCAAAAAACTCATTCATATTTTGTATGAAAAGTTTCTTTAAGTTTGTATCTTTCTTGTTCCACCTTGTAAGCAAAAAAAAACCTGTTAGATTCATAAATGAAGTGAAGCTACCTTCAACGATGTCCATGAAATGGATCAAAAGAAAACTATTCTAGCAAATGATATGAAATCAAAATAGTAAATTAGGGTTTTTTTGGATATGATGTTCCACCATTCATGTATGGTGGGCCCGAATATCTTCAAACTCAAGTCATTATGTTTTCTCCAAAAAAAATTATTCCTTGCAAAAAATTATGGGATCATTAATATTTGAAAAAGAGTGATCAATAAGTAAATTACTATTACATTATGTATCATAATAACTTTAAAGTACCTGGAACCTCAGAAACATTCAAGAGAAGCATATCTTCTTCCGACACATGCAATATGCAGTCTATCATTCCCGTACTATGAGTACATGAATAATTAGGAATTAGCATTGCATTTTCATTTACTACATCTCCTACTACATAAAATGAATCCATTATGAAATGCCCCCAAGAAATAATGCTTCAAGGGAAATAAATACATAACAAAAGAGAGAGAAAAAGATGGATCTATGTACCAATAGGTGGTGTAGTAGATGATGTGTGCTTGCTACATGTTGCTAACATTTGGGTTGGCGATACATTTGAGGATGTCCTCCTCTGAGGTGGTGTATCCACTAGAGGATCATTGACAATACCTTAAGAATAAGATTGTTAGAGCATAAAAAAGCATGGACTAGCATGGACAAGATTGTTAGAGCATAAAAAAATGATTATTACAACATATTATCATTGATTATGATCAATCCTATGTATTCAATGGAAAACAAAAATGGGGGATAGAACATGTGATCTACCTAAAGCATGTGCAATATTTAAATTATAGGATTTGAGCAATACAAATCCATAAAACCTGAAGATCACCTGCATACAAAAACCTGTTACAAGGAAGTAGACACAAGAAGAGGGCAATGGTTTGACTCAAAATATGAAGAAAATATCCTCAAATTATGAATGAATAGAATGTACAATGGATCATCCTTATAAAGGAGATCAAAAGCCTTGAAAGGAAAACCTAAAAATCAAAAGTGCATGCAATAATTAGTTAAATTATTACAACACTAATGCATGCAAGTTTATATTTAAAACAATAAGTGCATAAGTTTAAATCAACTAGTGCATGTGTGTTTAAATATAAACAGCTAAAAATAAAAGTGTTGACATCTTAAGAAAGGAGTAAAGTTATTTAATATAATTAATACTTTACTTTAACACCCCCCCTTAAGATGAGCAACAAGGTAGCTACAAAAAAGGCAAGAAGAAAGCAAAGGAAACTACAATGCTGAAATCATAAAAATGGGTCCCGACAACATGGCCTAATGAGGTACCCAGCACAACCAAATCTCTGTAAAATGGAGAAATGGAGAAAACTTAGTGGGAAAAAACCCTACTCCAAAAAGAGATAGAAAAATGTAGAAAAAGAAATGGCTCAAGAGATTCTCTCAAAACCATAAGTACAACCAGCCCCCCCATGAGAGAGGGATGAGATACCAAATCCCCCCTAGAATGATGGAACCCCTATGGAAATGATCAAACCAATGCAACTCCAATGTGGAAGAAGCAAAGGCATAGAACAAGGAAACCCATGAATGAGAGGTTGAACTAGAAGGCCTAACTGATGCTCAAAGGAGAAAACATGAGGATCCTGAAAGGGAATCCCCAATGTAGGTGGTGTGACAAGTGTGCTGACACTATCATGAAAGAGGAGATGAATGTCCTCTATAGAATCCTCAACAAGTGTACCTGGTGGCTTGATGAATGGAGCTAGAGGGTCAGGCAGTGCTGAAGAAGAATCCTACTGAAGAGAAAAGACCTCAACAGGATGTGGTGTGGCAGTCATAGTAGTGATCTTAGGAACAATACAAAAGTTCAAGTGACCTGACTGCACCACATGAGGCTCTCACAAAAGAGGAGAGTTGTGCTCCAACAATGGAGATGGTGGACCAAAGTGTGAGAAGGTGTAGAGATGGGTGGAATGATCAACTTTCCCTGTAGCAACAATGCCTCTAGTCGCACTATCCTGAATGAAGACTAAAATCTCCAGTGAACTCAACTATCTTCCTTGATCCACTGTGTTTAATCTGATAAATCAAGAGAAGGTTTATAGACATAGATGGAACATACAATACATCATTGAATGTGCCATCTTGAATGCCTAATGAACATTTCCCATAGACTGTCAGGATAGTGTTATTCCCCATGAGAATATGAGGAATGGGAGACCCCTTGAGAAGATGCCATATGGTGAGAAGCACCTGAATCCAGTATCCAAGGGACCTATGAAGGGGATGCAATGGATGCCCGTAATGCATGACCCTATCCAAAATCTTGTCCAGATGTCGAAGATGTAGAAGAAGACTGAAAAGTAGACCCCTGTGAGGTAGAAGAGGATGGAGAGGAAATAGTGCTCTTCTGAAGAAGAGCTTGCAAATCTGCAATCTATTTCTCATAGCCATCGAATCTCTTCTAAAAACAATGTGACTCATCATGAGGTCCCTTCTGACAATAGGAACATGTAGGTCTCTCAATCTTATGTTTCTCCTTCTTAGAAGAAGATGGTGGGCGAGTAGAGTGCTGAGAAGAGGAATCTGATATCTACTTTAGCTTCTGCTTCTGATTTCCTTTGGATGGTTGGGCAACCAATGCTTGGTTCTTTGATCTTGTTAGAGAGTCCAATTGAGTAAGCTTGGCCTACTCTCTATTCAAACGATCACAGAACACCTCAAAAGTGGGCATGGTGAATGTAGGTCCCAAATTGTCCATCATAGAATGAAAGGTAGAAGAGAAGATCTGAAAGTTTCCCCTAAGCTTAGACAGAATCAAATAAATGTACTCTTTATTAGTCTTTTTCTTTCCACATCCATGTAACTAAGATCTTTTTTGTTTGAACTTCATCAAAAAGTCCTTAATAGAGGGAAAAGAATCAGGTACAAGAGCGGTAAGCTTTGCCTCAATCTGAAGTGCTATGAACTCATTCACTATACCAAACAAGTGGTATCAGAGCTTGGTCCTCAACCCCATAGCCTCATCCATCTTGTTTCGATGTTGCATGATCTCAAAGGGCCTTTGTAATACTGGTTGCACTACATCTAGACAAGACCAGAGCCCTTTTGAATGGAGAAGTCATGTCATCAAGGTTTTCCATGTGTGATAACTATGTGGGGTTAGAATTTCTAGACAAGAAGAGGTCTGGGCCATATTTTTTTAGAAGGGGTTTTGTTTTCATAAATATCTAGTTTAACTAATAGAAACAAGAAAATAACACCCCCCACAAGCCAAATATCACACCCCTAAGCCTAGAATGATATGCTTTATCAAGAGAAGAGAAAAAAAGCTTTAGATTTGAATCTTGTGTACCTTGACAATTTTTTGATGAAAAGAGGCAGAAATCTAGATGGTGCTTGAGAAGAGCTTTTCGGCGCTTCTTTCGGATCGAAAAACAGAGCTAATTTGAGCAAATTAGCCCCTCGAAATGCAAAAAGGAGAATCTGGCATCGACAAAAAAAAATAGCAAGCTAGATGACACAAAATAACAAATTAACATGAATGAGAGCATCAGGCTCGGAATCAGCTTTTCGACAATATCTCGTTTGCCCGATTTCAACACTGTATGCTCAAGATATGAGCAAAATACCAACTGGTGCGCAAGAGGGCCCAAAAATGGTGCAAATGATGATGATGATGATGATGATGATGCAAGCTGATGTCATCAAATTATGGGCTTAAATTTGATGGCCAAATGGCCATTACCACCCAAAATGGAGAAAAAAAAATAATATTTTTTCAAAATCGCATGCGTGCCTCGGGATCTGTGCCAAGCATTTTTAGATTTTGCCTCGATGTGCATGCCAATTTTTTTAATCTTAATTTGCACACCAGAAAAAAATTATGAACCTCAATTTGTGTACCAAAAATAGAGAATTCTACCTTAGGAAGCATGTCACTCCGTACAAATTTTACCTCGAGAAGTGTGTCAAGCTGTCTGGTACCAAAAAAATACCCCAAAATGTAAAGTTCTCCAAATTTGATGTGTTTTATATCAAAATAGGGGTTTTTCGGTGCTACGAGCTCAACGGTGAGGTCCATTTGAGATCAAACTACACCAAAATTTAGGGACCCCCTAATTTCAATTTAAAAAAATTTGAAAAGCCCTAATCTGAAACAAATGAATTTCTAATCTATGAATCTTTCAAACACAAACAAGATTTAGTAGATTAGGCTCTGATACCATGTAGGATTTGAGCAATACAAATCTGCAAAACTCGAAGATCACCTGCATACAAAAACCTATTACAAGGAAGTAGAGACAAGAAGAGGGCAAGGGTTTGACTCAAAATATGAAGAAGAAAATATCCTCAAATTATGAATGAATAGAATGTACAATGGATCATCCTTATAAAGGAGATCGAAAGCCTTGAAAGGGAAACCTAAAAAGTAGAAGTGCATGCAATAATTAGTTAAATTATTACAAGACTAATGTATGCAAGTTTATATTTAAAACAAGTGCATAAGTTTAAATCAACTAGTGCATGTGTGTTTAAATATAAACAACTAAAAATAAAAGTGTTGACATCTTAAGAAAGGAGTAAAGTTATTTAATATAATTAATACTTTACTCTAACAGCAATCATCAATGCCTTGACCAATTTCAAATTCCCACAAAAAAGCCTATAAAAACAACATGTTCAAATTTTACTTAATGACATAAAAGAGCATAAAATAAAAACCATTATCGATCTTTTCTTATAATTAAAATTTTCATTAATACTTACTCTCAAGTTTTGTGTGTGGTGCATCAATCTAACCACTCTCGCTATTACCTAAGGAGGTGAAGGGAAAATGTCAGACAAATGATTAATTTAAGTTTCAATTCTTTTTAGATTATTTTTTATGGAGCTGATAGGGTCATCGACTTGTGTGAAATTGAGATCCAAGAGGTCATTGTCACCAAAGATGTCACCCTCAATGACTGCAGGTTCCTTTCCAGGTCTCCTTCCCTATGTTTGTGACAACAATATTATTAGTAATATCAAAATTACTCCAAAATAGTCGAGAAAAGAACATAATAAAAAAAAAACATTTTTCTTCTATCTAATTTGTACAATTACAATGAGTTTTACCTAATGATTAGTAGAAGATTAGGGATGGTCATCATCATCCCCTCCACATGGATGCTCCATGGTGCCCTATGAATAAGATCAAATATAAAAAATGTTAGCAAAAAACTTAATAATAAAATGGTGTGTTGAAGTCATTGATTGGAGGTTGGTTTAAATGGTGTATAAAATGTACCACCCCCATGGTAGTAGATTTTTTTTGTATCTATGTGATTCAAATTGCAATAGATAAGAAAGTCTTCCTCTACACATATTGATTTTATCGCACATACAAATACACGATTTCCCTTACACGCCTCAAATATGCAATTGGGTTTCTTACTAGTTGACCTAGGTCGCGTACTATTTATAAAAATTGTAATATTCTCTATTTTTTTTGGTCTTTTGTCAATGTATGTAGCCATTCTTTTACTTTGATTATTGTCTTTCTGTTGTATATAATTTTCTGAGAGTGCATACCTAAGCATACTTTTTTATATTGAACAATATGCATCCAAATTCTGTAATCATAACAAGGTCTGAAATACTCCATCAATTTGAAAACTTTTTTTTAAGAGACCTTTATGCCATCCATGGAGAAAAGGCCCAAACCATGTAATGATGATGGTGCTATGCGATATATCCTGTCGTTAACACAAAAATTAGTGTTTATTGGAGGAAGTTCCTTTGGTACCCATTGTTTCTATAGATTTTGGTACCTCAAGGGGACCTCAATTTTGCCTTTGGTCTCATCATCATAAGAACATGACCCTCCTTGAACAAGGAAAAATTTCATGCATTTATTAAATTTCCTTCTAGTATTTTGACCTCTAGTTGATCTCCCTATTTTAGACCCACTACATATCTCACTTTCATTTTATATTCTTATACTTTCCTCACTCATGGAAGACACATATGATAAATACATATTTGTTGTTACCTGCACTCCATCTAATGAGAGAGATAACTGGTAAGGAGAGAGATATTTTTTAAATAAGAGAGATATTTTGCAAATAAGAGATATATGTTGCAAATGGGAGAGATATATTACAAGACATTAATCTTACTATTGATAACTTTATTAAAAAAAATTATCTCTATAGGGTGTATTCACTTATACCTATCAATGAATGAGACTATGAGGGATGATCCTGCAGAAAGGGGTTCCAGTGCCTACATATGTAATTCAATTGTCTTATGTTTGTTAGATTAACTGAGAAGGGGGGTGAATCGGTTAGATCAGTTATCCAATAGTCCCAATTACAAAATGTATCTCTTAAAACTAATTCAGCAAATATCTGGAACTCGGTAACATAAAATATTAAACTGTCTGTGCCTTTACCAATTACTAGTTAACTATTCACTATGATTACTAACCAAATCAAATATGCAATATGTAAAGTATGATAACCAAATATTCATCACAGAAACACATAACACAATGATTTAACATGGAAACCTTATTAAGGGAAAAACCACCTAGAATCGGTAACCCAAAATATTTTTCACTCTTCTGAAGTGAGCTCGATGAAGAGCCAACCCTGTTAAAGGTTACAAAACACACTGTAAGGTGTGACCTTGTTAGAGGATTTAAGACTAACAGTTATCATCCAACCAACATTCACTATGGGGTTGATAGGATAACAATGTACATTCTATGAATGACTTAGGGAAATCATAAGATGGTTAAGTCCACTCAGTTAAGAGATTTTTCTATTACAATGGTTAAACTAAAATAGTAGGTGATCTAATTACAATACAACTTGATTTTGCAGATGTTCAGATCTATTCTAAGCCCATAAAAATCCTCTGATCAATATTTCAATTTCGTTCATCAATATTCAATAACTTACTATCCCTCGATAAAAACTCTCTAATGCTCGGTAGTGTTTTGAAATTCAGTTCTTCTTCAACCAGTCTGATTAGGCATGCATGAAGTTGTATTCACATGATATCTCTTCAATCTCCTTCTTCCGGCATAGTTTCAACAATGAAACCAATGTCTCTTATATAAACAAGTAAACCATTTTCTGTTCATCCAACATATTTTGCTACTTAATCTCCTTCATTGATTTTGTCACTTAAACCTTCCTCAGTAGATGCGTCAATAACTTGTTTCAATCCCATCCTTTATATCTTCTTCAAATTTTGTTAGTCATTGATCTCATAACAAACTTTATCTTCAATCTCAAAATCATAAACATTCCAGCTCATCAATTTATGTCGGATAAACTAAACATTTAGTTCTTTCATCCATACTCAATTAAAGAAGAAATGTGTCAGCGAACACAAGCTTGGTTAATACTGTTGCTCAGTATACACTACATTGGCTCGGTGTATACTAAAGTGCTTCATTTACCGACCACACTGCTTTGTTAATTTTTGCTTCCAACTTCATAATAGATTAATGCAACATAATCAAGTCAACAATATGAAGTCATAGACTCATCAATAAGTTACCAAAAGTATTTCTTATCTTCATATGTCGTATCCATCTTCTTCTATGTAGATATCTTAGTTCTTCATCTTTTCTCCTTTTTTACAGATGTTTAGATATTTGCAACTATCATGATAAGTACTGTCAAATTTAGTTGACATCAATGACAACATAATAACTAATTTAATTATCTTACATATCATTTTAGTACTCAGTGATCTCTAATCACTGATCTTCAAGTCATTCAGGTATTCAATCAGTTGTAGCTCATCAATCTATCCCTTTGGCATTGATGGAAACTCAAGCAATATGAAATATACCATACACATACCAAACATGTATTCTACAACTATGTAAGCAAATGTTGTAGCTTGGTAAGCTCTCCCTAGTTTGATATTTAATATGTTTAATCACTACGTTACATAATAGCATTGCAAGTGCAAACTTTCCTCTACAGATATGATCTTTCCAGCTCTCAAATTCCTTCTCAGATTCCTTTCTATTCTCAGTAACAAATCTTCAAAACTCTCCCTGACTTTCTCAAATTATCTCTCCCTTAGATAGATGTTCTAGTGATCTCTCAGTTTATCATATTGTTTATCTCTCCCTTTGACAACAATGCCAAAGAAAAACATAAAACATACAGCTTTGCAATAGCCATGTGACTCTCTATTGTTCGATGCATACAATGTATCTCAGTATACTGATATGCAAATTGTTGTTCCTGAAATATTTCACAGCCTTAGATAGAATCCAAAGTGTGAACAATGTTGCATCAACATGAATGATCTTCTGATAAGATTAGGCTGATGAAACCTCCAGATCACATTAGTGATTGGTTGATAGGGGATGGACCCCAAGTCTAGTCCTCAAGTATTCAAAAGTATCCTTCGGTAGAGGCTTGGTAAAGATATCAGCAAGTTGCTCTTTTGATGTAACATATTCCAGTTTGACTTGCTTCTCCTGTACTTGTTCTCTTAAGTAGTGATACTTAATAGAAATATACTTGGTCTTTGAGTGCATTACATGATTCTTAGAAATATTTATTGCACTAGTGTTGTCACAATATATAATCACTGGCTCAGTGATTACCTCATTCATCCCTTCCAACACTTACTTGATGTAAGAAATTTTTGAACAATTTGTAGTAGTAACAACATATTCTACTTCAGTAGTAGACTGAGAAATACAAGGTTGTTTCTTACTTGTCCAAGTAACAAGTCTTTCACCAGAGAAAAATGCTCCTCTGATTGTACTCTTTTTGTCATCTATATTTCCAGCCCAATCTGCGTTGGTGTAGACTCTTAGTTCAAAATTGCCTTCCTTAGGATACCATAATCCATATTCCTATATTTTCTTCAGGTATCTTAAGATTCTTTTTACTGCAACCATGTGTGAATCTTTTAGATTGGTAGAAAATCTGGCAACAATCCCCACTGCATGTGCAATGTTTGGTCTACTATGTACTACATACATCTATTTACCAATCATAGATCAGTACAATGTCTGGTTTACCTCTATAGATTCATCATCTTTAGTCAATTTGTAGCCTGTGACCATTGGTGTTCCAACTAGTTTAGCATCATCCATGCCAAATATTCTCAATACTTCCTTTATGTACTTTGATTGTGTGATGAAAATTCCATCATTCTGTTGAATAACCTACAAGCCTAGAAAGAAATTAATCTCTCCAAACATAGACATTTCAAATTTTTTTCGCATCTCATCAGAAAATGATTTACAAATATGATCTTTTCTTCCAAAAATTATATCATCCAGAAATATTTCAGCAATCAAAATAGCGTCATCAGACTCTCCTTTCATATACAAATTATTGTTTTCACTAGTTCTAACAAAACCAATATTTAACAAATAAGTATGTAGCCTTTCATACTAGGATCTAGGTGCTTGATTTAAACCATATAAAGCTTTGTGTAGTCTACATACCATGTCTTTCTTATCTAGATCAACAAACCTTTTTGGTTGTTCTATGTAGACCTCCTCTTCTAGTATCCCATTCAGAAAAGCAAACTTAACATCCATTTGATAGACTTTAAACTTCTTATGTGTTGCATATGCAAGTAACATGTGGACTCCCTCTAGTCTAGCAATAGGTGCAAAAGTTTCACCATAATATATACCTTCCTCCTGTGCATATCCCTTGCATACAAGTCTAGCTTTGTTCCTTGTAACCTCTCCATTCTCATTCAACTTATTCATGAAAATCCATTTAGTACTGATAACATTCTTATCTTTTGGTCTAGGTACTAAAGTCCATGTCTTTTTTTTCTTGATTTGTTCTATCTTTTCATTCATTGCATTTATCCATTCATCATTCTCCAGTGCAACCTTAACATTTTTTAGTTCAAACTCACAAACTAAGCATGTATCTTGTCTTAACTTACTTCTTGTCAGCATGCCAACTTGCTTGTCCCCAATGATTTGGTTCTCAGGATGATGTCTTCTGAAAAATCTTGCCATTACTTGATCTCTTCTTTGGTGTTCATCCTGTTCAGGTTCATTTGCTTGCTTGGTAGCTCCTTCCTAATCCTCGATTTCTCTGTTTTGTTCCTCAATGTTATTTTCTTGATGCTCATTTGACTCAGCCTATGGCTTTGGTAGGTACTTTGGATGTTCAATGTAAGTGAATCTACCATATTCTTCCAGCTCCCTAGTGCTTTCTTCACCATTTTTATCATCAAATTCATCAACTCTAACATTGGCACTTTCAATCATCTTATTAGTAACTTTATTCAGACACTTGTAATATTTTCTTTTAGTGGAATATCTAAGAAATATACCTTCACCCCCTTTAGATTCAAACTTTCCATTTCTATCATCTTTCAAAATAAAACATTTGCTACCAAAATTTTTGAAGTAACTTATAGTCGATTTGTGACCTAACCATAGCTTGTAGGGTATTTTGTTTATGTCCTTCAATTGTACTCGGTTTAGAACATATACAGTTGTGCTAATTGCCCCTCTCTAGTATGTCTGAGCAACATTCTTTTGTAACATCAGTGTCCTCACGCAATCAATTATTGATCTATTCCTCCTTTCAGCAATCTCATTCTGCTGAGGTGTTCTTGGGGCAGAAACCTATCTTTTTATACCATCTTGATTATAATAGTTATAAATTCATCAAAAATAAATTCACCACCTCTGTCAGATCTCAAGTATTTTAGTTCTTTCTAGGTTTCTTTCTCTACTTTTGCTTTGTACCATTTAAACATCTTAAATGCCTCATATTTCTCTTTTAAAAACATTACAGTCATCAATCTAGTGTAATCCTCAACAAACAGAATGAAATATCTATCTCCATAGTAACTCTAAGTTCTCATGGGACCACATATGTTGGTGTGAACTAACTCCAAGATTCTCTTTGTTGAATAGTCTTTGCTCTTAAAACTAGATTTTGCCATCTTACCTTTCTGACATTGATGACACATAACATGATTCAATTTAGTTAGACTAGGCAGACCTCTAACCTTTTTCTTTCTACTGATCTTAATCATGTTATCAAAGTTTACATGACATAACCTTTTATGCCATAGCCCTGCATCCTCATTTTTCATCATTAAACAGGAAGACTCAGCATTGTCAAGATAAAACAAGTTACCTTTGGATTGTGCTTCGGTTCCAACAATTTTTCCTCCATCATCAAATATCTTTACCTTCTTGCTCTCAAAAGCTACTTGGTGACCTAAGTTGTTAAGTTGTGACACACTTAGAAAATTTTAATTTATTTCTTCTACCCAATAAGCATTATCACATTTGATTTTATCATTTATCAGTAAATATCCTTTTCCTCTAACCATACATGGTGTATCATTACCCATTTTTACTGATCCTCCATTATATTTCTCAAGATGATCAAACTTTTCTTCATCACCAGTCATGTGATGTGTACAGCCACTATTAATGATCCATGTATCATTTTTATTAACTTTAGAAATGAGTGTTGTCTCTACATACCTTTCTTCTTCCTCAGAATCATCCTTCATCACAACAAATACTACTTCAACATCATCATCTGTGTCATTATCAGTATCATTCTCTTCAATAATGTAACATACCTTTTTTCCCTTATCATTGTTGTCTCAGTTATCCCTATTTTAGTGTCGGTAACTTCTATTGTTTCTCCTCCCATAGCTTCCTTCACCAGATCAATCCCTATTTCTATCATCTTCTTTCTTGTTTGGGCATCTAGTAGCAATATGACCAACTTCTTTGCAGTTAAAACATGCTAAAGGTAATTTACCCCTATATCTACCTTTACCTTTAGGTAACCTCCGGGCCATAAGAGCTTCAAGTTCATCAAGCTCATCATCAGTGTTACTGTCATTATCATCCATATTATTTCTACTGCTGGACTTTTCGATCTTCAAAGAAGACATAAAAGTAGACTCAATAGATGGTACAACACTATTATCAAATTTGTTCAGCTCAAAATTTGTTAGCTTACCAATCAAATTATCAAGAGTGAGAGTACTACCAGGTGCTGACCTCATTTCACGTATTGCAGATATTCTGATTGCATAAACAAGTGATAAGGTCCTTAGAATTTTACTTACCACTGTATCTTCATCAATGACACCACCAAATCCTCTGATAGCATTAACTACCTCCTTTATTCAGTTTGTATACTACATAATATTTTCTCCTTCTTTCATTTTTATAGCATTGAATCTCCTGCTTAAACTTTCAGCTCCGGCTCTCTTGACATTAACATCACCACTATAAACTTGAGCAAGTTTATCCCACATTTCCTTTGAGGTAAGGCAATCCTTGACATCTTCAAATTTGGCATCTGATAGAGCAACAACAATCTCCATCATAGTAACATTATGCTCATGTCTATCTCTCAATTGATCAAGAGTCAAAGGTCCAGTAGGCGGTGCTAAGTAGCCATTATCAAATAGGGTGAGGGAAGAATTCCCAATTCCAGATATATGAAGTCTCATTCAGCTTTGCCATATTGTAAAGTTGTCCTTGTTCAGATTTGGCACTTCCCTCTTATACATTTTGTGATCTTTCTGTTGAAGTCCTTAAAATTCCATTCCAAGCAACCAATATACTCTAATACCAATTGTTAGAATAACTGAGAGGGGGGGTGAATCAGTTAGATCAGATATCCAATAGTCCCAATTACAAAATGTATCTCTTAAAACTAATTTAGCAAATATATGCAACTTGATAACATAAAATACTAAACTATATGTGCCTTTACCAATTACCAGTTAACTATTCACTATGATTACTAACCAAATCAAATATGCAATATGTAAATTATGATAACCAAACATTCATCAAAGAAACACATAACACAATGATTTAATGTGGAAACCCTATTAAGGGAAAAACCACCTGGGACTGGTAACCCAAAATATTTTTCACTCTTCTAAAGTGAGCTCGGTGAAGAGCCAACCCTGTTAAAAGTTACAAAACACACTGTAAGGTGTGACCTTGTTAGAGGATTTAAGACTAACAATTATCGTCCAACTAGCATTCAATATGGGGTTGACAGGATAACAATGTACATTCTATGAATGACATAGGGAAATGACAAGACAGTTAAGTCCACATGGTTAAGAGATTTTTCTGTTACAATGGTTAAACTAAAATAGTAGGTGATCTGATTACAATACAACTTGATTTTGTAGATGTTCAGATCTATTCTAAGCCCATAAAAATCCTCTAATCAATATTTTAATTCAGTTCACCAATATTCAATAACTTACTGTCCCTCGATAAAAAATCTCTTACGCTCGGTACTATTTTGTAGTTTAGTTCTTCAACCAGTCTGATCAAGCATGCATGAAGCTATGTTCACATGATATCTCTACAGTCTCCTTCTTCCAGCATAGTTTCAACAATGAAACCAATGTCTCCTATATAGACAAGTAAACCATTTTCTTTTCATCCATCAAATTTTGTCGCTTAATCTCCTTTGTTGATTTTGCCGTTTAATCTCCTTTGTTGATTGTTTTGCTTAAACCTTCCTCGATAGATGTTTCAATAGCTTGTTTCAATTCCATCCTTTAGATCTTCTTCAAATTTTGTTAGTCATTGATCTTATAATAAACTTTATCTTCAACCTCGAAATCATACACATTCCAGCTCATCAATTTATGTCGGCTAAACTAAACATTTAGTCCTTTCATCCATACTCGGTTGAAGAAGAAATGTGTCGATGAACACAAGTTTCGTTAATACTATCACTCGGTATACACTACACTGGCTCAGTGTATACTGAAGTGCTTCATTTACTGACCACACTACTTTGTTAAGTTTTGCTTCCAACTTCATAACAGATTAATGCAACATAATCAAGTCAACAATATGAAGTCATAGACTCATCAATAAGTTACCAAAAGTATTCCTTATCCTTAACTGTCATATCCATCTTCTTCTATGTAGATATCTCAGTTCTTCATCTTTTCTCCTCTTTTACAGATGTTTATATATTTGCAACTATCATGATAAGTATTGTCAAAACTAGTTGACATCAATGATAACATAATGACTGATTTAATTATCTTACATATCATTTTAGTACTTGGTGATCTCTAATCACTGATCTTCAAGTCATTCAGGTTTTCAATCAGTTGTAGCTCATCAATGTTAGCTAAAAATATCATGACACATAAACTAAAAAATACATATTAGACAACATGAACATTATGCAATCATCATAATCACATCCATCATAAGCATCACTTATGAATTAAAAATATTAAAAGGTACATCATGTATACATAATGAATAAACTATGTAATATTACAATTCAAATATATTTCTATCAAGAAGATAAAGGAATCATCACATAACTCTAAATTTTATCAACATCATTCTCATCATCATCATCATCATCATTATCATCATCATTATCATCATCATCATCATCATCATCATCATCATCCTCGTCATCATAATCATCATCGTCATCATCATCATCATCATCATCATCATCATCATTGTTGTCATCATCATCATCAGTAGAAACATCATCATCATCATCTTGTTCTTCTTCATGGAAATTTGTGTCTGGAACTTCATCGAGTAATTTTTTATTGTGATCATCATCCATGTCATCTTTGACTTCTTCAATATTTTCTTATTCCATCGCGTTATACTTTATTAGCCTTCCTCTTGGATCATGTCTAACAACAAATGATCAACTAGGTTTATGTGGAACCTCTACATAAAATACCTTCTCACATTGGTTTGGAAGAACATAGGGCTCATCCTCAACTGGCTCAAACAACCTTGTATTAACCATTGTAAATCTATTATCATGTTCAATAATAGTTTTATCGGGATCATTTTGATTAAGACATAGCCTGTACCATTTGACAATAAAGAGAACTAATTTAAAGGATCTAAAATGACACTCAAGTATATCTTCCAAAATGTCATAGTATCAATTTTGAGACTCTCAAAGATGTAATTCATTTCTAGATGAAATAGTAGTCACTTGAAAGACTACTAAACCATAGTCAAACGTGTTAAAATTATTGCAATGTGAGTTGATAAACATAAAGGTGATTAATAAATTTATATGCACCTGAAAAATCTACTAAACCATATGCTAAATCTATTTCCCTTTGTGTAACATTGGAATCTCCATTACGATGAGCTTCTTTAACCAATGAAGATACACCTTCCCATGTTAATATGCAACTAGAAAGTTGAAATCATTTAATCCATACCATCATCCAATCAAGATTGTTTTCAATATACAAATGTAGCTCATCCCACTCTCGACCAACTGTACAAAAAAAATAGATGACTTACAACCGATTTATTTTGAATATTAAAAATTAATTAACTATAATTACATTTTATATTGTATTACCTCTCAGTTTCCTCAATCTACATTTTCCCATCAAGTACTCCCCTTCAAATTTGTTAATGGGGTTGGGATCCCAAATGTGATCTAAATAGATATTTGTTGCAAAATTAGGAAGATATTTAGTAATGTACACCATACTCTGGTATACCATATATCCCTCCACCATAGAACCCTTAGAATGTGCTCTTTGTCGAACCAACACTTTCAAAGATTTCAAGTGTCTCTCAACCATCCACATTGACCTAGTGTGTACAAGTCCACACAATTCAATCTCCTCACCTTGGTGTATGAGGTAAATCTCTTGTGCATTGAAAAAAATTGAATGTAAACACTTTTGCATTTCACACATTAGATGAGGAATTTTTCTCTTCCAATATTTTATATCTTCTTTATGGATTTCTTTAGATGACAACCACTTACAAGAGATTCAAGAAGCAAAAAACATATAAATATGAGACTTCACAAAATAATAATAAATATATACAATAAATTGAACAAATATCATTGCTTACCTCATGTATTTTCCAAGATCATATATCACTTGTTTGACGTTATTGTCGAAGTGCTCTAGGAAAGATAGAGGTAACATGTACTATAACAATTATAAATTGATCATTTCATTGTTTTTTAACATAATACGATGAAAAGTACATTTAGTTGCCACATCATATTGTAAATATGGAAGAACATGAATTACCTTGATGAAGGTATGTCAATCATGTATTTTTATCCCTAGCCCAAATTCATTTTTCTTTTATATGAGATTGTTTATGTTCACAACAAATCCTATGGGAAATCAATTTTTTTGTATGACCTCTTTTATAGAATTTTTTTGTTGGTTTGTTAATAGCCAAGGAAGGGCACTTATATTAATTTTCTCACCATTCCTATATGAGTAAATTAAATCTTTCAATTTGTGATTGGATTCATGAATATCACTACAAATTGTGACATTTTTTCTTTTCCACGCCTTCCATCCAATATTTTCCATAATGTCTGTTATATTCTTTCCAATATGCATAGTAGCTGTATACACCTAAAAATGGCTTCATTAATTAATTAAATGTTTATTATTTAATTACTATTGACTTGATAAATTAATTAAATATTTATTATTTATTTAATAATTAATCTTCTATTTATTAAATAAATTATTCAATTTATTTAGTGAATTCACTATAGTCTATTCTTCTATCCTAAGTCTTCCAATTAGTCTTTTTAAAGTGATTTAATTAAATACACAATCACCTAAATATGACTAAGTTTCCTAGTCCACCTCACCTACCTAGTCACCTGACACATCACTTTGGCTAAGATAAATAATTATTATTAATTATTTATTTACAATTATCCTCACCCACACATGTCCTATTCTCAAGAGTTATGTGGCCTCATAAGACTTAGTCTCATGACCACATGTCCTCTCAACAACCAAGTCAAGAGACATGCCCTATTCCTAAGGGGCTTCTCAAGCCACCTCTAAGGGTCTTTGTGAGACACTTGACATGTGTCTTTCTCTTCCACCTTCTTCTCCTCCATGTCAATGTGAGAGGAACATCATCCCTATTCTTCCTCTCACATTCCAACTACATCCCCCTTTCTCTCAACTCCTTCAACCAAGTCAATCCTAGCCCTAGGATCTTCCACTTTTCATTCTCAACTGTAGGATTGCACCACCTAGGCCTAGATCCTCCAAAACTCTATAAAAGGAGCCACATTTCCCATTTGAGAGCTAATAGGTACTTTTGATAATAAGCATTCAAGCATTCAAGTGATTAAGCATTCAAGCAATCAAGCATCCATACTATCACCATTTCATTTCATTTGCATTCCATCCATTAGTTTGCATAAGCTATTGTGCACTCATTTCATTCAATCTCCACACTTTGGTAGCATCTTGGGAGAAGGCTTCATTTGGAAATTTGAGAGCTCAACATCTTCAAGAAATCAAAGCTAGGAGGACAATGGAGACAAGCTGCATGGTAGGTGAAGGTAATTAAATTAGTTTCATCATTTCATAGTTACTTTGCATTCTTCATTGTGTTTGCATTAGATAGATTTATTGGCTTTAATAGTTAATTTATCATTTCTACTTGTTAGACATCTAATTTGCATACATTTTTTGCACTAGAAGGAGGGTCAGCCTCCATTTTTAACATTTTGTTTTCTTATTTTTTTTTGTGCAGATGTTTCTAGGTTGTTTATGCCCATTCATTCATGATTCCTGCGCATTCATCCATCTCTTCTGTGCATTCATGTTCAATCACACCAGTCATTTTCTATCTTTTCCATTTTCATTCTGAACAAAATCTGCGCATCTATTCCATGTTTTTGTGCATACATTCCACTTTTCTGCGCATACATTTAAATTTCCTGTGCTTACATTACACTTCTCTATGCATCAATCATTTTGTCCTGCACATCTATTTAATAATTTTGTGCATTGATTCACTGTTATTGCGCATTTGTTATTGATAGTATTTAGGTTAAAATTTTTTATTTATTTTGATTTTAGCTAACCTTTAACAAGTTTCTATTTGCTCTGGTAGCTTTTAGGTTGTTTTGCAGGACGTTTAGTAGAAGACCTTATTGCTAAAATTTCTAACACATTTCTTTGCAAGGATTCCTAAAGGGTTTGCAAAATAAACCATAACCTCATTTGGGCTTTAAAATAAGACATGCTTTTTCTTTGTGTGTATTCTTTAGTATAGCTCAAGTGTCTATTGTGTTTTTCTTAATAGCATATCTGTAATCCCAAAATTATAACAACGTATCCTCTCCCCTCACCATTCATGGACCTTGGGTGTAAGAGAAACTATTATAATTTTTAGAGGGCAGTCTTTGGTGGGAAAAGAGGTACTCACCCCAAGGAATGACCCAACCGGTAACAGGCTAAAGCCAAGCCCTTCCAAACTGGTATATAAAAAATGCTAGTGTGATTAGTCTCACATTAGACAGGTGTGAATTCATTGTGGCAACCAAAATCTCCTCTAGTACCCTAGTGGTGCGTTAAAGTCCTACTTAGTAGAGGTGAAAGCCTTGCTTTGAAAGGATTGGGAGAGCCCCCTTAATTGGGAAAATGACTTGATCACAACTACCTGAACGGATGTCCTTACTAAAAGATTTTGTTTAGTGGCCAAAAACCTTCTATCTGCTGGCTCAAGGAGTCATCCAAGCTCGTGAAGACACCCCACATTACTCACGGTCCATAGTAGAGATAGCAGTTCTTTGGGAAGTAATGACCCATTGAATTCAGAACTTGGTGTGCCTGAGAAGTGAGTGCACTATAAGGAGGAGCCCATGCCTCCAAGTTCCTAGGCTGTCCACTGTGAATTTGCATGGCTAGATTTTATTATCCTAGTGGGGATTTAGCAAATATCATCCTTGCCAACCATAGGATTGTAAGCATGTTTGTGCATTCATATTAGCATAGTCAAATTAACATCATTTCTATCTTATGTGCATGTGTTTATGCATTTTTCACTTTGCCAAAAAAAAAAAAAAAACCAGAAAACACCAACAAAATCTAAAACATTTCAATTCAGATCAAAACTTAAAAACCTGCGCATATATCAAATATTTCTATGCATTTGATCAAAATTGTTGTGCATTTATCCAAATTTTTTACGCATATGTTCAGACTATTTGTGCTTTTGAGTATTACCAGTTCACATCTGTCACATCTTGTTGCGCATCTGTTTCATTTTGTTGCGCATTTATCAATATGTCTTGCGCATTTGTTGTTGCGCATTTACAACAGTGAGCATTTCCACAAACTTTGCAATTTTCAAAATCACTTTTTCGGATACCCATTTTCATCCTTAGTAAGATTCTAGAGAAACAGTCAAGTTACGTAGACCTTTGATCTTTAGTTTGACCATTTTCATCACTTTTAATCATTCTTTCATCAAGATTCATCAAATCATTTTCTTCCAAATCTTTGAAATTCTCAATTTTGTGTTGAAACATTATCTTATCCATTAGATTTTGATCTTTGGGAGTTTACCATATCAGGATATATCATCCTTAACCACCAAACTTACTTAGGTTATTATCTCTTGATTTCCCTTTTGTCATATCATAGTGAGATATATACCTCCTATTGACTTAGAGTTTATCAAGTTTTCTTGTCACTTTTCAACACATTTCAATATCTTTTCTATCAATCACTTTCCATTTCTTCTCATCCAAAATCTTTCATCTCACAATCAATTCTTTCAATTTTATGGTTCAAACTCGATCTCAGAAACTCAAACAAGCCATTAATCTAGAATCCCTAGACAAGATGGAAGGAAATACCAGCAACAAAGAAAATCCTTGGCCCGAAGCTCCTAAGAAAACTTCACTTTTTACATCCACTGACGAACCCACCGATGATGAACTTAGGGAGGCTTCACAAGATCCTCAATTTTATCATGTCATGGAAAGACTCTTAGGCTTGGATAAAGAGATGTATTTCCTCATGCTTTCTCAACAAGGAGCTAAGTTACCAAGTGATTTTGATGTTTCTTATCTTAGAGAACCAGCTCACACAAACAATCAATAAATTACTGAAGGTTCTCAAGATACTCATGGAGCAAAGGAAACCAATCATCAATCCAATGCTTCTCATAGTCATGAACAACACACTATTTCTCAAAATGATCAGCAAAATCATGCTTCACAAAACAATGCTTCCCACAACAATGTTTCCCAAAATTCTCAAGGAAACATGTTATCTTTGGATCCCATTCTACAACAAATCCAGATGCTTCAACAACAAATCCATGACATACAAACTAGATCATCAACACAGAAGTATTCCTTGGATGATATATGTCCTTATCCTTTTGATAAGAATTTAGCAATGATTCCATTCCCTCCTCATTTTGAGGTACCAAAATTTGACAAATACAAAGGGAATTCAGATCCACAAGACCACATTCATGAGTTTTGTGCTACTTGTATTGAAGTCACTCACAATGACACTTATCTTATGTGACTATTTCCATGAATTTTAGGAGGACAAGCCATGGAATGGTTCTCTAAACTACCCCCGGGTATCAAATCTTTCAATGAGCTTCTTGACAAATTTGTGACTCATTATTCATATAACATCAAACATGAAGTCACTATGCTTGATCTTTGCAATGCACATCAAAAGAATGGAGAACCTTTCCTTACTTTTTTGCAAAGATGGCGTCAATTGTTTTCCAAATATCCATGAATGATTCTCGAACAAGAAAAGATGGATATTTTTGTGCATAACCTTACACTAGAAATGAGTTATAGGTTACAATTACAATGTCCACCAAATTTCAATAAGCTCATAGAAAATGGTATCAAGATTGAGGAAGCCATGGTCTGAAAAGGTGAGATCAAACTTTATTCTAAATGCAATGCTGGATCTTCAAATTCCAATTCCAACAACTACAACAATGACAAATCAAAATTTTGGAATAAAAACAAAAACATTGTCAATGATGGGATTGTCGATAATCATAATGTCAAACCAACACAACCCCTTCTCAATCTCACCAGTCAGGCCAATGCTACTCAAGGAACCTACAACAATCAATCATCAAATCAAAATACCAACAAAGATTCATCCAAACCGAGATTGCCTTTTATGTCACCTTGAAGAAATTTTACTCCTTTAGGGGAATCTCTCGAATCAGCATTACGGAAGTTAATCACAAAGAAACTCATTACGCTTCCTAAAATGAAAGATTTTGAACCTAGGGTGAAGCCTTCTTAGTGGAATGAGAATAATTATTACGAATTTCATAGAGGCAGAGGACATAAAACAAATGATTTCATAAGACTCAAAAATGTAATTCAAGACTTAATCAAAAGCGGTGAAATTGGTGTTGACGAACATGTCTCGAATGAATCACATACAGCTTTCAAAGATCCACTTCCTAAGCATGAAAAAGGGGGTTCTTCCAACAATAAGAGTGACAATCAAGCCAATTATAATTCCACTCCCTATTGATATGTTAACATTTTTTAATGTCATCCTTCTATGTATTATGCCAATGTCATTACCATCAAAGGAAAAATAGAGAGTCAACTAGTCCAAGCTACTACTCGTGCTCAAGCCAAAGTTACTCTCCAAGGAGTCCAGTCTAAACCAAGCACTACACAAAACAAGTCCGTTTATGTCCCAAAGTCTATCCCAAATACTTCCAACCAGTATAATATTTTGGAATAACTTAAGAAAACACCTGCCTAGATATCCATCTTAGAGCTTTTGTGTCTTTCCCCATCTCACAAAGATATCCTTGAAAAAGCTCTCTTAGAGACCCAGGTTCCCACAACTCTAGATCATGATCAATTTCAAGCTATGGTAGGTCATTTAACAACCCCACACTATTTTTCCTTCACTAAAAATGATGATTTAGCTATTACCCAACCTCATAATGCTCCCTTACATATCGAAGTCCTTGTATAGAATCACAAGATTAAAAGAGTACTAGTAGATGGGGGAGCTAGCTTGAATATCTGCATGTTAAAGTTAGTCCTTGCATTGGGATTTTCTGAGAATGTCATTGATCCAAAAAAGAAAATCATGATAAAAGCCTATGATGAGGAAGAGAGATCATCCAAGGGGTCCATTGTTCTTCCAATTAGAGTTGGTCCTATTGTCAAAGATGTATCTTGTCAAGTTCTAGACATGGATCTTGCCTATAATATCCTTTTGGGAAGACCATGGATTCATTCCATGCAAGCTATGCCATCAACTTATCACCAATGTATAAAATTCCCTCATAATGGTCAGGAGATCACTATTAAAGGAGATTCTAATCCTTTTCAATATTGTAGCAATGTGAAGACTTCTGATTCTTCGGTTCCCTATAATCGTACTGGATCTTCTACAACTACACCCAGTGACTCTAGTAACATAGCATCAACTTCTAAATCAGATGGGATCAAGATAGATATCAAAGAAAGTAGTATGGGAGAATATACTTTAGGTCAAGCTCTTTGCATCACCGAGTTACCTTTATCTCCCAAATCATATGGTAGATCTTTGATCACTAAACAATAATCAGAACCCCCTTCCACACTTGTTTATAACACATTTATAAGTGGGGGCACAATATCCAAAGAGGCAGCTGAGCATAATGCAAATTATTGGCTTAAGACACAAAAGATTGAAGAGGATACTAAACATGAATATATATCACCTGATGTCTATGGAAAAGGGTATACTTTGCTACAAAAGATGGGATATCAAGGTGCTAGACCTCTAGGGTTACAAAGAGAAGGTGTTATAAAACCAATTTTGCAAAATCCCAATTATCAAAGAGACACTACAGGATTAGGATATAAAGGAGAAGGACCACAAGAACCAAAAGGAAAAGCAAAAATTCCACCTTTTCATGAGACATCTAAAGCTCCTGCCTTACAAATCAGAAAGCATGGTGTGTATGTAGATCCAGAGAAACAAAGGATAGCTCAAAGAATCATTGATAGACTTGAAGATAATGATGATTCTGATTCTAATGATTATGAATGGGATTACTTATCTGATTATACTGAAGAAATAGGAGTTGATGTTATCCATCAATATAGTAACAATTACCATGAGGGCAAGAGTTCAATGAGTGACTCACTAGGATTGGTCCCACGTAATACTAATTATGTCAATCATGAGTGAAGTGAGCGTTATCTTGTGATAGATGATTCGAATGAGAGTATGGAAATAGACCTCACTAATACCATCAGAAACCTTGACAACTTTTCCATCAATACTATCTCTACTTTTGAAACTGACCCAAATGATCCAATGCCCCTTGTCTATCCTGGCCTTATCAATTGGGATTCTCCTGATCACCCAGAACTTGATGTCTTCCATAATGATGACACGATCATTGACTATCTTGGCCTCAGGGATCATTTACCACTAGGGGATCACAAGTCAGGATTTTTGATAGAACTCAATGACATGGCCTATTTTGGAGAGAGTGCCAATCCTTTCAGTCATAAAAATATAAAAATAATCAATAGATCTAATGGTGAAAACCACTCAGTGGTAGTATTAGATCCAAAAATAGTAAAAAGAAAAGATGCATCTGATGGTGAAAACCTCTCTGAGGTGCCTGACAATGGAAGGATTGACACTCTTCCCAATTATTTGTATCAAGAACAATCTACCATTCTTATAGAACCAACAGTACCACTTAACATTGGAACAGAGGAGTCTCCATGCATCCTCAAAGTAGCAGCATCCTTGACAAAATCAGAGAAAGAAGCTTTTGAAAAAAAATTTAGAGAAAGACAAATCAACTTTGCTTGGTCCTATGCTGATATGCCTGGTCTAGATCCAAATCTCATTATGCATCATTTATCTATCAAACCAAGTATAAAACTAGTTAAGTAGAAGCTCCACAAAATGCATCCTCACATTGCTCTAATGGTGAAAGAAGAATTGAAGAAGCTCCTAGATGTTGGATTCATTCAGGCTATTGATTATGATAAGTGGATTTCAAATATTGTCCCCATCTCAAAATGAGACAAGTCTATCAGGATTTGTATTGATTTTCGAGATCTTAATAAAGCTTGTTCGAAAGATGACTTCCCTTTGCCAAATATTGATATGATTGTTGATCTAACAGTTGGGCATGAAATGTTATCATTAATGGATGGTTTTTTAGGCTATAACCAGATCAAGATTGCACCAGAAGACCAGGAAAAAATTGTTTTTACTTGTCCATGGGGTACATACTACTAGAATGTGATGCCATTTGGCCTCAAAAATGTTGGAGCAACTTATCAAAGAGCCATGACCACGATCTTTCATGACATGATGCATACCATCATGGAAGATTATGTTCATGAGATTCTAGCAAAATCTAAAGACAGAGCTGGTCATTTGAGAGTGTTGGATAGAATATTCACTCGGATGGAAAATTATCATATTCGACTCAATCTAAAGAAATGTGCATTCGGAGTCACATCTGGCAAACTGTTAGGGTACATTGTCTCAGTTAAAGGAATCAAAGTAGATCTAGAAAAGGTTAAAGCAATATTGGAGATGGCTTCCCCCACTAACATCAGTCAGCTAAGATCTTTATAGGGGCATCTACAATCCATCTGAAGATTTATTTCTCAACTAGCAAATCATAGTCATCCCTTTCAACATTTGCTGCATAAAAATATCTTATTCCAATGGGATGATAAGTGTGAGGAAGCTTTCAACAAAATCAAGCAATATCTAGTGAATCCTCTGACTCTAATGTCACCAATTCTGGGCAACCTACTCTTGCTCTACATTTCAGCCATGACAGCTTCACTAGGTGCTCTTCTAGCTCAGCAAGATCATGAAGGAAAAGAAAAAGCCATCTACTACATCAGTCGCACTCTAGTGGGGTATGAGTTAAACTATTCCCCTATTAAAAGAGAATGTCTGGCTATTGTCTTTGCTTCACAAAAGTGGTGACATTACATGTTGTCACATTCTACCCAGCTTATTGCAAAGATTGATCCTTTAAAGTATTTGTTAAGCAAGACAGCATTGACAGGTAGGTTGGCTAAGTGGGTCATGCTACTTAGTGAGTTTGATATTGAATATGTAGATAGGAAGGCTATCAAAGGTCAAGTGATCATAGATCAACTAGCTAATGCTCCATTAACAGATGACCAACCTATACACACAGAGTTTCCTGATGCTCATATCTTAGCTTTGTCTACACAAACATGGAAATTATACTTTGATGGCTCATACACTTAGCAGGGTTCAGGAGCTGGTATTCTTTTTATCACGCCACAAGGATACACTATTCTAAAATCTTTCAAGTTATTATTTCCTTGCACCAATAATGTAGCAGAATATGAGGCTTTGCTAATTGGGTTAAAAATGGCTTTACACTAGAACGTATCTGAAATAAATGTCTACGGAGATTCTCAACTGATTGTCAACCAGGTTAATGATGATTATCAGACCAAAGATGATAATTTATTGCCATATAAATGTATGGTTGATGACTTTAAAAAGTATTTCTCTGTCATCACTTTTGAGTAGATTCCTTGGCATGAAAACAAGGCTACCGATGCCATGGCAATGATTGCTTCTTTATTTGATATAGAAGATACCAAGGCCCGTTTTGAGTTCTTGGTGGAATCCCTGACTTGTCCCGCATATGATGAGCCTGATATGAGTATTATATGTCATCTGATTGGACATGACTCCCCAACCTACAGAAAAATCTATTCTTACCTCAAAGATAACACCCTACCTCCCGACCTATCCCGAAATCAAAAATGAACTTTTCTCTGCCAAACCTCCCACTATGTCCTAATATCTGACACCCTTTATCAGCAAGGTTTTGATGGTACTCTCCTGTGATGTCTTGAACATGACAAAGCTCAAATTTCCTTACGTGATGTACATGAGGGTATTTGTGGGACACATTCGAGTGGTCCCTCTTTGGCTAAGAAACTCATGCGTATGGGTTATTATTGGCCTACCATGGAAGCAGACTCCTTTCATTTTGCTAGGGCATGTAAGAAATGTCAGATACATGGAAACCTTATCCATGCTCCAGCTCAAGAGTTACATCCTTTTACAACTACTTTGCCATTTAGTTAGTGGGGGCTCGACCTCATGGGCGCTATCAATCCTCCATCTTCCAATGGCTACAAATGGATTCTCACTGCCACATAATACTTTACTAAATGGATTGAGGCCGTTCCATTAATTACCGCCATAGGGAAACAAATATCCATGTTTATCTTAAACTATATCATTTGCAGATACAGTATACCTATGTATCTTATCACTATTCATGGGAAACAGTTTCAAAACTAGGACATGGATGAACTATGCACCAAATTCCACATCACCCACAACTATTCCTCCATATACTATCCGCAAGGAAACAGCCAAGCTGAGGCGTCAAACAAAACAATTGTTAAAATCCTACAAAAGACTTTCAATGACGTTGGCCATGACTGGCATCTCTAACTTAATCCAGCCTTATGGGCTTACCACACCTTAATCTGTACTCCTACTAGAGCCACTCCATATTCCCTTGTCTATGGATCTGAAGCAGTCCTAACCCTCGAGGTCGAGTTGCCTTCACTTTGTGTTACTCTTAAAGATTTAATTCCTGATGAAGAGTATAGAGTTGCACGCTTGACTAAATTGGAACTACTAGATGAATGTTGTCAGAGAACCTATGACCATTTGAAAGTTTAACCTTTAGCGTCTATCCTGTCAATACAATAGCAAGGTAAAGATCAGAGATTTTCAATTAGGTGACTTAGTCCTTCAAGAAAATCCAAAGAATCAACAACACTATGAAAAGAAGGGCAAGTTCAAACCAAATTGGTTAGGACCTTTTGTGATTATAGCAGTCTATGGTTCTAGGGCCTATCAGTTATCTACACCTGAAGGGGATCCTTTGGATGAACCTCTTAACAGTATCCATCTCAAGAAGTTCTATCCCTAAAATCCCAATGCAAGGGGCATGTATATATTCTGTATATATATTCTGTAAATTAAAAAAAAGTCAAAATTACAAAAAAAAAATCACAAAATCAAAAGAAAACTGTAATAAAAGCATATGGTGAAAACCTGGAAATAGGCGCTATGTGTGACAAGTTAGCTCCTCTATCTATTAGGATTCTTCTCATGTGTCTGTTCATTTTTATATATCCACAATAAAATGGTTAATCAGTCCTTGTCCCCACCATGTATATATCATAATAAAATGGCCAGTTCATACACCGTCCATTGTATGTACCCATAATAAAACCCCATCATAGCTTGATCTTTTGTCATGGTCTTCATCCTAGTCTTGTTGCGTCTTTCTTCATTCATAATAAGTCAGTCCATCACCTAGCTGGGGGCATGTCCTTGACCTAGTTTGGGAAGTGGATCTATGATAGTCATGACTCTTAGAGGGCACAGTGGAGTTATTTTCACCAGGCAAGGCAAACGCAATCAAATGTTCTTTCACAATGGTATCTTCATGTTGATTCAGAAATCTATGATCTATCCTTCAACTCATGACTGCTTATCTATACATCTTGACTATACTTCATCACTTGCACTGATTAACATATCCTAAATCTATCTTTTTGGCAAATGAAATGTATATTCATGGTAGGCATGTTAGAATGATTTTTTATAAATTATGCATTCATATCTAGATTTCATTGTTATCATGTTTCCTATGCTATTCTGAGATATCTTTGACATGAGTTTGAAACTCCCATATGTCATTGATTAAAATAGCCAGGATGGGGCATGATATTTTCTTTGATTGCTATTTGTGGGGTATTTTCTGATGAAATCGAAGGAACAAGTAATTGGGGTGTCTGTGTATAAGTTCCTTCATCCATTTCATAGTATGGACAACATACAAATCATGTTGTTCTACAAATGCTATTTATGGTGATACGCCATCGCATACCTCAACTCCAAATATTTGTTCCCCGATGGAGGGGGGAGATATTCCTTGTCTGTTATGCAAATGAAACTCAGGTCATCTCGATTCAATTATACCTAGATGCTTGTGAAGTTTGCAATATTAAACTCCATGCAAGAAGTGCTCAGGTCATCCTGGTTTAATTATACCATGATGCTTCCATTTTCTTGCAACATAACGAGCTCAATGATGAAAATCAAATTCCATTTATTATGAAGTTCTAAGATGTTACCTAAAGTTGTGGACATACATTCATTTCATTTTACCATCTCATGAATTGCATCGCAGTGCTCCTCTAATAAGGTTTTGTGGGTTATCTTTCTCATTAGGTTATCTATTTTTCCTAAGTCCATTCTTCTTGTGTCAAGAAACATTGTTATTTTAGTTGAGGACATTTAGACAACCAAAAAATACTTTGCACTTAATCACTTTAAAGCATGCATAATTATTATTAAATGTGTTCATTGGATACTTGTTATAGTTATCATTTCATCTCATTTCATTTTATCATGTTATCTATCATCTTAGGTACATTTTCATTTATTACCTTAGATATCATTTGCATTACAATATCATTTATTGTTCATTACATGTATTTAGTATCCATTCATTTTACATTATTCACATTCTTTTTACATTATTGCATTTATCATCACATAGCATTAGTGCGCATCATTTAGAACATGCATTTATATCATCATATATTAGACTGTTTATTCATTAGCATCATATAGAAAATCAATCATTTTGCATTTTAAGACATCCATTCCATGCATATAAAGGTAAATCATCACATCCTACATATGTCAATACGCACATGTATATAAACATCATAGCAAATCATGCTAGAACTGCATCAATCATATAGAGTCAAAATCATATAAAGTCCATAAATACAACCAAAACTGTCCAAATGTCCCATGATATATCATCAATAACAATGTGTCTACAGTCAGTGTCTATCAAGTCAATATATAATGATACAATGATAATATGATACAAAAATGTGTATACCAGTGGTATCTATGACCCACTGCCTCCTGAATCTGTTTGTCGCTATCTGCGAGCTGTAATAAGGCCCTGTGCTACTGAACCACCTGCTCCTGAGGATCTGCCCTAGTCTCCTGAACCTATGGGTGCTCTAGGAGGATGTGATGATACACCTGCACTACCAGCTAGTGCATGTCTCTCATGTACTACTATCCTCACCACCACTGAGCTCTCTCTGAAACTCCCAATCCACTGATCCCTAGGCACTACCCATCTGTATGCCTCTTGCCAGTAGGATATCTCCTTCCCAGCTCGTATCATGGCTCTCACGCTATCTCCATGGGGTCCTAGGTCCTCTGTCCTTTGTAGCTCATCTAATAGCATCTCAAACTCCCTGAGTCTCTCAATCATTGCATCCCACTCATGTCTAAGGACATCCATTTGGCACTCTAGTCTCTCAATCCATCTCTCTAGACCTGGCACCCAGTCTGCTTGTACCTATGTAACTACTAGTCTGACTAGCAGTGTATCAATATCTGGCTCCTCCTCCTTCACAATGTCTCTTTGTAAGTAGGGATCCTGTCCCCGAATGTCCATGTCCACCTGCTCATCTTGTACCTATACATTTGGCATCTCAACATCAGGCTCATCCTGTATATCATCCTAAACCTGACCACCTTGTACCACACCACCCTAGGCTAGTAAAACATCTACCTCATCCTATCCCTGCACCTATACTTGTGGCACCTGTACCTGTGCAGCTGGTCCCTATACTGTGGTAGCTGGTATCTGTGCTGGAGGCACTGGTACCTATAGTGGAACTCCTGCAGCTGGCTATGCTAGCTATGTCGGAGGCTATCTCCATCCTTGTCTAGCTGGAGGTGGCATTAGTCCTCTCTGCCTCACACCACCTCCTCTCATCCAAGGTCCTACCCTATCCCCTCTCCCTCCATCTCCACCATCATCTCCTCCTCCATCTCCTCCTTCATCACTACCACCTTGTCTCCCTCACCCACGTCTATCTCTCCCTCAGAGTCTCCCCCATCGTCTCTCTGCAGGATCTCTCTCTAGAGGCCTCGCTGCTAGATTTGTAATTCATGGAACTGGAAAATCCCTCAAAAATTGCTCTAAATCAGCAGTCATCCCTGGGTCGACCACTGTCGGTCTCATTGACCATGCCTGGAATGGGGCATCCAAAAACTCCTATCGATCAACATCGAATGATGCCATGGGTCCCCAGTCTCACCTCTCCTGATGAGTACGAGCATGCTTTGTCACTCCCTGCGGCATGCCCTGTATCCTGCCAAACTGTCTTAGGACCCAACTAACCAGCTGTCGCTCAATGATAAACAGTGTATGCCCTATCAACCACCATGACTCAAAACAAAAACCAAGTTGTCGCTCATCATCCCATGGCTCACACCCTAGGTAGGGCCTCCATGTCACTATGTCCAATGTATCAAAGGTATACCGCCAAAACTCTAAATGACCCAGTTTTGCCTGAGACAAAATTGAAGAGTATAAATGAATATAGGGCTACCCTGCATCCTGAAATCTAATCACCACTAGTTGAGTAACTACAATATGCTCCCATGCCCAAACATGGAGCAGTGTCACACCTACAGATAATGATGCACCCCTATGGTACACCACCTAATGCATGTCATGATAAAGATGTGCTAATAAGCACACACCCCAAGCATATCAGGTCCCCTCCATCATCCGATGTAATGTGCAGCCCCATCCAACTGCAAATCCATGAGATCTATGATCAGGGCATACAAATCCCCTAATTGCTCCTACTAGCACTACTGGTAGAGGATCATACAAAGCAACCATGTCCTCCCAGCTGATCTCTCCATCCTTTATATCATCATCACTGAAGATGGCTCTGCACTCTGTGACTCCACCGTGCTGATCATACTATACCAGCTCACTTGTGATGGGAAGCCAGAGGATGCGATATACATCCTCTAATGTGACTGTCATCTCCCCTATCGGAAGATGGAAGGTACTCATCTCTGAGTGCCATCGCTCTACTAATGTTGTCATCATACTAAGATTCACCCAAATCTCAGGTGTGTAAATCACATAATATAATCCCGACATCCAATCAACAGTCTATTTGTCTCTGACAGTGCCGGTCTCAGATTCTGATTCACAAGATATCTCTCCCATGACATCAGACTATCTGTGATATCCTCCTATTCTAGTCAACAATAATCAACTTATTAGATTTTGATAAACTGATCTATCAATCTATCTATCCTATCATATCAATTTCAGACATATTATTATCACGTGTTTCAATAGATGATTCTATCAATTATCTACGTTCAAGACTGGTTAACTAGCGAACATGCTACAATGTTGCCTATCTTACTCAAATCAATCAAAATCAATCACCGACAGATCTAATCAGCTTATCGACATCAAGTTTGACCTAATTAACTATCTAGTTTGACCACATTCTATCACTTCAAACACATGCGCAGCATTGAAACATGTATGCATAGCATTATTTAACATTTGCGTAGGTTTTTACCTATGCGTAGTTTTTCTTGACATTTGTGCAATAATTCTGCACAAATGCGTAGGTTTTTACAAAAGCATAGTTTTATTGAACATTTGTGCCACAACTTTGCACAAATGCACTAATTTTTCATATGTGCATTTTTATTTCACACTGCCCAAGTCTAACATTCTACTAGTATGAATGTGCAGCTGCCCTACACGCATGTATATAACATTTTATTTTTCTGTGCAAACGTTTCTAGTTTCTGTGCATTGGTGCGCCAAAACTGTGCATTTGTTCTACGCCTAAAACCAAAAATTTTCTAATCTATTTCTATCATTCAATCTATCCTAAACATGCTAAAATTCTAATCTAACATGCATCCAATCATGAAATCACAAAGCAAGATTGAGTCACCTACCGGTTCACCCGAATCGGGTGATCGCTGGAAGTGTCTAACTCTCTCAAAGTAGTGATCTGACAATGGGAACGACATCCTGGCGGCTCTGCTCTTCTCTCTCTCGCACTCTGATCTCCAAATGACAAGTGTGCACAATGAGCCTATTGTGGACCCCTAAGCCCTATTTATAGCCTGTGGACCCTATGTGCTTGGTGTGTGGACCCTATCTCTCATTTTTCTTCCATTTCACCCCATTTTCACCCACCTTTTCTTCTATTTCTTTCATGAGATTGATTAATCAAAAAATAATAATAATAATAATAATAAAACACAAATTATTAATCAATCTCTTGAGGGGGCATGCTTACGTCATTTTAGACATTGTCTGGGGCAGGGGCAAAATACTTGAAATTTTCTTTGAAACAATGTGGCACACACAAATTTTCTTTGAAATCCTATGGGAAATCAATTTTTTTGTATGACCTCTTTTATAGAATTTTTTTGTTGGTTTGTTAATAGCCAAGGAAGGGCACTTATATTAATTTTCTCACCATTTCTATATGAGTAAATCAAATCTTTCAATTTGTGATTGGATTCATGAATATCACTACAAATTGTGACATTTTTTTCTTTTCCACACCTTCCATCCAATATTTTTCATAATGTCTGTTATATTCTTTCCAGTATGCATAGTATCTGTATACACCTAAAAATGGCTTGATTAATTAATTAAATATTTATTATTTAATTACTATTGAGTTGATAAATTAATTAAATATTTAATATTTAATTAATAATTAGTCCTTTATTTATTAAATAAATTATTTAATTTATTTCATGAATTCACTATAGTCTATTCTTCTATCCTAAGTCTTCCAATTAGTCTTATTAAAGTGATTTAACTAAATACACAATCACCTAAATATGACTAAGTTTCCTAGTCCACCTCACCTACCTAGTCAGCTGACACATCACTTTGGCTAAGATAAATAATAATTATTAATTATTTATTTACAATTATCCTCACCCACACATGTCCTATTCTCAAGAGTTATGTGGCCTCATAAGACTTAGTCTCATGACCACATGTCCTCTCAACAACCAAGTCAAGAGACATGCCCTATTCCTAAGGGGCTTCTCAAGCCACCTCTAAGGGTCTTTGTGAGACACTTGACATGTGTCTTTCTCTTCCACCTTCTTCTCCTCCATGTCAATGTGAGAGGAACATCATCCCTATTCTTCCTCTCACATTCCAACTACATCCCCCTTTCTCTCAACTCCTTCAACCAAGTCAATCCTAGCCCTAGGATCTTCCACCTTTCATTCTCAACCGTAGGATTGCGCCACCTAGGCCTAGATCCTCCAAAACTCTATAAAAGGAGCCACATTTCCCATTTGAGAGCTAATCGGTACTTTTGATAATAAGCATTCAAGCAATCAAGCATCCATACTATCACCATTTCATTTCATTTGCATTCCATCCATTAGTTTGCATAAGCTATTGTGCACTCATTTCATTCAATCTCCACACATTGGTAGCATCTTGGGAGAAGGCTTCATTTAGAAATCTGAGAGCTCAACATCTTCAAGAAATCAAAGCTAGGAGGACAATGTAGACAAGCTGCATGGTAGGTGAAGGTAATTAAATTAGTTTCATCATTTCATAGTTACTTTTCATTCTTCATTGTGTTTGCATTAGATAGATTTATTGGCTTTAATAGTTAATTTATCATTTCTACTTGTTAGACATCTAATTTGCATAGAGTATCAAACAAATGCACAGTCTGTAGCTCCTCATAGTAGGGAAACCTACTAAATTGTCTAGGATAAATTTTTAGTCCCTTTGGAAGGTGGTCAGTAACGCATTGACGACCTTCACGATCATTAATTACATAATCAGTAAACAAAACACAATAGAAAGATACAAATTCCAAACATAAACAATTAGCTGGAATGACATTACCTTGATGACTAATCATATTATATTCCAACTTCCATAGGCAAGGTGTCATTCTTTGTGGCTTTGATGTAGTCTCTTCTTTCTCATTGAAAAGATGTTTTTTAGTGGTCTGATACTTATGATTCATGTGGAGGAAGTGCCTATACTCATCAAACACATGCTTTCCTAAAAAATTTGAATGACGAGATTTCATATTTGGACCACAAACTGGACATGAAAATTTTCCCTTTATTTGAAGACCTACATGGTAATGATATAATTGGATTATTAAATATGTTAATTATTATAATTAGAATAATCATGTGCAACTTGAAATCACTATAACATACATACCACAAAAATGTGTTAGCTCGGGGGCATCATGTATTGTTTGTACAATCATGACATGGAATTGAAATTGTCTTTGTCCTATTGGTCTAGAGATGTCATGCATAATGAAACCATTCTATAACTCTAGTAACTCGTCAATAAGATTCTCAATATATACATTCATATCTTTCACTTGGTACTTACCTAGTTGAATGGACAACACCATTGCATAGTTATTGTGACCATTTTACCACAAGATTTATAAGTACATGTTGATAACTATTAAATGATAAAATACTTGGGATGATTTTTGCCAACATAATATGTTCCCTCTTTATTGACATCTATGGAGGAATATTATTGTTGATAACAAAAACATGCCACACCGAGTAAACAGATCTCATCTCTCCAAATGGATTGACACTATCTGTTGCCAATGAAAGCCTAAGATTATGAGGTTCTTCTTTGAAGTGTGGCCACTTTTCCTCTATGTGCATAAATGCTAAACCATTCACATGCATTTGAATAATGTCATCTTGACTTCTATTACGTGCATGATAATCTATAAATTGTGCCAAGCTAGTGCACCGGAATAATCATTGCAGACATGGTATAATGGATATGTAACGAAGAACCTTGTGAGGCACTTTTTTTGTAATTTGATTTGTTTGATATCTACTCATGTGACATTCGGGGCATTTTGTTGTAAATTCATGTTCTTTATAATATATAATATGATCATTGGGACAAGCATCTATTGCATGATACTCCATTCGAATATCTTTCATAGAGAAATATAATTTTTGGTATGAGTGAGGTAGGATATTTGGTGATGGTAATAGAAAATCACTTATCAATCTACAACAAAAAGTATAAGTTGTTAATATAAGCAATGTTAATGGTACATGATTCACCCTTTGTTAACTATAATGACATATATGACATACCTTAACATATGCAACATTGTTATGTTAGATAAATCATTCATAACCTTCAAGTTCACCAACAACAATACAACAAAGAGAAGATTTATTTGGAAGCCTTGTTAATGGGGCTCGTCTTCCTTCTCAAGTAGAGGTACATCATGAACAACATCTAGGTCATCTTCATCATCATGATCAGTTACGCTTGGAATAAATGTTTCATGGATCAATGCATTTGTACCATCATCTTCAATTATATTTTATGGCACATTATCATCATCTTCCATGGGATCATGGTCCATATCATGTACTTCCCTGGGGAGATCGACCTATATAAAATTGAACATAAATAAACCATGATCATTATCATCTCATCATCAAGTTATTTCATATGTATATCAATTGTTAAAATGATATAATTAACAACTTACTAGTGGATGATAATCACACCCCCCATCAATGTGACCATGGTCCCAACAATGTCTCTTAGATGTTTTGAGTAGCAGTCTTCTATGGTTTAAGCCCTTACAATTTTTGTAGGGACAATAACATTTTCCATCACCTTTTCTTTTCAAGTTAGAGCACAGTTCTCTAGTGATTGTTTGATCCCTATTTTGTTCTTCACTTATATTACCTAACATGGTCCTTCTTCACAAGAAGCAAAAATCAAGGATTGGAAACTTTGGTCTATAACCTTCACAAACTAAGCAAAACAATGCAGAAAGTACACAAATCTTCTTAGACCTAGTTATACATAGATATTGAAAAGTTAGTTATGAAATGATTTTTTACTATAGTATAGGTTCTACAATGTTTTATAGGGTCAATGAAATGTATTTAGGAATTTCAAGCAATGATAAATTACTAATTAATATTTTAAAAAGTACAATATATCTTCAAAATACCAAGAGCCGAGAATGCCATTCGGAGTACCTACTAATTTGAATTCTGCCTCTCGATGAAAATCTACAATAACATGTCCATGTGCTTTTTTAAGTTTGAATGATTCATTAACTTCCATAGATTGCACCTGCATGATACGTAAAACCATTTATCACAAGGAATAATTCAACTATGGCTCCTAAGAAAGTGAGAAAATGCTTCACTTTGTTTTGAGAATAGTTTAATACTCTCTACTAAATAGGGCCAACCACGTGAAGGTGGAAGCTGATCATCTGGACCCTCTTAGGAACCCTTATAACCCCTTAATTACTACCCTTAAAGACCTCTAAGATGTAGTCTTAGGGATCATAAAGGGTCGTATATTTTTAGGGATCATAAGGGGTCCTAGGGCACAACATCTGAGAAACATTGTAGGCATCATGGTCACAAATTTATGCATACACAACATAATTGATTCGTATACCCAAACAATACAAATCAACCTTATTTGCTCCAATTCCAAATAGACGCATCAGGGTCCAAAACTTAAAGATGGTTTTGGACCTTGTTGTTGCTATCTAGAATTGGGGGAGATAAGGTTGATTTGCATAGTTTGGGTATATGAATCAATTATGTTGTGTTTGCAATGATGCCTACAATGTTTCTCAGATATTATGACTAAAATTATTCCTAGGAATTCACACATGTTTGTGGTAGGATAGAGAATATGTGATCTCATGTATCTATAATTATAAAATGATGAAAAAAGTACACAAATCTTATTAGACCTATTGATATATAGATATTGAAAAGTTAGTTATGAAATGATGTTTTAGTATTGTATTACTATCCATATATTATTGTCCACATAATATTTCTCATGTTTGAAAGTGAATAGTGAGTGGACAGTAATATATGGACATAGTTCAGTATTATATTACTGTCCATATGTTACTATCCACTCACTATACACAACTATGTCCATATATTACTATCCACTCACTATCCACTCTCAAACTAACCAAGATTGGTTGTAGGGGTTGTTACAAAAGTTTTAATGAGTTCCTAAGAATGGAAAAACATATAAATGATTAAAAAGGCCAAAAGGAAACATGATGAGTGATGTAGAGGATTAATGAACTCACAATATTTCCTAAGGATCAATTGATCCAAGTACTCTACAAATTTGACAATTTATTAGAGACATTTTGTCATATCACATAATGCACTTAAGCAAGAAAGCTTTGAAATCTCAAAATATATGATGGGTTCTTCATTCCTATCAACTTCAAGGTAATTCACAATTTGATTCTTGTTCTAACATAAGGAATAATATCTTTATACCTTGTAGGAACTCACTATTATTACTCATCTTTGAAATTGGATAGTGAGTGGATAGCAATATATGGACATAGTTCAATATTATATTACTGTCCATATATTATAATATCATAGTTGATATTTTTATTGCATTCTATGAAATAACATCTTGTGTAAATTATGATCATCCTCCCTAACTAAGAGGGAGTGTTAATGTTGTAGCTTCAGTCATATGATACACATATGCATGTGTGTGTTAATAATAGTATCCAACATGAGAGAAGAAAAATGGAGCGCGGTGGACGGGAAGAATTTTGGAAGCAACGGTCACCTACAACTTTTTGGGTTGAAACATAGTGCCACAATGATAGAACATGTTTCTCGAAGCATGCAAGTTTTTCCTATCGATCACAGTATGGAGAAACATGGCCTTTCAATAGAGATTTCCAACCTAAGTTTCAAACAAATGCTCCAAATTTTAGATCCAGGATAGAATACCCTAGAGGAAGGTGGACACAAAACCCAGGTTGGAATGGTAGGAGATGGGAGAAGAAGGATAGAAGATAGAAAAAAAAAACTAATTATATGTATTTTGGTAAGAATTTTGATTTTAGGAAGATTGAAAGTAAGTTTTACAGACCAAAAAAAACCAAGGAGAATAAGGAAATGAAGGACTCAGAGGGTCAACAAAAAACCTCCACTAAAAATATAAGGTATGAGATTATCTCCACTATTAGGGCTTATGATTCCCTTTGGAAAGAAGCCACTCTTACCCTACAAGAGAAAGATTTTTTCTTTAAATGGTTAGGGTCTTTGCCCTTTGTAAACATTGTTAAGTCTTGGTGTAAAAATGTTTGGGGGGATGGGTGTAAACTTAAAACCCTAGTGAATGGCTTTTATATGGGAGTTTGTTCAACAAAAGAGGAAAAGGTCTAGATTCTCAATAATGGCCCTTACCTCATAGAAGGGCGGGGGATTTATTTGAAAGATTGGGAAGCAAATTTTGACCCACACAAGGAAAGGTTAAAGGAATATCTAGTATGGCTAAGCTTCCACAACCTCCCAGTGGAATACTAGGGAGAAGAAACACTAAGAAAAATAGGAAGCACTATAGGAACTTTCCAAAAGGTAGAGGAAGTGATAAATTAAAAGGATACTTCTATCCATCCATGTATCTTGATAAGTTTGTAGGAAAATAATCCTATACCAAATACAATCACCTTGGGAATGGATAAAGGGGTATGGAAATAGAAGATCACAATATGGAATGACGGTGAATGGGAAAATGTTTCACTAGAAAGGCAGGAAGAGGTCTTAGGGAAAGGCAAAGGCCATGAGAAGGATAAACTTCTAGATGATCTAGAGAAAAGAGCTTTCGAACATGAAATAAAAAAGCCCGATATAGTAGAATAATTTTTAGAAAGGTTCTTAAATGATTCACTAGTATGGAGGAAGGAGTTCAAGAAGGCTATAGATGATTCCTTCTTAGGGGAGAAAAAATATGACTAAGAATCGACCATCAATCCTTCCACCCAAATAGTGAAAGCAACACTTTTCTCTGAATACTCAAAAGCAGTGGAGCAAGAGCAAAGGTCCCCATCCCCAAAAGCCTTAGTAACTACGGGCTAGTATGAGGTGAACCCCACTAAGCACTCAAACAATGCAACCTATGAGAATATAGCTCCTCTTATCATTCAAGACACTTTTGACAACAAATGCCCTCCCATGGAGGAATTGATGGCAGGACAACTTAATGATCAAATAATCTCAGAAGTTGTTAGAATCTCAATTGGGAAATTAGAGAAGATTGAAAGTGTCTCTGGCCATGGGAATGTATAAGATGACTTTAAAGATATAGAGATTTCACCAATAAGGAATCTAATAAATTCCTTTGAAGAGGAGAAGGAGAGTGATGACAATTCTGAGGAGTGGGAATCAGAGTTTGATGGAAAAATTGCAGAAGATTATTTAAATGATCTAGGTCTATTTGAAACTATGGGAAATTTTGAGAAAAGGATGATTGTTCAAACTACATCCTCTCTCAAGAAACCTAGGATTGGGGAGAAAAAGAAAAGGGGTGCCAAATCAATTAGGAAGAGGTTAGAAATTGTAAGGAACGTTGCTGACCAAACCAAACTGTTAAGATCGGTAAAAGGCTATGTCTTTTCCTAGGAGCCATAAAAACCTTATCATGGAATGTCAAGGGTTGCAAAGCCCCTGAAAAGATTCATTTTATAAAGAGTTTTCTTGATCAAACAAAACCATACTTGGTGTTGTTGTAGAAAACCAAAATTAAATTAGAGGATGGTGAGTATTTTAGGAAAAAGTTTGGGAGATGGAAATGTGAACTGGTGGAAGCCCAAGGTGCCTCGGGTGGTTTGGGGGCTCTCTGGAATCAAGGGACTCTAGAGGTTATAGTTCAAAAAATAAATCAATATTGGCAATGGCTAAGAGTGCATGTGAAACAACTCCATTGTAATATCTCTTTCTTTAACATCTATGGTCCTAATAGCAGGACACAAAAATGGATGTTAAGGAGCTCCCTGACAAGTATTTTGGAGAATTTAGGTGATGAAGTGGTAGCTTTTGGTGGGGATTTTAATGCAATTCTCACCCTAGAGGATTAAAAAGGTGAAAAAGGGTGGAGCAGTGAAAGCCAAAGATATTTTAGTGCCTTTTTTATGGGTTGTGACATGTTAGAGATCTCTTTTTAAAAATGTGATTTTATATGGACAAATAGAAGAGAAGGCTTCCTAAACATTGCAGAGAAGCTTGATCATTTCTTCTTAGGAGGAAACTAGGTAGAGATAGAATGGACCTGTGATGTGGAGATTATCCCTTTCCAAGGCTCAGATCACTTCTCAATCTGTCTAAGGATACAACATGAAGATTCCCTGGATAGATGTCCTTTCAAATTTGAGGCAATGTGGTTTACTGCAAGTTGCTTTAGTGACTTAATTCAGGTGTGGTGGTCACAAGCTCCCAGAAGATCAAGTAACAAAGCTTTCATTTTTTTCAAGAAACTTCAATCAATTAAAGAACAATTGAATATTTGGAATAGAAAACACTTTAAAAACATTTTTGTGGAGAAACATAAAGTGGAAGAACAACTTACAACTCTAAGTCTAAGGACCATTGATAAAGGTATGGAGGAGGCAAACTTTAAGGAGGAAAAGAAATTACAAAGTCAACTGGAGAACTTGGTGAAGGAGGAGATTTTTTGGAGGCAAAAGTCAAGGGAGACATGGCTAAAGGATGGTGACCAAAACACTAAATTTTTTCATAATTCTCTAAAACAGTGCAGAGCTAACAAAAGAATTTTTAGCATCCAAAATGAACAAGGGTTAGAGCTCTGGGACAAGGATGAGATCAATGCAGAAGTGATAGCCTTTTTTTCAAAAAAGAAAGTAGTTGAAAATAGTGATAGGCAACTAGTAGAGAATGTCTTGAATGTTATTCCAGTTTTGGTCATAGAGGAGCATAATAGAGATCTAGTTAAACCACTATCTATGGAAGAAGTCAAAATTTCTCTTTTTAGGTTAGGGGGGACAATGCCCTAGGATCTGATGGTTTTCCTGTAATGTTTTTCCAAAAATTGTAGCATATATTTGGAAAGGAACTATGGGAAGTGGTAAATGAATCTCATGAATGAGGTTTTGTTTTAAAGGATCTAAATACAACCTTTATTGCTCTAGTCTCTAAGTGGGAAACACAGACAAATTTTGAGGATTTCCAGCCAATTGCTCTTTGCAACACAGTCTACAAAGTTATAGCCAAGGTAATTGCTAATAGGCTTAAAAAGGTTTTGAACACAATAATATCTGTAGATCAAAGTGGTTTCTCCACTGGTCGCTCAATTTATGAAGGTGTGGTGATTGCACATGAAGCAATTCACTCAATCAGAGCTGCCAAGAGTCAGAAAATGTTGGTTAAGTAAGATATTAAAAAAGATTATGATGAGGTTGATATAAATTTCTTACTGAATGTTTTAAGAATATTTTTTTTGAGGAAGATTGGATTAGATGGGTTCAAAGCTTCATTGAGACCCCAAGATTTTTAGTGTTGGTAAACGGAAGCCCACAAGGTTTTTTTGAATAGGACAAAGGGATCAGAAAAGGTGATCCCCTTTCTCCTTTTCTTTTCATTATAATAGCAGAGGTGTTAGGGAGAATGATTACTCAAAAATGGGAGAGAGGTGTTTGGAAGGGAATCCAAATCACAAAAGGAGTGGAAGTCATCTCTCACATGCATTTTGTTGATGATACTTTTTTAGGTGGGGATGCCTCTAAACAAGATGCCAAAGTTATGAAAGACACTTCAGCACTATACAGGAAGGTCTCTAGACAAATGATCAATGGGAGAAAACCTGAAATATTTTTCTTCAATACCTTACAACATATACAAGCCAAGATCAGTAGACTTTTAGGCATGAAAACAAGCCTATTACCCAGTAGATATTTGGGCATTCCTCTTTTTAAAGGAGGCAACAAAGTTGAGCTATGGAAGGAGTTAACTAAGAAATGTTTAAAAAGAATGGAGGGTTGGAAGGGTAGATGGTTATCCTCTGCAGGAAGAATTCTCATGTTACAAATAGTGATTTTTGCAATACTGGTGTATTCTATGATGTGTCTTGATATCCCGAAGAAAGTGTTGAAGGTCTTGGAAACAAAAATGAGGAATTTTTTTTGGAGTGGTGCAAAGGAAGATGAAAAAATACCACTAGTAGCATGGGAAAATGTGTGTAGACCAAAAGCTCATGGAGGTGCAGGGATTAGAAACTAAAAAATTATGAATAGGGCCCTAGGGGCGAAACTGGTTTGGAGTATGTATAAAAACACTAATTGTTATTGGACCAGAATCCTCCAAGCAAAGTATTTGGACTCTCTGAATAGCACTCAAGTCCTTACAATTAGAGATCCCCCTCATGGGTCTACTATTTGGAACTTCATGATGTCTTGTCGATCAGTCATTAATGAACATATCACATGGAAAATTAGCAATGGTAACTCTGCCCTCTTTTGGGAGGACTCATGGGAAGGTCATACGGCTCTAATTAAAGACATAGATGTTTTTCAGTTGAAAGATTATTTCTTGACAAATTGGGGAAATAGAGTTAAGGATTACATGGAACAAATTGAAAATGTTGAAGGAATCAAATGGGAGTGGAAACAGATTGACAAAAAGAATCTAACTTTAGAACAAAAAGAGAAAATGAAGGATATTCTCAAAGGAAGGAAGGTGTCCTTAATTGATAAAAATGATAGGCTCAGATGGTGTGGGTCCTTATTAGGTGAATACTCAGTAAAGTTCGGTTATAAGATGCTAGAAAATATAGAGGCACCTTAGTTTCTTTTACAAAATTTATGTTTGAAAAAAGATATACTACCAAAAGTAGGATTTTTTGCTTGGTTAGCTTGTAAAGGTAGGATCTTGACTATTGAAAGGAGAAAGAGCTTACATCTGAAGGGTCCTACTTGATGTGCTTTATGCAAGTGTAAGGATGAAATGGTAGATCATTTATTGGTCCAATGTGAATTTGCAGAGTAGTACTAGAATTTTGTGCAATGTAGACTGGATTGGCATGGGTCAAGAGTTAATACAGTGAACGAGGTCTTTGATGGATGGCCAAGGCTGAATAGGAAATCTACCTTATCAAGTATATGGACTATTTCCCCCTCCATGGTTGTCTGGGAGTTATGGAAAGAGAGGAATAGAATAATATTTAGAGGAGAGATGGAATCAATCAATAGATTCTTAAATTGATTGCAACATGAAAGTAAGGATGTGGTAAGAGCATTTGCTACAAGGAGGCAATTTTTAAAAATCCCCTATACAAAGGAAGACAAAAATATGCAGTCAAAATGACAAGGTATTAAATTCAATTCACCTATAGGTGCTCTTGTGACTAGGTAGAGAAAGGTGGAAAAGGAACAGGTTAGATGGCTCCCCCTGAAGATAAGATGGAAAAAGGTGAACTTTGATGGTGCAACCAGACATAACCCAAGCTAGAGTGGGGCGGGTGTGATTTTTAGAAATGATATTGGTGACACTACTTTGTTGGCAGCAAAAAGATGTGAGGATGGCACTAATAATATGGCAGAGTGTAAGGCGGCTTTACTATCTATAAGGTTAGCAAAATAGAAAGGAGTTTAAAATCTACATTTGGAAGGTGACTCCCTATTAGTAGTGCAAGCAAGTTCAAATTTGTCTATAAAGGCTTGGCATTTGGAGAATTATATTGAAGCTATTAGGGAACCATTAATCACCTTTGAAAATTTTAAAGTTACACATATAAAGAGGGAAGGGAATAGAGAAGCTGATGAGCTTTCTAAAAGGGCTAGATTTGGCAGAAGTGGGTGATTTATGGATAGAGGAATTTAATTTACCAAATTTGGAAAGCTTGTGAGGTGGCAATTTTGCTGATGAAAGAATGATTGGCTTGTCAGATGATGATGACATGAAAGATTATGGCAGATTTTATAAGGGCTCTTGTGCATGTTTTCATAATTCCTTTTGTGAAAAATGAAGGAAGTTAATGATAAAAAGGTGGCGGGTGGCTACTGAAATCGAACTGATGGTTGTCACACTTCAAAATATGTGCTGACAACAACAAAGAATGAATGCAATTAAGGATGTGGGTTGTTTCTATTTTTTTTAAAGGTTGTTTTAACGGTGGTGGGAAAGCTCAGAAAATCTTTTTACAGGGGTGTAGCATGCTGAAATTTTTTTTTTTCCATTTTTTGGAAGCAATTCAGTCAAGCAATGGAGCCCAGTTTCACTTTGAAGACAAAATGGTAGGAGAAAGGAATTTATGGGCAGGTGGAGGACAGCAAGGTGAAGTTGCTGATAAAATGTCCTTCCATGGAGGTAATTCAATCTTTTTAGCAAACTTTGGGGCCGCTTTTTCATGAAGATAACCACAAATGGAAGCTATAGGTTGATATAGCAGCCATGATCATGGCTTGGGGCTTGGAACTGGGTGACCATGATAAAAGAGTGGAATGGGTAATGAAATCCCTTTTTAGGAGGATTTAATTGTAGATGTGGACTCTCTGTTGGAATGGGATCATCCAGGATGGGCTTTTGACTACACTAAATATTTTGAAGATGAGGCAAAAGGGATAGAGTTGGGCATAATCTCTTTCTTAAGGTGGATAAAATGGGTTAATAAAGAAATCTATAAGGAAGATAGGAAGGAAGGATGGAAAAAATTGAAGCTAGGCATCATGCATTAATAAGAGAGCATGAAGAAGGTGGAGGTGTTGACTACATTTCCCAAAGGAAGAAGGTTTTCCCATAATAGGAGAGGGAGGATGAAGGTAACCCTAAAGTATAAATTTCAAATATGGGGGTTAGGAAATTTTTTTGGATTTTGACAAAGGAAGATCACAGTGTTTCTATAAAATCTACCACAAATTTTGAAAGGGTGGTTTAAAGAATTTTTGCAAGATAAGCTTTAATGTTTGTAATTTGTGAAAGAAGATGAAATGGTGAGGGTGCTTACTAATTTTGTTGATAAGCAAGTTTAGATGCAAAGAACTACTCAGAAGGAGTGCATTGTCGAGGGTGTCTAAAAGGATGTTTGGTGTGTGGCTGTGAATGTTAACAGATGAACCAAGGAAAATGGTGTTGGTCATAGTCATCTCTTTTATATAGTTTCTATATGCTTACAAATATGTAATATGTTACTTTGTTGATTGATATGTGGGGATGTCATAACGTGGCATGATAAGCAATGTAATGGGTTAGAATCCTGTAGCTAAATGTTTTGCTTGTCTTTTATACTTGTAATTTCCTTACTATTAATAAAATATCTACTATTACCAACCGAAAAAAATAACAGTATCCAACATAATGATAGTATATTTGGAAAAATTTAGTGATATGTATGTATAGGTATATATGTACATGAATATATCTATATACATACATATATACATGCATACATACGCATAAATATACATATATTTATTCTATGGATGGCTCAATGCTATAAACTATGTTGAGTATTATTATTCACACATACATTCATATATCTACTATGTACGACCTTATTATATGAATCCAATAAATTATAAGATGACTAATTTAATTATCTTATATATATATATATATATATATAAAATCATTAATTATTGCTATCAACTTTCATTATAACCTTTACACCTTAGAGGAACTCACTATTGGAGTCTTCTCTCATAACTCTACTATATTCCATCACCCTACCTGCACACACAAATCATTAGTTCTGATAACGAAACCAATAGTATTGCTCATGTTTGAAAGTGGATAGTGAGTGGACAATAATATATGGACATAGTTCTATATTATTTTACTATCCATATGTTATGAGATAAGACTCCAATGGTGAGTTCCTACAAGGTATAAAGGTATTGTTCCTTATGTTAGAACAAGAATCAAATTTTGAAGACACCTTCAAAGCAAGATCAAATTAATTTGACAATATTATTGCTCATGTTTGAAAGTGGATAGTGAGTGGACAGTAATATATGGACATAGTTTAGTATTATATTACTATCCACTCACTATCCACTTTCAAACTGACCAAGAATGGTTGTAGGGGTTATTACAAAAGTTTTAATCAGTTCCTAAGAATGGAACAAACATATAAATGATTAAAAAGCCCAAAAGGAAACATGATGAGTGATGCAGAGGATTAATAATGAACTCACAGTCTTTCCTAAGGATAAACTAATCCAACACTACAAATTTGACAATTTATTGGAGAAAATTTGTCATATCACATAATGCACTTAAGCAAGAAAGCTTTGGAATCTCAAAATATATGATGGGTTCCTTATCATAGATTGTGTTACATTTTGCCTAGGTTTTACTCATAGAAGGAGAAACCGCATTTTCTATGAGTGTCCCATATATATTAGGCTCAATGAGATCATATGTATGAGTATCCCATATGTTTGAAAGTGGATAACAACTAATAACTATCAAAACTTGACTTTTTAATCATCAAAGAACTCCATTTACACTTCTGAAACATAGAGTCACAATTTTTCTACAATGGACCTATTAGGGTACTCAACAATCACCTTGAGTTCTAGTGGTTACATACCTTGACCAAGTTAACATTTAGTTCTATTAAACACTCCATAGATCATGAGTTAATTGTTTACAAAAATACAAGACTCAAACAATCTCCTAGACCCCTGTCTGTATCTTGGTACTCACTAGTTCTACTATCTTTCAGGCTTCCATCTGCAACCAAAACACCCATAAAACTATTCCCAGTCACTTAAGATTTATTGGGATCTTTGCTACAGCATCTAAGAAGGTTAATTATGAAATTTCAAGTCAAAAATTGAACCTTGTTGGGAGTTATGTAACAAAAATCAATAATCTAACTAGTTGCATTTGATGTCTAGCCTAGGGTTTAATCCAAATCTTTGTTACTCCACATCTTCCTACCCTAGAACCTATTTCAAATGAAAGGGCACTCATTTAAATAAAAAACAACCAACTTTTAGGATTTTTCCATGGTTCGTTTGTGAGATCTGAGTAAAAGAATTCAAAAAACCTAGTTACTGAGTCTGCTACATCTCAAAATGCATAAATTTACTCTAATCACCTCCAAACACAACCTCAGAACCTCAAACAAGTTTCATTTTCTAGCTATGAGGTTCGGTTACCATATCAGATACTCCAACTTTGATTATAGAGTCTGATTCAATTGATTACAGTGTATGATACAAACGTATGAACATTAAAAATGTAACTATGATCATAAATTTCTAAATCACACGAATGAAATATAAATAATCTAAAATTCCACCATAAATGTTTAAGGCTAAAATAACACTTACCTAGAGAAGTCACCTAGAAATTGTAGGTAGATTTATAACCTTGAAAGTAAAATTATTGACAACCTAGTTAGAGAATTTAATCATGACAAAATGGAAGTTTTAGCTTTGTATGTCTATAGGCATATGAGAAAATGTCAAAGCTTTTGTTCCTATTTTCTCCCGTGCGAACTGTGTTTTTGTGCTACATCCATGAAAAAATGATTTTCTTTTGTCTCTTTTTTTTGTTATATTGCCCGACATCATCACAAGTATGATGATAATCAAGACATTACCATCAGAATTGTGACTTCATCAGAGAGAATTACAAAAAAAATGCCAAATTCACTAAAAAGGCATCCTTCGTTGGAAGTTACTGTTGGAAAAAACCCCCCAAATATATTAGTTTCCCCACCTCAATCCCCCATCTACATTATCATATTCCAATATACCTTCATTTACTTCATGTTATCCCAATACTCCATCTTTTTTTCCTTCCTACATTAAAACTACCATTGCACAATCTCCCTACTTCCCACAATCCACTTCATGTGCTATATCCCAGTCTACTTCTCCTCCATCAACTAGTCAATCTAGCTCACAAGTTAGCTTTGTGCCTGCTTATGTGAACTATCTATCCATGTCATCCTCTACCTCCTCTTCTAAACCATCATTCCCTCAACCAAATTCACAATCCACACACCTTCACATAAGTACTATCTTAGCTTTTCACCATCCACTCATGCTACTCATCCACCTCAACTTCAAATATGCAATTCTCCAAGGAGTTTCACAAAGAAGCCATCAAAAAATATAGCTCCTAAAGATGATGATTCATGTCATCCCACTCCATTATTTGAATTCATTAGTGATGAGGCCCTTCCACCTCCCACACCTATCATTTTCCTACCATCTCCCACACTTATTTATCCTTTTCTATCTCCTAACACCACTGAAAACCTTTCATTCATTGACTCCATCCACTCCTAATCACCATCTTCTCCTATGATTATCCAAACCTAATCCAATGAACCTCATGAGTCCATTATCCATCCATCCATACCAATCAAAGAACCTCCCATCCTTCCATCCTCTCTATCTGAAGAATTTTTCCATTCATCCCCCATCACACCATCCACACCAATCCAATCATGCCAAGATATTTTCCCAAAGAATGTCAAGATATTCACTTATACACCTTCAAATGCTATCATTCCACCTAATCCATCTCAAGATCCCTTATCATCCCCTCTATATTGTGAGCTTACAATCTCACTTCCTTCATCTCATGAACCATTACCATCTCCTCCTCCAAATCAAAATCCTCCCATTCTAACCACTCCATCTCAAGATCTATTATCGTCCCCCCATCCTAGTCAAAATCACAACATCCCATATCCTCCACTTCATGATCTTTTATTTCCTCTAATCCAAACTAACCCACCACCATCACTCTATCCCCTTAGTTCAATTACATGCATCCATGGTCATCCACTTGCAGCAGAAGAAATAAATTTTATATATACCACTTACACTCCACCTAATAACAAACCCACATCTTATTCCCCAAGTAATAAGTGTCTTATCATCTTCAAATGCTCAAAAAATAGAATTATCAAGGTAAAGGCTTAGGCCCTCATGAACAAGGTACCTTGGAGCCCATCCATGTCAAATAACATCCACAATCTTATGGTCTTGGTTACACATCTAAAGACACTTCATCCAAAAATCCAAGTGTACTTCCCAACCCATCATTGCATCTTCCCATTGTTCATCCAAAATATTTATGGTCATCCCCCTTCTCCATCATCTCAATCCAAGACAAACTACCACATTCCTCCTTCATGCTCTCAATCCATTTTGTGTCCCTATATCCCAAAATCTACCATTTCATATCCTTCACATCCTCAATCCATTTTGGGGCCTTATATCCCAAAATTTAATCCCCCACCTTATCCTACTCATTCCTTCATCCACCAATCCCTTATTAAAAATCCTACCTCTTACATTCCCAATCAAGATCAATAAAGGAACATGTCCACATGCACCATCTCCCATCCTCCTTCTATAATTCCATCCACATCTCCTCCATCTCATACAAATTCTTGTGCTCCTTACAATGCTCCTCACAACAATTTGAATTCCAAATAAAAAATACATAAAGCTAACTATCCACAACAATCTAAAGATTTCCATGTCCTCACCCAAAGACATGCTCAAAAAAAAATCCAATGAAAATATTTACTCCATCTCAAAGGCTGCAAAGGTCCACTAAAGAAAAAGAAAAAACTATGTGGATCCCAAAACAAAAAGATGCAATGCATCTAAAAGAAAAATAAACAATGGTATCCAAAGTTGCTAATTCACCACCTATCAATTCCTCCCCTCCATCTCCTAAATACATTATGGGTCCTTATGTCCCAAAGCTACCTACCATAACTCCTCCATCATATCCACATTTGTCATCCATTTCCCATCCAATCTTTCCACATCCACCATATGTGTTAATGTTTGTCCTAACAACATCCCCCTATCACACTCACTTCCCTTTAGTCCATCCAAACACTTCCCCACACAATATCCCTTATCCCACATTCACCCCCATAAAAACCATCTAATCCATGCCTTTTCATAATCCCCCCATCCTAATAAGGTTGTACCAACATCTCATGATCACCACACTTGGGATCCCATTACCTTGGTTTTGAACTTGATTCTTGAGTCCTCCATCCATCTCCCCATTATCATTCCCTCCATAAACCCCCCCCCCCCCCCCCCAACAAAATAAAAAATAAAAAATAAAAAAATAAAAAATGAAAAAGGAATAAAATAAAGCAAATAGACAATCGTCCAATGGTGAAAAATTGGCAAACATGCACCTTGGACAAGTACCATGATTAAAACCTATAAAATAGGCATCATGTGTAATTGCTCCATATAATTTCTCTTTAGAATTGGGGGAAATACCTAGATATCCATCCATCAAATCCTTCTTGTCATCCAGCTACCATACATGTCATACCTTATATGTTTCCTTCATCCTTCTTTGGATCTTGATAAAAATCAAAGCCACTATGTAGACATGCTCTAGGAACCTCTTGGCATTTGTTTCCCCATCAAAATTTTCATGCACCTATCTTCTTTTCCTCCCACCCTTCCTCCCATTCATATAATTCCTCCAAATACCTTTGTCATCCTTATCCAACCATCTTCCTAGCTTCCATCTAACTCATCCTCTTTTCATCTTATCTTCCATCCTACCACACCCCTCCTAAAGCCTCATCATGCATGACATATCGTAAGTGGGGTAAATTTATTCCATGGTGACATAGCTCTTGGAAACCCTATCACATACACATTTCATTTTTCCATCCTCCATAATCCTTCCATCTCCCATTCCTTATCTCCTATCACCCCATCCTCCATAATCATTCCATCTCCCTATCCCCATCTCCTATCATCCTATCATTTCCAATCTTTTCATCTCCCATCCTTTATCTCCTACCATTTTGTCATACATAATCCTTTCATCCATTAATTTGAGTGTGTTAATTATTCCAACCCCAAGTCTCCCCACCATCTCCTCCATCTCTCCATCCCTCCTACATCCCTTTTCATTGGTATCTCACTTAAGGATACCCCCATGCTCCACACAATCTACCATCGCACACAAATCCCATCCATCTCTAGCTATCCAAAATTTAACATCAATCAACCCATCTAGTCACCTCTTTGGTATTTTTCCTATCCTTTCTAGAAGCCTTGATCACAATACAATAATTATCATTGAGATGCATCCTTCCTGATTCTTGCATTGTTTTAGGATATATCATTCCCACATAAATAACACCCCATCCACCATCAATCCTTCTTGTCCATTCTATGTCATTTGTTGTCATATCCTCTATGTTGTTGGGTATATTCGCATCTTTTCATCCTCATCCACAATCCCCACCCCTTGTATATCTTGAACATCTTGTAAATAGCATCTTGTACCTAGTCTTAATCAAGGTGTACCTCCACTTAGGATCCTTTGTACATATGTTTCTTTAGGTCCCATCCTTTGTGTCATTTGGTCATGTATCATCAAGACTATGTATCTATCTATCTAGTGATTCAAAAATCATCTATTGGTCCCTTACAAGTTCAAGTGTCTTTCTTGTCTCTTTTCATAGGAATCCTTATTTATAAATCCATCATTGGTCTTCATAGGATGTATCCTTCCTCATATCAGACCAATCTAATAAATCCTCATCCATTATCCTCCCTATGGAAAAAAGATACATGAGATACTTGTTATTTCTTTGGCACTTTTGGATCTTTGTTTATCTTTTATATTGAGCTTTCTCGTTCTTCCTCCTCATGGTCACCATGATCCTTTATATCATGGTGCATTGAGAATGATATAACTTTGGGTAGGGTCTTGATCTTTTGTTTTTAATTATGTTAGATATGACTCTTACACTTTCAATGTGTAATCCATGTGGTCACGTGGTGCACTTGGGAAATATCACTTGTTTGTAGATTCTACTAGCATCGTATCCACCCTAGTCCTTTATGGCTCAAGTGTGATGCTAGGATTATCCTTGCATGTTTTTTGTGTTAGTCTTATGTATATAATACATTATCACCTTGGTTCCTCATACCCTGGTGCATAACATCATATGCTACATCAAACTAAGTGCTCACTAAATGATCACTCCCTCTTAGGGTCCTCCTACTCAAGCTTCCCCCCATCCACACATCGCCCAGTCACTCCCTCATCTCTATTTCATCTATCCATCTTCCCTACTCCTTATAATTTGGAATGTGCACATGTGTCATGAGTTAGTCCTCATCCCTAGATGGTTTTTTGTTTCAAGTATCTTGTTGAGTTCATTTGCATTACCCTTATCATCCATCCATCATTATGGAATCCTCTCATCCATTTTGAGAGAACATCTGTGTTATCTTGAACCCACATGCCCTCTTGAGGGGACATCCTTATCCTCATCATCTTTCCTCCTAGTCACTCTTCTGAATGACTAGTGCATCTTTTATAATCTAATCATCTTCTTCCTAGATCAATGTCTTAATATTCTTTGAAATGATGCTACTTTGTAACACCATCTCAAAGAGGGAAAAAATGTAGACACTTAAATTTGATCATTGAATAATTGATCAAACTAAATCATAATAAATCTTCTTAAAAATCCAAAATATTAATTAAATAATTCATCTATTTAATTAATATCCTCTTCCTTCTATATAGTCATAGGTAAATTAATTGATTTTATTTATCTAAACCCCAAACCTATTTAATAAAATAAACCTATCTATTTAATTAATTAAACCATTTCCTCTATTTTGAATTAGAAAAGAAATTCATAATTCATAAAATCCCTGATCCACTTGCATCGTCCTACTTTTTCCACTTGCACCCCTTTATCCTATCCTAATTAAGTAAATCCACTATTTACCTAATTAATCCCTTACCACTAACACTTTCCTAACCTATCCACTTGCCTCCCACTTAATCCAAGTCATTAAGCCTAACCCCCCACTTAACATGTGCACATTACTAAGTATAAGGATTAGGGAAACAAAGTCAAAATTTGTCCCATCCATTCATATCCCAAAAGGCGTGACATGTGTCATCATTAAATGATCCTAATATCTTGTCCCATTTAAATAATTTGATATTTTTTATTTCGCTCCACTACTTGACACTGAGGTTTTGGAGGATTAAATTCCATTTATGGCAAGTCTCCTCCAATCCTTTCAACAACCCTCATCAATGCTAAAGAAACCCTAACTTATTGAAAGACTTAAGAAAATATCCTCACAATCCTCATTCATAATTAATTCTAATTCTCATTGTGCAACTTAAACACTTGTGCATTTCAAGAGATCTCTTCATCCTTGTGCATCCTTGAAGCCATTTCCATTATAATCCTTGCTTAAATCTTGAGAAAATATGGAGCATCTTGTTACTATTATGTTGTCAGAATCGTGAGCACACATACCACCATACTATCTTGGAAAAATCATTGCAACAAGGAGGCTACAACAGGGTTACTCTGGTTTGCTTTCTTATTTGTTTATTGCCTCCTTATATCTTATCATGTATGTTGCTCTGATTTTGTGTTCTGAGTGTTTATACTAGTGTATACAAAGGAAGGTATATTCATGAAATATTAGCTTAAACTACTCAATTTGAACAATAGAAAGATCTTACATACTAAATATTCCAAATTGAAAACTCAAAATTGTCTCATGTCTCTCTAACTAAGAAGAGTAAGGATGCTTTCGGATTCACATGCATTCCTAAGTGACAATTCCTATAATGAGATAGCTAAAATGATGAAATGATTATGCAAATTATGCCCTATAATTCTCAATTCCTATCAAATTCACTTCTAAATGCTCCATTATCTCAATACAATTCAAATGTTATAAAAATTCCTAAGCTCAAGAATGATTTTAACTATATTATTGATGTTATGAAATTATGGATTAACAAAGGATGGTTTTATTTTATGATGCCTCCTATTTATAGGATTTTCTCAAAATTAGGAGGGTGAGTTAGATTTGAGTTAGGTTAACCCAAGGCTAGAGTTTTATTTCAAATATTGGGACAAAGAGATAAAATGAGTAGCTAGGATAGCAAAGAAAAATTGAGTGGTTGAGATTGTAAAGCCTTTGAGTGATCCATGTGTTCTAAATTCTCATTTCTCATTGACTAATTTGATTTTATCCATATGTGGTTGGTGAGGAAATTAAGATTTAATTAAATCAAATAATTAATTAGTTTAGCCATGTCTTTGATTTAAATGGGTTGCATTTAATTTGATTTGAACTATACAATTAATTTTATAATTAGTTAATATTTGTATTTAATTAATCCAATGGATTAAATTTAATTAATAAATGATTTAATTACCTTTCCAAATTTAAGGTGTAAACAAATGCCCATCTTTGAATCAGTGTGCAAAGCACATTGGTTCAAAGAATATTTGATTCTGATTACCTGATGTCCTAATTCAATGCTGATTTGATTAGTTTGACAATATGATGTTGCCCCTAATGATGAAAAAAAACTTTGATATGAATCCATGATTTAAATTAGAATTTTGATATGATGTGTTTGGCCCCTCTGGAAATGAATCAAAATTAACTTTGAAAGATTTGGTTGAATTTTAGAATTTAATGTTTTTTCAAATTTTGAATGAGAATTCTACTTTTAATTTGTTTCTCGATATGAAATTGATTTGACATAATGCCCCAATAAAAAAAAATTGATGAAAAAGGTTTAGTTTGATGAAATATCAAGTGTGTTTGATGTCATACACGATCCTTTAGTTGATTCGATATTGATTTCAATCTAATAGGTTGATAGATTGACGAGGTGATTTGATAAACTGATGGTTCTCTCTCAAGATCTAGAGAGATGAACAAATCGATGCGCTCAAGATGAGCAAGTGGGTGATATTTTGATTAACACTAGATGATCAATTTTAATGATGTTGATTGATTGAAATGTTCTTAATTTCAAAATAGGTTTCCTTTGGAACATTGATGGTGTGAGGCCTATATCCATGGCCATTTGATATGTTTCGGGTGGAGACACATGTATAGGGGATGGATAGAGTTAGATTTCCCCTAGTTGATTGAAATGATTGAATATTGATGTTGTATATTGACATTGATCAAAAAAAAAAATTGATGATGTACTCCTAATGGACAGTTGATTGTGTACATTTCCAGATATTTGATAATGTATACTTTGATATCAAACCTTTGATGAACTCTTGATATAATCAATTATTATTTTTGTTAAAGTCCAATATATTCCATCTTAAGGAGAAGTTTGATGATGTAACCTTTATTAACGTCCTCCTCCCCCTCTTTAGAAATATCATAACAACTATCATGCAAGATTAATTTATATGAGTGCAAAAAAATGCAACTAAATTATCACTATAATAGGATTGCTTTTTATTTGCTTTTTTTGTCATTGAGAATTTTGTTACATCATTAAATTGGTACAACCCTCACTGGTTTACCCATGGGAGTATAAATACCGCTTACATGAGATTCATATTGCAAGTGGATTTTGGCATTAACATATGACTAATCTAAATGGCCAAGGCATTTGTTTGCGTAAATAGACAAATATTTTGATCCCTTTCATATACAAATGTCCTCGATGATTCTTTGATGATCATATCATTAGGAAAACTTGTATACTCCTATGAATCAATCTCGCAAGCATACAAGTAGAAATCAATAAAAATATCATACCTTCATCATCGCTCGTCTAGTCAGAGACATCCTTGATTTGCTAAAAGATGTGATTCTAAAAAAAATGAACACTTTGAACATTTTTCTTTTGTTTGTAGATCCATATTTCAGAAAAACTTCATCCATTTTGATCTTTTTCATCTTCTTTTAATCCTGATTAAGTTAGTTAAATTTGAGGTCAAGGATCAAATGTGTCGAATGTTTGGATTCAAGATCAAGTTTTTGGATATGTGATATAGACTGAGAATTTCAAGTGTAATGTTATTTGGTTTGATTTTGATGTTGATGTTTCCATTTAGATCTTGATCTTGTTTGAACGTTTGGGTGTTTTGAATTGTTGGATCGTTTAATTTCAAAGGTTATGCTTTTTTATCTTGGTTCAAATTGTTTGTGTCAACTTGTATCTATTTTGATGAGCTCTTTAATTTTGGATTTTTTGCCTCCCATTTTTAATTGACAACGTTATTAGATTTAGGAAACTTTTCAAACTGTGATGAAAATTTGGCTATCCAAATGTAGCTCTGAGACCTTATTATGACTTTTGTACAAATGATGGAATGCACTTGGAAAATATACAAGGATGACAAAATAATTCAAATGGAAAATGCAACTTGGCTTGACTTAACTTAGGGTAAGTAGTGCATGTTTACTAATTTTTCACCACTTGAGTTTATTGCACTTTTTTTCTCTTTTATTTTCTTTTTTTTCTACCGAGGCACCTATTTCTAGGTTTTCACCAAGGCACTTTTCTTCTTTTCCAATTTTTTTGCATTTTTATTTTTTCATTTTGTTTTGATTATCAAGGTGTTTGTTTACCAAGTTTTCACCAAAATAATAATTTTTCAAGACTTTTTCTAATTTTTAGGATTTTTTTCATTGTTTTTTCTTTCTTCAAGATCCCTTTTCTATTATTTTTGAATTATTTGTATTTTTGACATTTTTGAACTTTTTTCAGGTTCACTTTTTATTGTTTTTGGATTTCATCATGATCAATTTTCGCTATATAGATTGATGCTCTTTCATCTGATACTCTTTCATCTGATTAAGTATAAAAACTCTTTAGATGAATGATTTTGATGGGTTCTTGAATTTCATCTCCATCACAAGTGGCTAGTTTATATTTTCCCATTCCATAGGAAGATGTCACAATAAAAGGTCCTAGCCCATTTGCCTCAAATTTTTCTTTCTTTTCTCTTTCGTGTTGATTTATAGGGTTTTCCCTTAGGACTAAATCACCAACTTGGAATTCTCTAGGCTTGATCTTTTTTTTTTGTAATTCCTTGGCATTCTCTTTTTGGTAAATTTAGAGGTGATCATATGCTTGAGCTTGGCATTCTTCAATAAATTCAAGTTGTTGTAGTATAGAAACTATATAATCCTCTTCTATCAATAAACCATGCAATAAGGCTCTTAATGATGGGACTTCTACCTCTAAAGGCAAAATTTCTTCAGCTCCATAAACTAGAGAAAATGGTGTTGCCCCCTGAATGGTTAGAATAATATCCTAGTAACTCAAGGATTGGACATCCTTTAACAATGATTCATTGTTGAAAATCATGTATCTACTTAGAACATCATGCTAGATATATTAAATGTATCAATCCGGGAACATGAACTGGAGATGATGGCTGCAAAGTTTATGCTTTAGTTCTTCTCAATAGTCATCACTACTAAAGTAAAAGCTATTGCTACAGGAGATTTATACTAGAAACTAAAACTACAAATTAACTCTCATCTTTGAAGGAAAAACTTAACAATAAATAGATAATGCTTCAGAAGTAAACCTATGCTATAGGAAACAGTCAATGGTTTTGCTACCAGTGGCTGCAGGAGCAACAGTACTAAACAACTTCAAAGGAACTTAACTAAATCCTACTTAAACATGAATAGGGAATTCACCTCCCGTGTGGGCCCCCATGGAAGTATGAATGAATTATAACTCAGAGATTGAAATGAAGAATTGTCATATATTCATTCAACAAAACATAGATATAATATAGGATATCAAAGTATTTTACTCTATTGTTGGATTACAGTATGAATTCCTCAAAACGTCTAACTAGCCTGGAATCATAAATTTCAGCTTATTTAAAAGCAAATAAGAAAAATAGAACTCCTAAAAACTAAGTCCTTCATTACATAGCATAAAAACTTTAGTTAGAGGAATGACAACATCATTTATGCAAGAGGATAAGCCATATTTAGTGCTTCGAGAATATAGGAATGCTTGGTAACTAGATTGACTTGGACTGAATCAGAAACTGCAAAGTTATGGATGGAGTGGAGCTATGATGAACTCTAAAATACTTATCCACCTTAAAAGACCCACTCATCCTTGAGTCTACGCTCCTTGCTGACTTGTTCTTCTCTTGCAAAAGGTTAACATAACAAAATCCACAACACGAATCCAAGGTAGAGATTATAATAAGTTTTCCTATTTTAACGCAGTCTTGTCACACAGCTGCAGGAGGTCTACCCATTAAAGCTAGAGAAGAAAAATATCAGATTTTATCATAACATTCATTAATCTATATATATATATATTCAGTCTTGTCCTTAAGTTTCAAAAGTATCAAATATACATATGGCTAAAGCTTATAAACATAAAAGACTGTATAATGTTTATGAAAAACCATAAGATATTTAAGTCTGAACTTAGAAAATCATAAACAAAACATCCCATAAACTTGACTCATCATTCCCCCCAGCTTAGCTATTTGCTGGTCCTGTAGCAAATAAATTCTTCAACCTAGCTGTCAAGCTATAGTCAGCAGTTGTTCTCTGTCCAGTACCTTCCTCTACAAGACTCCAATAGAATCCCTTTGTTTCCCTGTGTTTCTTCCATCTGTCCTTTTCCCTCTACGTATCAAAACTATCCAGATTTTTTGAGTTTGAAAGTAAAGGAGACATTAGTAATGGAGGCTGAAAGGTTAGTGGAATCCAGAAACTTTCTCTCTCTCTTCCCAAGGAAATGTACCAAGGGGCACACTAGGTTTCCATAGAAAAATTGAGAGGTGAATTTGGTTCTCTGTTTCTCATATCCCTAGATAAACTGTTCTAATGCCACTGAATGGAATTTCTAGCCTCAAGGAGTTTAGGATCTATCATCTATTCATATGCATTAAATGCTTCATTTCTCATTGGATAGAATATCTTGCTACCCGAGTCAGAGAGGGCAATCCTTAACCAATTATAGTAGTAAGTTCGAGGATCGTTGGCTTCAGGCCTTAGAAACAAGGGAATTTTTTACTCCAAATCCCTATACACTTTAGCTTGAGTGTCCCAACTAATTTCATTTTGTATCCAAGACATGAGGGCTCTGAGTTGAATATCCCCAACATAAAGTAAGGGATTCCAAACTTGGTCCTTAGGGACTGCTAGGTTGTGGAGATAAAATTCACATAATAGATTTTGAATGGTTGTAGGAGAGTTATGGAAGGCTTGAGAAATTTGGGTAGGCTCTTGTAATGAGGAAGACTTGTCTTGCATAATACAGGTCATTTGATAGTTTAACAGTTATTCTTTAAGAAACAAGGCATAGACAGGTGATGGGGATCTACAACCCATCAGGTCAAGAATTAAAGATGTAATTTTGTCAAGTTTCACACTTAATTGTTCTATCTTTTCCTCTTGAACAAGTGTTTCCTGATGATGATGGTCTACTACCGTATTTAGTTCTTTCTATTGCTGTTTCCACTGCTCTCTCTCAGATTTTATTTGCTTAGACAATTGGAAGATAACAGATAGTAAAGATGTTGAACTAGATTGATCTATTATTAAACTAAGGCAAGAATTGTCTGCTGCTTGAGGGACAGATGACATACCATTGTTAGCACTTGTCCTTTTCAAAGGATCTATCCAGATGATCATGGCCCTCTCAGTGTTAGATAATTGTTGAGCCACTGAAACTAATGTATCTAACCCTTCATTCAAAATTTTCTCTACTACCTTATTGACAAGGTCTATATCAATATCTGGATTTTCTTCATAGGGATCCCTTTTTGCTGCAGGAGATTCTATTGTAGGAGAGAACATTGTGTCATCTGCTTCCCTGATGTAACTATCAAATTCATCACTTTCTAAATCATCTTCCTAAGGATTCCTAGAGGTTGATCCTCTCCTTTGAAACACATAAGCTTGCTCTTCCGAGCTGGAGTCATCTCCAATTATAATGACTTCTGCATTTACTGGCTTATCAGGAACCTGCTCTATTTTAACATTAGGAAATTCCTCAAATGTTTCATGTTCCATAATCTCAGTCCATTATTCTTCCTGCTGAGAAGTTTCAGGCTATAATTCAACCTCTTGCTAAATTTTTTCATCCTCTTCTTTCCTCTGCCCAAAATCTTGTGTTACATTTGACTCATTAATTGGAATCTCTATAGTTTTTTTTTACCTTCTCCTAGAACTTCTCCTTAATGGAGTTTCCTCCTTCTTTTCTGGAGCTTTCCTTTTTCTGGAAGTGCTCATGGCTGCAGGAGATGCCTTAGCCTGCCGACTAGTACTAGGGTTAATTTTCTTTTTCTTATCCTTTGGGGAAACCGTTTCTACTGCAGGAGAAACTTCAACCTTTTTTGTAGGAGTCTTTGATTCCTCTTCATGAGTTGATATTGAAGTAGAGGAATTAGTGGAATTAGGGGAATTAGGGGTCCTAACCCTAGATTTCTTTTTGGATGAAGAACATTGTCCAATTGCAATAAAAAATTTCCTAACCCCTTTAGTAGTTTTAACCCTTTGTCCCACTCTATGCCCAATTGGTTCTAGGGTAGGCTCCTTAAACCCCTACAGTAGAAATTCCTCCTAGGAAATATCTGACTGCTCCCTTAAGGCTTTTTCCACTATCAACTTGATTAAACAGTGGTGAGAGACTAAATTTTGTTTACCCTCTTGAACTAGAATGGCCTATTTTGACAAGATGCCAAACACAAAACTAGGGACATTGATAGGCCTATTATCATGTCTTAAACAACTCAAGAATTTAAAGTGAACAGCATACAGGAATGAGTGCTTCCCTTCGCAGGTGAAATACCTAATGATATAAACTGCACATTGTTTAAATGGCTCAGGAAGAGATAGTCAAAATGTACATTGTTTCTTATCAACTTCAAGTGGTGGGTCTGTATGTAGAGTGAACTGAGCTCTGGAAGTAGTTGGGTCAAGATTTTCTACAAATTCCTCACCCTCTAGTGGTAATCCCATGACCTCTGCCAAAACTGACTAAGAAAATGACACCTTCAATCCTTTAACTATAGCCACTCCATCTTTTAAGGAGTTAAGAAACTAAAGTGCAACCTCGTCATCCCAGCTAGTTAACTTCTAGACATAATCTATCCAACCCCTTGCCTAGAAATACAACCTATAATTCTAGTCTTCGAGCAAAACACCATGCATAGTAGGCTCCCTTTGGATGAGGTCACCACCCATCATCTAGTTTCCAAGATACCCAAAATAGAGTTGCAGGAGATAAAACAAACAACCAAAATTTTGAACAAGAAAGCTTGAAAAGGTAGGTTGCAGGATGATTCAAATTTGGAAATTTCTAGCAATGCAGCTTGAGAAATGAGCTTATGAGTAACATAAATGCAAATTACTAGATTATCGTTTCATAACTACTCATAAGTACTCTCTGCAGAACTCATACTCAACATAACTTGCCACCTTAGTTTTATACGTGCAAAAAATAACACGCAGCATAATGATTTTCAAAAGTGTCTAATCATGGTAGAAAAATACAAGTACGATAGGAGAAAGGAATAAATATAAATATTGCATAAACATAATGACAAAAAAAACTAATATAACTTCCAGCTAAAATGTTGCAAGTGGGCCCTCACTTGCAATAATGACAAGGCATACAATAAAAATAAGAGAAAAATGAATTAAAGTTGCATACCTTGAAATGTGTGCTAACCTGAAGTGCTGGTGAGGTGGCAGTTGTTACGATCCATGAATGAAAGAAAATATGAGGTGGATGGATGATAGACTAGAAATGAAGTGGAAATTTATTATGGAGAAGTGACTTTCATTAAGAAAGTATTTATTGTGAAAGTGAAAAGATCTTTTTAGAGTGAGGAAGGCAAATGAGCATAAAGCTCATTACGAGTTGCTATAGGAAGTGTGTCACCAACGACAGAAGAGAATTACTGTAGGAACTCATCCTTGCTCTAGGATTTGTGATACAACTTTAATCTGTGACCATTGACCAGTAGTTTGAAATGTACTGGATCAACTGTGGAGAGTTGAACCGCACCATTTGGAAAGACTGCAATTATCTCATATGGTCCAAACCATCTAGTTTGGAATTTCCTTGGGTTATGTTGGTACCGAGAGTCATATAGGAGTGCCCAGTCTCCAACTAAAAACACTTTGTCCTTGACAAACTTGTCATGCCATTTCTTGTGCTGATGTTGGATCAATTTAGTGTTATGCAGAGCAGATTTTCTCCATTCATCAAAGTCATTCAAACTCAGAATCTTGTCTTCTTGTGCTACAGTGAGATCCATCCCAAGATCAAGAGCTGTCCTAAGTGCCTTATTGTTAGAAATGGAAAATAAATATGCAAAAAATAAATAATACCAGGAAAGAATCTAAGCAAGTGAATGCATGAAAAAATATTACCATAAACAAGGAGAGAGAAAGCTCCAAGATCCAACACAATAAGCCAAGATATTTGAAAGGGGAAAGCAAAGAAAACCCCTTGTGACATTATGAATGAGGCATGAAAAGCCTAAGAAGAAGAGAGAGAGAGAGAGAGAGAGAGAGAGAGAGAGAGAGAGAGAGAGCAAATTGCTCATACAATAATTGAGAAGAGGAAGAAACCTCATAAGAAAAGAGAGAGGAGGGCCATCTCTTAAATAGAGATGAGAGAGAGGAGTTAGAATGTAACTCCCAAGTCTATGAATGCCACCATTCATAAGTGTGTGTGGGCCAAGTGTGAGATTTTTCTTAAGGAGGAATAAACTAATTTACAAATTACAATAAATATTTGTCCTCACATATTCCACTAGAGGACGAAATAGAATGAAGTGGAAAGAAGACAAGAAAGAAGTATATTAGGATACCTTGGCTTATATCCTAATATATTACAACAAGAAAAGATTAATAGTCTAACCTTGGTTTATAAATACACCAAGGAAAGATTACAAATTCTAACACCCCCCTTTAATCTTTACTTGGGGTAATTACAACAAGGGGTATTAAACCCATAATTTACAACAATCTGCAACTCGATCTTCAAGATGAAGTAATTTGATTGTCTTCAAGCCGATTGGTACATATGTAGATCCAAGTGAAGTACATGAGTCCTTTGAATGTGATCAAGTGGAAGCATAGCCACATCTACATAAGGTTTGTGAAAAATAGAGAAGGTTCCTTGATGGATCACCTGAAAAAAAGCATAGAACAAAAAAAACAAGGCACCGATCCACAAGTAGAATTACATCGTATAGTCAAGTTAGTAAAAATTTGAAGTTATAATAATTATAATCAAAGAGGAACCAAGAGAGATGAGGATAAATGAACATGTTCACCAACATGCAATAGAGTTAACATGATATCTAAAATAAATCATAAGCTCAAAATGAACATGATAGGTATAATAAATCTCTCATGAAAGGAACATACTAATCCACAAATGACCACAGACAAGGCAAACTAATGAAACCTGCATCAACATTGCATCAATCACATGGATATAGATAGTCCACTAATGAGTCATCCCACTGCAAGTGAATGGATCTCGACTCCATCACCTACATGACCCACGATCTAGGCAATAAAGAATGCAGAACATTATCACATTAGTATATTTATCAAAGAAATATAAGAGAGACAAAGAAAACACATGTGCCACAATCACTAGATCAACTTAAGATTCTAAATATGATAAGCATGATTATAGATGTAGATCAAGGAGAGATTTATGAGGAGAAACAACATATTGCCTTCAAATAAGAAATCCATCATGGACAAGCAACATCATTGCCATGAGGAAAAAGATCAAGAGTCTCCTATATTGGAGTGCTCCAAGATATGGTAGCCTTGTCACCTATACGCTCAAAAAATGAGCAGGTGTAGGAAGTCATACCATGAATTAATCGCAACTAGGAGCATACACCAGGAAGACAAAGAATTTGAAGGGGAAATCCCCATAAAATATCATCCTCGCAGTGAGGAACAAAGTGGAACAAATGGAGGGAAACTCCATTGAGTAAGTGCACACCAATTATAGGTTGGAGGGATACTCCACGGGCCAGATAAGGCAACTACGAGTTAGTTAAAACTGTCTAGTCCACCATAGTTAACCTTAAAAAATTAGCTCTTGATGCAACTTACAAGATAAAAGAATGGTATCAAACCATAAAATGCTACCAAGAGCATAAAGAGATGCTATAAAAGCATAAAACTGCAACTATGTGCAAATGGATCAATTGAATCAAATCATGAAAATGAAGGTAATAGTGTAAGATAACTCATAAACCCGAATAATTTGAGATAAATAAGAAATATTTGGAAGAGCAATAAGCATAAATTATTAGATATCAGTTAAAATCTCCATGCAAGGTGAACATAAGTGTGAATACTTAAACATAATTATTTCCTTGATAGATTCAAGTGAACAAGGATTGATGGTGAGATATCACCAATTGCCAAAAAATATCCAATTTCCCTTTCAAAGAAGTAGTTAAAAGAACCCTCAATTAGATATGTCAAAAATAAAAGTATTGGAACATGAAGTAAGGACTATAATCCAAAAGAAAGTGAAATGGAATAAAAAAGGCAAAACTTAAAAAAAGTGGGCATGGCCATGCCAAAAAAAAAAAAATGGAAAAGGAGAAAACTTAAAGAAAATCATAGAAGAAAAAAGAAGAGTGAACAATGTACACTATTTGAAGTTCACAGGATCTAAATAATCATCACTATTAATATTAGAATAAAAAAGACGCATGAAGAGTAGAGTTTTAGAGAAAGAGGTTGGTCCTCCATTGCCTTTAAAAAAGTGCATAAATTGCATCATAAAGGAATCCAATGTTAAAGAATCTTTTGTAGTTGAAAGATAAGATTTGAAGAGGAATCCAAAGATTTCTACTAAATTTCACTCAAGCTAATATAAAACCACATGGTCTAAGTACCATAAATATTATTCATGCTTTGATCTCAAAAATAAACATACCAAAAAATTATGACTTTAACTGCTTTAAAAATCAATCCGATAGCTCATATCATGTTGCTTCTTAATCAAGTAACTAAAAGAAAAGTAATTTCCTAACTATCAAGCTTGTACATCATAACCTTCTATCGCCTAAGATCTCGAGTCTCTACAAACTATAGGGAAAATCCATATCAACATAATAAATAATTTAATCAACATCTATAAAAGTCAAAATGATGAATTTTAATTGAAAATCATCAAAAATATATAATAATAAGGATACATTATCTTGTAGCATCATAATATGTCTAACATACTCCATCAACCATTATAATTAGTAAAATCAAAACAGTCGTAATAACAAGAAAATTATCATATAGAAAATTGAGTCTTATGTAACAAATTGTAATTTACAAGTCTAAAAAGATTACTAAATGCATTTATAATCTGAACTAAATATTGTTAAAAAGCAACATAAAAAAGGCTGTAAAAAAAAATAAAAAATTAAAAGTTTAAAAAGTCAAACTAAAAAACTTAAAGGAAGCAACCTTAGAAAAAAATCCCTTACGTTAATCTTAAAAAAAAACTTAAAAGTTCTTTTAAAAGTTGCTTAGTTAAGAAAAGTTATGAGAACTTTTGATTTTTTTTATATCTTATATGAACATTGTTATATCTTACATATTATTAACAATATATGTATTTAAGTTAACGTTAATATCTTTCCTTATGATGCATAAAGAAATGATGAAACATGAATCTATCCAAAAAATTAATAAATAGATGATAAAAAAAAAAGATAAGAAACGTTATAAGAAATATAAGATTTCAGTCAAAGCAAGGAATCAGAACGCTATGAAATGAAAATGTAATGATTATATATGAAACATATAGGTAATGAAATGTTATGAAATGAATATGCAATGATATAAAAAATGTAATGCTATGATAGCAAAAAAGGAAACATTTGCAATGATAACGTTCTGCAAAAAATGTTATGCAATGATATATGAAAAAAATGTTATAGACTATGTAATGCAAAAAAGAAGAAACGTCTGCAATAACCGTAAAGAATTATGTATATGCAACGTTATGCAATAATAAAAGGTAGCAACAAAAAATGTCTGCAATAATGTTCTGTAATGAATTATAGCAATGATAAAATGAAATGAATAATGAATGAACAAAAGATGTACAATGTTGTTGCTACTGCTAAACCTATATATATACAATCTGTATAATACTAGCCCTCCGTCAATTAACAGAAACCATTACAATCATGCATTTGGCCCATTTGACGCTTTCCAATAAGTTCAGCAGGTCAAACTCTGAAAGAAAATTTATAAAATAATTACTGACTTTTACGGGGATATGAGCGTTGAAAACTTTAATCTTTACCGGGGAATCAAACCAAGAAACCTGGCAAGATTTTATTGCACCTCAGTTTTTGAAAAGTCTGAGAATTTGCAAATAATCATAAAATTTAATATTTAAAACTTTGGAACTCAAAAGTTCCAAATTATGCGTCTAATAACCTAATCTAATCGAACGTCTATTCAACTTTATATAATATTTTTATTTAACTTTATATAATTTTATTTTTTTTATTTAACTGCATATAATATTGAGGAAAGCACAGATCTCTTCTTATCCAGTCAACATTGAGCTCTTTGAGTTTCCATTAACATATTTCTATTGGTAGGAGGATCTGTCGTGACTTGAACCTGCGACCATGTGTCACTTGTGATATATTATTATAAAATGGGAAAAAATAATGTTTCAAGATTTTATGATGGATGTTTTCTCTTATCATTATTGTCTTGTATTAAACAACATGAAATGCCTTAATCAACATGTATGCAGATACGTAATGAGATCAATCTGTAATAATAACGTTAATAAAAGCGTTATGCAAGAAAAAATGCCTGACGTTATAAAACGCCTGGTGTAATCTTCTTTGAAAACTCCTATCTGTGAATGGATGTTGTGCCTTATTTCATCGATAATCTAAGCTGGTTGAAATTTACCATTTCAGTATTGTGGGACCGAGAGACATGAACAAAGTCTCATATAATCGAAAGGTTCAACAACAAATAGTTTTATAGAAGGCTATACTTCAAGTTGCAAATTTCAAACCTCCCGAAGTATCCACAAAGGTTGTTTGGTGACAATATTGTCGTGGCGGTATATTATGCAGAGGACAAATTTACAAGGAGCAAGTAAGATAAATGAGAATGGAAATAAATATCATTTTTGTCAAAATGATGATTATAATTCAGAATATGTTACCATCACTTTGTCGTTAGTATAATGCTGCAAAGAGACTTTTTTGAATTGCAGAGATACACTATTTTATAGCAGAGATTGAATCATAGAGATATATTTTGAGAACTAATGTTTTAGTTTAACATTATTGCTTTACGATAGATTTGCAAAAAATAATAAAACAGAGATGAAAAGTTGATAAAACAGAGATAAATACAAAGAGAACAAAGATCAGACACAAATGTATGCTGGGATAGATATATGAATTAAAACTAGAGATATAAATTTTCGTTAAACCTGTAGATCAAATAATATAGATTAATAAAAACCTACAAAAATGGGTGAGATTAAAGATATTTAATAAAAATATTAACCATATTAAAGCTTAGTTTTGAAAAAAAACTGTTGAAGAATAGAGCAAAGATATCTCCAAACCTGCACAACACAAAAGGATGAATCCAATAGATAGATCGGGTTTTGGCAGTAAACCAGCCAAAACCAAAAAAAATTTGAAATTTTTCTCTTAACCAAATTAGTAAAAATAATAAACTCTCTCAAACCAGCACAAAATGAAAGCAAGAGTTAATCGGGTTTGGTGGTAAACCAGCCAAACCCAAAAAAAATTTCAATTTTTTTTTTACCAACTTAAGAAGATTAAAAAAAAATTAGTGAAATCTCTCTCAAGAGTCTCCTTCGAATTGTACCTACATGCAAACACTCAAAAACAAAGATTAAACCACTCTGATACCATGTTAGAAATGGAAAATAAATATGCAAAAAATAAATAATACCAGGAAAGAATCTAAGCGAGTGAATGCATGAAAAAATATTACCACAAACAAGGAGAGAGAAAGCTCCAAGATCCAACACAAGAAGGAAAGATATTTGAAAGGGGAAAGCAAAGAAAACCCCTTGTGACATTATGAATGAGGCATGAAAAGCCTAAGAAGAAGAGAGAGAGAGAGAGAGAGAGAGAGCAAATTGCTCATACAATAATTGAGAAGAGGAAGAAACCTCATAAGAAAAGAGAGAGGAGGGCCATCTCTTAAATAGAGATGAGAGAGAGGAGTTAGAATGTAACTCCCAAGTCTATGAATGCCACCATTCATAAGTGTGTGTGGGCTAAGTGTGAGATTCCTCTTAAGGAGGAATAAACTAATTTACAAATTACAATAAATATTTGTCCTCACATATTCCACTAGAGGATGAAATAGAATGAAGTGGAAAGAAGACAAGAAAGAAGTATATTTGGATACCTTGGCTTGTATCCTAATATATTACAACAAGAAAAGATTAATAGTCTAACCTTGGTTTATAAATACACCAAGGCAAGATTACAAATTCTAACACTTATGTTCGAATTCAATAGGCATGATTGCAGAGCGACCATAGACAAGCTTGAATGGTGTGAAACTAGTTGTAGACTTCCATGTAGTTTGGTATGCCCAAAGTGCTTCAAGAAGTTAGATAGCCCAATCTTTCTTATGGATGGCTACTATTTTAGTGAGAATATATTCCAACTCCCGATTGGTAACTTCCACCTTCCCATTAGCCTGGGGATGATATGGTGAAGATTTACAATGCCTGATGTTATATTCCTCCATCAGAGCAGCAATCAAATTGGAAGTAAACTGAGGACCTTTATTAGATTGAATCTCCCTTGGTACTCCAAATCTAGTGAAGATGAATTCATAAAGGAACTTTGCAACATTGTTATCCCAAGGGTGCTTCATAGGTTTAGCCTCAGCCCATTTTGTAACATAGTTAGTGCAAACAAGGATATAGGATTTACCTTGGGAAGAGGGCTCAATAGGACCAACAAAATCAATCCCCCATTTGTCAAAGGGTGTGACAACTATCTGTGGCTGCAAGGGCATTTCATCTATCTTTGTAGGTCATCCCATGCATTGGCATTTGTCACACTTTTTGGTGTACTGAGCAGCATCTTTGTGTAGACTAGGCCAATAGTAACCTATAGTCAAAATTTTCAATGCTATTCTTTTGGCAGCAAAATGTCCACCGCAAGGGTCATCATGACATGCCTTGAGGATATCATAGGTTTCATCCTCTCTAATGCATCTTCTAGTTACTTGGTCAGGACCAATATAAAACATGAAGCCAAAAATCTATAAATAATTAAAGCTCTTTTTAGTTAACAACCTTCTTTCTTTAGTAGAGAAATGAGCTGGTGTCTTACCAGTTGTGAGATAATTGGCAATATCAGCATACCAAGGATTGTGTGCAGTCAACAAGAAAAGATGTTCATTAGGAAAACTATCATTAATGGCTATAGGATCATCAGGGACATGCAACCTAGAAATAAAATCAGCTACCGCATTAGTTTTACCAAGTTTATCTATTATGGTAATGTCAAACTCCTGCATAAGCAGCAACCAGCGAGCCAATCTTCTAGAGATTGTAGGCTTGTTCATGAGATACTTAATAGCAAAATGGTTAGTATACACATAGATCTCATATCTAGTAATGTAGTGTCTGAATTTATTCAGGGCATAAATGAGTGCAAGAAGTTCTTTTTCAGTGACAGTGTAATTAAACTCAACACCTTGCAAATTTTTACTGATAAAGTAAATTGCATACTCAACTGAGTCCACCTTTTGGCCAAGCACAGCTCCAATAGCATAGTCCAAGGCATCAATATGGATGTGAAAAGGCAAGCCCCAATTAGGTCCTCTCAAAACTGATGATGTAGTGAGAACTTCTTTAAGCTTTAGGAAAGACTTTGCACACTCAGAATCCTAAGCAAATTCAACATCCTTCTTAAGCAAGTTATATAGTGGTGTTGCAAGCTGACTAAAATCCTTTATAGACCTTCTATAATACCTGGCATGTTCAAGAAAACTTCACACATCTCTTTGTTTTGTTGGAGTAGGTAATGTGCTAATCACCTCAATCTTAGCAGGGTCCACTTGAATACCTTTTGAAGATATAAAATATCCTAAGACAACTCCTTCCATCATCATGAAGCACTTTTCACTATTGAGAGAGAGGTTATAATCATGACATCTCTAAAGAACTTTCTCCAAATTTTCCTTGGCCTCATCAAAAGTATGCCCATAGGTGATAAAGTCGTCCACGTAAATCTCCATGCAATTAGCAGAGATATCTGAGAATATACTAATCACAGCTTGCTAGAAGGTAGTAGGGGCATTACACAACCTAAAAGGCAGCACTAAATAGGCAAATGTGCCCCATGGGTAGGTGAATATTGTCTTCTCTTGGTCTTCAAGGGCTATTTGTATCTAATTATACCACTGAATCCATCCAGAAAAGAGAATTATTTCTTTCCAGCTAGGCTATCAAGGACTTGATCTATGAATGGTAACGAAAAGTGATCCTTCTTAGTGGTTGTGTTAAGCTCTCTATAGTCGACACAAACTCTCCACTTCCCTCCTTTTTTAGGCACTATAACAAGAGGGTAGACCCACTGACTATCAGAAATGGGATAGATGAAGCCAGTATTTAACAACTTCTACAGCTCATTCTTTACTATATCCCTTAGAGCTAGGTTAACCCTTCGCTAAGGTTGGCGAACGAGTCTGAATTCAGGGCTAATATAAATTTTGTGAGTGCAGAGCTTAGGGTCTAAACCTTTCATGTCAGTGTAATCCCAAGCAAAGGGTGATTGATATTCTTTTAGAAGTTGTGGGACATCTGTATGCTGAGAGGGAGTCAAAGCATTGTTTACATTTAACTCCCTTCCTAAGCTGACCTCTAGCTTAGTGATCTTTTCTACCATGGACAGCTGAGTAATTAGGGAAGACTCCATTTCATGAGGCAGTAATGTATGAAGAAATTTGTAAGTTTTTGAATATTGCAGAGCATCAATAGTTGGTAACAAAGTGTCAAGAACATAGTCCTCTTGGGAACACACTTGGGATTGCACTCCATACTCATTCAGAATAATGGAGGAAATGATTTCATCTTCTTCCCTAGAAGCTACAAAAGGTTCCTTGGATATCATCATTAACTAATGAATAGAATTGACCTCAGGTTCAGTATCATCCAAATCTGGCCAGATTATTTGGTCATCTTTCAATAGAGGTTGAGCTGGGGAATACAGAGTCAGATTTTTAGTGTTGACTCCATTGGATATAGTCATTTTTCCTGACCGAAAAGCTATATAGGCATCTGTAGTAGCTAGCCAAGGCCTACCTAGAATTATTGGATATCCTCTCATGTTAGCCTTTGGAGAAAGGACAATAAAGTCAACTGGATATTACCAAGAATTCAAGGTGACTATTACATCCTCTACCATCCCATCAAGTGTAATGGTGGAACTATCAGCAAGCTGAAGGATGGTTGGGGTTTCCCTAAGATTGACGATATGCAACTAAGACATTACTTCCTTGGTCATGACATTTATGGACGCACCTAAGTCAACTAGAAAATTTTGGATGTGCATTCCTTGAATAGTGACCATAACCACAAGGCTACCAAGATCAGAATACTTGGGAATTATCAATTTCTCCAACATTAGATTAGATAATTGGCCTAGGACATGTATGGTTTTGGGATCATTTTTCTTCCTCTTAGGTTGCTTCATACAAGCTTCCTTGATGGCTTTAGTATATGTAGGTACTTCCTTTATGGCATCTAACAAGGGAATTTTTACTGTCATTTGATTTAGTTGGGCAAGAAAATCTAACACTGCTTGATTTTACATTGGCTTAACTTGTTCCTCCAACCTAGGAGGAAACGGGGGTTCTTGTGCTACAGGAGCAACATGTTGGACTAGTACTTCAGTTGGTTCTTCAGAGGCATCCTCAACTTCGGTAATGATAGGCTGCTATGGAGGAGGAAGTGTTGTGCCAAATCTTAAATGGATATTATTCAGGGAAATTGTATAGCTCTGCTATTGTGTCGTTGGCTTACCATTGTTGGGATTAGGAGTAGGCTGAGCAGGCAATTGAGTCTATTTAGGGGAAGTAGATGATGAGACATATTAATGTCTTGATTTTAATATAATTTTTTATAATGTGGACACACTCTTTGTGCTTTGATAAAACATTCCTGAACACTTGTAATTATCTTGTGAACTTATGCCAGAAACAGCTAGAACCTACTAAACCTATGGGTAGTGTGTATGACATGTTTTGCTTAATACTATACATATAATGTAGTATTTCATATAATTGTTTTAAGATATACTCTAATATTTGAGTAAAAGTAGGAATGTTATCTTGCATGTATATTCTAGATGTTGCAAACTTTTTAGGAGAATGAGGAGCGATGCAAGGAGTGGTGATTACTGCATTCAAGGAGGAAGACAATGAAGACTGATCATGGTAGAGAAAGTGCAGTTCCATTCCATTGAATAAGCCACGCATGCAAAGGAGTTCTAGAGAATATAGGGGATACAACTTGCTATATTTCTTGCAAGTTGTTATTCTATTGCTTGGCAGTAAATGTGTTATGTCATGGTTGTTCTTCCACCTTCTTTTCTGGCGATGTTTGCTTAAGACTTTTATGAATGTTTTTAATAAGAATCCAATCCTATATATATTGGATCTTAGATTATCCTAGGAAGCTAATGAGAAAATAGATAAAGTTGATTTAGACTCAGAAGTTACTTTCCTGTTCTTCATGGATTGTTCAGTTTCTATGTAATCAAAGAAGGATTTTAATGGAAGAAGGATTTTGAAGCATTTTTTGTGTTCATAGTTAATTGAAACCGAACAAGGGGGCCCACTTGGGAGGTGGAATAGACTTAGGTAGAATAGATTCATGTCCTGCAGTTTCCTATTTTCAAATAGATTTACTGTATTAGTCCTGCAGCATTGTTACTGTGAAGTTCCTACAGCACTTGAAGAAAATGATCATAGTGGATGTTCTAAGTTGTTAATTAGTTTAAGTTCATTCTTGAAGCTTCCTGCAATTATCTGTTGTTAGCCAACGTGTGTTTACTATTCTATAGTAGCAACATAGATTCTTCCAATGCATTTTTACTTTCCTGCAGCATAGGTGTTATGACTCCTAAAGGAACTTAGTGCACAAACTGTGCTAGCCCATTTCAAGTCCTATGTCCCTTGGTTGACAATTCAAGTGTATTTCATGATGGAATAGATAATCTTTAGAATAGATATATTATCTTTGAAGGAGAAACAATGGTGTGATTATCTTCATCTATTGTGAAACCATACATTTTTGGCATCGTTGTCGGAGATGGTGTCAAGCTAGGAACCTTCATGAGTCATTTATTTTCAGATTAGTTTGTTAGTTAGTAACTACAAGTTGTGAGCTTGATTAATGAGTCACCAATTTCTTGCATGCATCAAAGAAGGATTGATGTCCATGGTAGATTCCTTCCTAAGGAGCCTATGAAAGCAAAAGAGGAATTTGAAGAACTTGAATTGCCATTTCTAGACACAAGCCCAGAGTTTACTGCATCATCATCTTCAGTAGAAAAAGACATCTAGAAAACATTTGACCTCTACCCATTTGAGGAAATATTGGCCAGCTTCCATACTAACTCCACTTCAGGACCACCTGTCGTTTAGAATCCTCCAACAATTACCAATTTTCAGCCACAGTTTCAATATCTCATAACTCCAGCTATGGCAGCTCCCACATTTCCATTTCCAATACCAAGTCTTGTCAATAATTAGAATCTCAAAAATATACCTGCATCAGCATTACCAAAGTTTTATGGTCTCATCATAGAGGATCCTGATACTTTCCTATTTGAATTTGATATCCTGTGTCAGAGCTTTGACTATAATAATGACAGTCACAAGCTAAAATTATTCCCAGACACACTAAAAGAGTCAGCTTTAAAATGGTTTATGGGCTTGGGGGCCAATGCAATAGCAAATTGGGATGATATGAGATGCTTGTTTCTTACCAAATATAAGGAATATTGCAAGGGAAATGATTCAAGATGTGATGACATTTTTAGAATGTCACAACAAGAAGATGAAACATTAGAAGATTATATATCTCGCTTCCTGTTCAATTTACAAAAGAACCCACAACACACCCTGCAGGAGGAGTCCCAGAAGTTGATTTTTCTTAGAAGAGTAAATGAGAATTGTCTTGAAGCATTGGATTTGATGGTAGGAGGAGATATATCCCAATCTTCATGGGATGACCTTCAAAAGATTTTCCAAAACTACTCTAGGTCAGCAGTGAAGAAAGGAAGGGGATTTCATTCAACAATAGCCAAAGTAAGTGGCTCTGGTATTTCAAAGATGGAAATTTCAAATTTATTGTATGATTTCAAATAGGACATCATCAATGATGTCGCCACACATTTGGATACAATGGCTACTAAGAAGAAACATGCAAAAGCTAAGGAGCAGTTAGCTGAGTACTATCCACACTACTAAAAATAGAAGAAAGATTGTCATTGCAAATTGGTCGCTAATGTGGAAAACCAACATCTCCCAACTGAGTACCTAAAGATAGAAGGAGAAGATGAGTAGTTATTCTTTGTTTCTCAACATCAGCCATGGGCCCCACATCAAGGTATGCCACAAGACCCTTTAAAAAATTCAAATCCATATAGTAATCAATGGCAAAACCGTAGTGTTCAAGGTCCTCCACAATATAATCAACCTAGTTGGAATAATGCTTTGCAAAATAATCCACAAAGTTAATGGTATCCTCCACAGTTCCAAAACCAATGGTCACAATTCCAAAACCAATGGCAACCACCCCAAGGGAATTAGCAATCTACAAACCAATGGAGAGGACCTCAGCAATGGTCTAACAATACTGGATACCCACCTTTACCACCTCCAGCAAATACACCTGCAATAATGCCACCTCCTGCAATTTTTGGACCTCAAAAATAGACTCAGTTGCTTGCACAACCTCAGCCAAATCCAAATAACCAATAGCCACAACAACCAATGTATGTTGTTGATGCTTAGCAGTATCCTACTTATGCTCTAAATGTTGCAGATATACATTTTAGATCTGGTACAACCTTACCAGCACCTGAACCACCTTTAATAACTGAAATACCAAATCCTCCTACAACATCAACACCAGCAACTTCTCTGTCGCAAGTGGTTGACCCAGCAAATGTAACTAGTACAGTTCAAACTCAAACTGCAGTTGAACCTCCTTTTCCACAAAAGCTTATACAAAGTAAACCTACAGAAATAGAGGAGCAATCCTTTGACATTATTGACCAGTTGAAGAACATGCATGTCTAGATTCCTTTGTTCCAAGCTATTAAAGATGTTCCTCTTTGTGGCAAAGCAATCAGAGAAGCCTGTCTTAAAAATCCTGGGAGGAAGAAAAAGGACCCAACCACAGTCCATGTTATAGGATAATTGGCTGACATTATGTTAGAAAAATTGGTTATTCCTAAATATTCTGATCCAGGAAGCCCAGTTGTGAATGTGATTATAAATGGTCAGTCAGTCAAAAATGCCTTGATTGATCTTGGTGCTGCTATAAATGTAATGACCAAGGATACTATGAAAAAGTTGAACATAGAAGGAATACGGGCTACCCCAACAATTCTACAACTTACCGATAGTTCTACAGTCACTCCTGATGGAATGATAGAAGACATAGTAGTAGCCCTAGATTCTCTAGAGTACCCTACAGATTTTATGATTCTATCTCCAAAAGTCAACTTAGCTGGTTATCCTATCATTTTAGGATGACCATGGTTAGCTACAATTGATACAAATATAAGTTACAGGTTAGGAAATATGACCATATCGGATGGAAAAGCAACAAAGAAATTTGTCATGTATCCTCCAGCACAACCCCAACTAGATTTAAGCACACCTATGTGGCCAGATTTAGGAGATGGAAAGGAAGAGCTAAACTCTATAGTACAGCTTATGATGTTACATAGACAGTCCTTTCTCAAGCTACAGGAAGAAGATTTAGTAATTCAGAGTATCCTTAATAATACTTGTGTGGTAGAAAAGGATATATCTGATAGCTCTGTGTTGGAACTAACTACATATGAGGAACATACTGAGAATTGTTTTCTGCCTAAGGAACTAGATATTATCCATCAGCTTTTACCATGTGAACTACATACAAGTCCCATCTCTGAAGTTGCTATGGTTAATCTCACAACTACTGTTGAGTTGTCAAAAGGTCATAATCTCCATGTCAATAACAAACTGCGTCCCAAACAGCTAGAACAATTAACAGAACTTCTCCAAAAACATGAAAAGGCTTTTGCATGGGATTATAGAGATATGAAAGGATTAAGCCCCACATTATGCACTCATAGAATATATATCAATGAAGGGTTCTTACCACTCTGTCAACCCTAGAGGCAGATTAATCCAGCACTCAGGAAAATAGTTAAAACTAAACTACAAAAATTGCTTGATGCTGGTTTCATATACCCCATATCTGATAGCCGGTGGGTCTCACCTTTGGTTATAGTACCTAAAAAGGGAGGGAAATGGTAGATTTGTGTAGATTACAAAGACTTGAATAAGGCAACAAAGAAGGATCAATTTCCTTTACCATTTATTGATCAAGTTCTGGATACTCTGGTTGGTAAGAAATTTTTTCTTTTCTTGATGGATACAGTGGATATAATCAAATAAGTATAGCTCCAAAGGATCAGGATAAAACTACATTTACATGTCCATGGGGTACTTTTGCATACTTTGTGTTTCCATTTGGCCTGTGTAATTCTCCAACAACATTTCAAAGAGCTGTAATAAGTATTTTTGCTGACATCTCACACAACTGTATGGAAATATACATGGATGATTTTACAGCATTTGGAGTAACCTTTGAGGAGGCCTTGAAGAATCTTGAAAAGGTTCTTGTTTTATGAAAAGAACATAATCTATCACTTAATAGTGAGAAATGTTTCATGCTCATGCAGGAAGGAGTAGTGCCTGGTCATTTTATATCAACAGCAAGGATACAAGTAGACCCATCCAAGATAGAGGTAATCATAACATTGCCCATACCTACTAAACCAAAGGATGTAAGATATTTTTTAGGTCATGCTGGCTATTATAGGCATTTCATTCAAAATTTTAGTCAAATAGCTAGTCCTTTGTATATGCTACTAACTAAAGAAGCTGAATTTATTTGGACACCAGCATGTAATGAATCCTTCCTCCAGCTTAAGAAACTCCTCACCACAACACCAGTTCTTAAGGGACCAGATTGGTCTATTCCATTCCATATCCATACTGATGCATCAGACTATGTTGTAGGTGTTGTATTAGGACAAAAGCCTACTAACCTTGAATATGCAATCTATTATATTAGTAAAAGTCTCCATGGTCCTGAACTAAACTACACAGTAACTGAGAAGGAACTTTTAGCTGTAGTTTATGCATTGAATAAATTCAGGCACTATGTAACTGGCTATCCTATTTTTTTTCATACTGACCACTCAGCTATAAAGTACTTGGTGAACAAACCTATTGTAACTAGCTAATTGGCAAGATGGCTACTGTTATTGTAGGAGTTTGATATCACCATTGTTGATAAGCCAGGAAAGGCCAATGTAGTTGTTGACTATTTGTCCAAACTTCAACTTGTTGATGAAGATCCAAATCCAATTGAAGATACATTTACAAATGAGCATTTATTCCATATAGAAACTCATACACCATGGTATGCAAATATGGAAAATTATCTTACTGCAAATAAAATGCCTCCACACTTCTCCCAAAAAGACAAGAGGAAGCTTGCAGAGAAAAGTTTTCATTATTCATGGATTGACAACAATCTCTTCTATACTGGACCAGATCAAATCATGAGGAGATGTGTCAAGGAAGATGAAATATATGACATACTACATGCCTACCATGTTGAACCATGTGGAGGCCATTTTGTAGGAAAAAGAACAGCATTAAAGATACTTACCACTGGATATTACTAGCCAACACTACACAAGGATGTAGCAACTTATACAACTAAGTGTGACAAATGCCAGAGAATGGGTCAGCCAACAAGATCAGATGAAATGCCACTCAATCCACAGGTTGTTGTAACACCCTTTGACAAGTGGGGTATGGACTTCATAGGACCAATTAACCCACCATCAAATGGTAAATCCTACATCTTAGTATGTACGGATTATTTAACAAAATGGGTAGAAGTCAAGGCGATAAAAAATGCCAGAGATGAGACAATAGCTAAATTCTTATATGAAGAAATATTCACATGCTACGGAGTTCCCAAAGAACTTGTCATAGATCAAGGAGCCTAGTTCACATCAAATTTGATAACTGAACTTATGAAAGAATATAGCATAAGGCACCGAAAATCCAGCCCTTATCACCCTTAGGCAAATGGGCAATTAGAAGTCACCAACAGAGAAATTGATGCCATTCTAACCAAGATAGTGCAAATACATAGAAGGGATTGGAGCAGCAGACTAACTGAAGCCGTTTGGGCTTACAGAACAACATGGAAGACAACAATTGGATTTACCCCATTTGAACTTGTGTATGGCAAAGTAGCAATGTTGCCCATTGAATTTGAACATAAAACATTACACACTACTCTAGAATTAAACATTAGCCTTCCTGCAGCACAAGAAGAGAGACTTCTCCACTTAAACTCACTGGATGAGATAAGAAAGATAGCTTTGGAAAGAACAGAGATCATCCAAAAACAAAGAAAGAAATGGCATGATGCACATATCAGGAATAAACAATTCCAAGTAGGAGATTGGGCTCTACTGTATGTTTCTTGATACAAAGAGACACCAAGAAAATTGTAGACTCGGTGGCTAGGGCTTTATGAAATTTAGCATGTATTCGATAATGGAGCCAGTCAGCTAACAACCATTGATCCAGTCCAGTTCAAGCTGCTTGTAAATGGCCACCGATTGCGACTCTATCATAAACCACAAACCAAGGATGAGTTCTTGCAGTAGTTCCACCCAAGAAATTTACCAACTCTAATGGACATAGTTCCTACAGTGGAAGGTGCAAGCCTTCTTCCTACAGTCGTACCATAGCAAGCCTACGATGAACAACACATAATAAAACCTCATTCCATATGAGGTCCATTCTTTCACTCACTTTTCATTTTCTTCTTATCAATTCATATCATTTCTTTGTCTACCATCCACTCACCCTCCACGTCACCCACAAATTTTTATTTTAATGCTTTCAATAACACATGCCATCAGCACCTTTTCAGCGATCACCAGACTTCGCCAACTTATCAACTTGCATGCGGATGCATGATATAATAATTTGAGGTACACATTTTTACTTTCTTCTCATTTTTAGTGCATAGGTTTCCATAATTATATATAATACTGCATTAAATGTATGGTATAAGCCTAAAGCCAGTTTCCCAATCCTGTGCGAAAATTTGTAAGTGTGGACACTTGTCAAAATTTTGTGGGGGGCAAGGAAAGTGTATTTATTTCCAAGTGTCATCTCCATGTCACCCTAGTCATGACCACATTATATGTTGTACTTTGGCTGCGGTCTGTTTTAATTTTTAAATCTTTATTGAATCTATCATACCTTGTCATTCTGATTTTGGGAAAGATCTCCTCAGTTTGACATGACCTAAAAGGACTATCATTTATGCAAAGAACACTCCCAGTTAAAACATTAATGTCCTTCATAATTATTTTACATGCCAAACATAACGGAGTTGTGTTAAGAGAATATGGTATTGACATTCCTTAGAAAAATCATTTTGAATTCTAAGAAGAAGATATTTGCAAAGTGTTATCAGGGTGGTGGAAATAGAGAAATTTAAAACTAGGCATTTTGAGGATGGGAGGTCAATTGCAAAGACATGAGCCAGTTGTCCATGGTATTCCACTAGCGGATGTGGAAGCAGTTCATACTTTCAATGCCTGTGGATGGCTGGGCTACTTCCTGTAGTTAACATAATACAATGACGAAGTAGCAATGGAGTTTATGAGGACATTTGATGAAGGAGAAGCCACAATATGGGGATTGAAAGTGGTTGCTACTGAGAAGCGGATAGAAAAAGTCATAGGACTACCAATTAGTGGAAAGCATTACCCAAATGAACATGACGCCAGGTTGTCGCGGGCACATTTTTCTCGGTCGGGTGACCCTCCATTGGAAATCTTAAAGAAAGGGTCTAAGAGACTCTCTCTCCTAGCACCGTATCCAAAATTGGCAAACCATATCATCAGGTATTTAACCTGCGAAGGCAAATTTTTGAACTTACACGCTCATCATTTTAAGCTACTCAGTTATGTAAGGCATAACATTCAAGTTAATGTCCCAAATTTCCTTTACAATATGTTGCGTATAAGTGCTGAGAAAACTCAAAAAGGAAATGAAAACTCTATTTCTCATCATGCCCTAGTTAAACTTTTAGTTGAAAGGTCTCTTCGGGATTCTTCCCCTATATCATGGGCAAAATTTGTTGAATTCAAAACCTTGCAGCCTCAAGTCAACCCTATCCAGCAAAATTTAGGGAATGAGGAAGAAGTTGAGGGGCCTAGTCAAAATCCAACTGAAATAGAGAAATAACTAGTATTACCTCCTACTGATAAAATTGTTGAGCCTATTTTAGAAGGTGATATACCTAGCTCTACCATAGATAAAGGAAAACATAAGGTTGATGAAGAGAGCCCTAATTCTAAAAGGAAAGCCCAAAACCCTACTGTTCAAGTGACAAAGAGAAAGAGGTCTATTCCTATAGCAACTAATCCTGCAGCGTCTACCCCAGTACCATCTAGACCAAAGCGGACCCACAAAACAATAGAGGTTAAAGAGGTTCTTGTACATCAAAGCCCTCATATGTGAGGTCAAGTATCAAGACCTCATACAGAATATCAAGTTGAGAATATTCCAGATGACTCTCCTGAACAATTGGAACCCCAAAATGTGGAAACATGTGAAAATAAGCCTGACAGTGAAATACCACAGGGTGATCAAGAAATGTGTGAGCCAATTCCTATTGTAGTTCCAGAAAATGCCCCTAAAAGTGTTCAACCTACTTCTCCACCAGTCCTTGTATACACTAATGTTTCTATCATCCCTTATAAATCTTCCTGGTACACCCATTATTTCCAGCAAGTTGCTGAGGAGCAAAAGAAGAAAGCCATGGCTCAAGAATTTCCTCCGTCTACAATTCAATCTATATTATTTGGTTTGGATAATCACTTCATCTTTCAAAAGACCTCGTGGAAACAAGAAAAAGACCAAATGTAGAAAGTAATATCTGATAAAGATGAGGAAATTGAATCCCTCAAGGAACAGCTTGAAAAACAAAAACAAAAGATGAATAAGGCTCTGAAGATAACTAGCCAAGTCATGACCTATAGATCACCACCAAGGGTGTATTCTATTTGTCTAAAGGAATAGTTTTTGTTATTTCAATTAATGATGACAATCAGGGATATTGACTGTGAATTTAAGACTGCTCAAGATTTTTATAATGTGTATCAGACTCTGCCCACATGGCAAAAGAATTTGTTGTGTGAACTCTATTTGCATAATTTCATAATTCCACATGAAACTGAGTGGAATCCTCTACTTTACATAGGAGATGTTCACCTTAGGGCTTTAATGTCTTGGATGCACAATGAGACAAACTATGACCAGTAGTTAAATGCCTACAAGGATCTTGAAAAGTCTGAACCTTTGCCACTACGAGCTGAATCACATACGTCTGATGATCTTTTAAGAGATTGGTTCAGATTAACCTATGGGAAGCCAAAACCAAATATCAAGGCTAAAGTGTTTGCAGAAAGAGAAAAGGTTTATAGAGATTATCAGACACTTCCAAATTTCACATAGCAAAGAGCTTTTTCAGGGATTAGGAATAGGTGGAGCCGACTACCAGATGCCTTCAGAAAGGTAGAACCACATAGTCCTATCAATTATGAGGTAGTTGTTCATAGGGTGGCTAAATATATACAACTAGGATGATAGATTAGAAAGGAACTATGGATGCCCTTATCCTTTTAGCCTCCTACTCTTCTTTGGCCTCTTTATGATAATAGTGCTACTAAACTAGACCTGCTGGTTGAGGAGCATAGAGGTGATCACTGGGAGCATAGTAGAGGATTCTACTACACCTTCAAAAGTGGGAAAAAGGGGAGAACCTCAGTCAAAGACTTTAGAGCAATGGCAAAGAAGTATAATGCTTGAGGATAAGAATTTGGATAGTGGGGGGCAAATGATGAGGCATATTAATGTCTTGATTTTAATATAAGTTTTTATAATGTGGACACACTCTTTGTGCTTTGATAAAACATTCCTGAACACTTGTTGTAATTATCTTGTGAACTTATGCCAGAAATAGCTAGAATCTACTAAACCTATGGGTAGTGTGTATGACATGTTTTTCTTAATACTATACATAGAATGCAGTATTTCATATAATTGTTTTAAGCTATGCTCTAATATTTGAGTAAAAGTAGGAATGTTATCTTGCATGTATATCCCATATATTGCTAACTTTTTAGGAGAATGAGGAGTGATGTGAGGAGTGGTGATTACTGCATTCAAGGAAGAAGACAATGAAGACCGATCATGGTAGAGAAAGTGTAGTTTAGTTCCATTGAATAAGCCACGCCTGCAAAGGAGTTCCAAACAATATAGGGGATACAACTTGCTATATTTCTTGCAAGTTGTTATTATGTTGCTTGGCAGTAAATGTGTTATGTCATGGTTGTTCTTCCACCTTCTTTTCTAGTGATGTTTGCTTAAAAAATTTATGAATGTTTTTAATAAGAATCCAATCCTATATATATTGGATCTTGGATTATCCTAGGAAGCTAATGAGAAAATAGATAAAGTTGATTTAGACTCAGAAGTTACTTTCCTGTTCTTCATGGATTGTTCAGTTTTTATGTAATCAAAGAAGGATTTTAATGGAAGAAGGATTTTGAAGCATTTGTTGTGTTCATAGTTAATTGAAACCAACCAAGGGGGCCCACTTGGGAGGTGGAATAGACTTAGGTAGAATAGATTCATTTCCTGCAGTTTCATATTTTCAGATAGATTTACTATATTAGTCATGCAGCATTGTTACTATGAAGTTCCTGCAGCACTTGCAGAAAATGATCATAGTGGATGTTCTAAATTGTTAATTAGTTTAATTTCATTCTTGAAGCTTCCTACAATTATCTATTGTTAGCCAAGGTGTGTTTACTGTTTTGTAGTAGCAGCATAGATTCTTCCAATGCATTTTTACTTTCCTGCAGCATAGGTTTTATGACTCCTAAAGGAACTTAGTGCACAAACTGTGCTAGCCCATTTCAAGTCCTATGTCCCTGGGTTGACAATTCAAGTGTATTTCATGGTGGACTAGATAATCTTTAGAATAGATATATTATATTTGAAGGAGAAACAATGGTGTTGGCTGCAGGAGGAGGCATCAAAGCCTGCTACTGAGGTGGTGGCATCAAAGCTTGCTGGTTTGATTGGTTCATCCAATTGTGTGGTTATTTCCACCCCTGCTAGGGTTGTTGCCAAGTTTGTTGAGGTTGTGACCAACCTTGTTGAGATTACTGCCATCCTGGTTGATGTTGCTACCAACCTTGCTGAGGTTGTTGCCAACGTTGCTGAGGCTACTGCCAACTACTATACCCACTAAATCCACTATGTTGTTGATTTTTCCATGCATTATTATTATTAAAATTTTGAAGAGGATCTTTGGGAATACCCTATCTCTGAGACCATGGCCTTTGCTGGGCAATGTAGAGCACCTCTCCATTTTCATCAATGGCTTTGAACTTGATAGGCATAGGTTGGGACTCCAAGCTTGCAATAGACTTACACCGACATTTCTTTTTCTTCTCCCTACAATGTGGATAGTACTCTGCTAACATTGCATCAGCTTCATCTTTCTTTCTCCTTGCCTGCATTGTGTCCAACTGAGTAGCAACATCATTAATGATGTCTTTCTTTAAACCTGACAATAGATTGGATAGCTCCATTTTTAACACCCCTGCACCGTTGGACTTGTGAGGCAAGGCTCTCAAGCCTCTTCCTTTCTTGACAATAGCTCTAGAATAGTTTAGATATATTCTCTTGATGTCATCCCATGTCTTCTGAGTAATGTCTCCCCCTGCCATAAGGTCAAGGGCCTCTATGCTCCCATCATTCACACCTCTCAAAAACAAATGCTTTTGGGATTCTTCATTTAGCTCATGTTGTGTGTTACGATGCAGGCTAAACATAAACCTGGAGACATAGTCTTCAAAATTTTCATCTTCCTTCTATCATATTTTAAATATGTCATCTCCCTTTAGGTCTCCTCCTCTACAATAATCTTTATACTTCTCAAAAAACATGGTGCACATTGAATTCCAATCTGCTACAGCATCAACACCCAAACTCATAAACCATCATAGAGAAACCTCCTTTAAGGTGGAAGGAAATAGTTTGAACTTATGGCCATCAGTGGTGTAGTCATAGCTTCTGCAAAGGATGTCAAATTCAAAGAGGAAAGTCTCTAGATCCTCTGTAATGAGTCCATAGAATTTAGGAAGTGCGGCTACAGGAATGTTCTTCAGATTTTGGTTACCTTGCTAAGTAGGAATAGGAAAAGGGAAAGTAGGATGAGCCATGATGTTATCTAGATATTATGGGCAAGAAAAGAGGGAATTTAAATGGTAAGACTCTTTAGATGATGGCGGTGAAGGCAAGTGATCATAAGCATCAGCAAACACATTCTCAAATGATTCTTCTTCTTGTGGGTTTTCTAATTGGGGTTCCTCAAATGTTGGATTGAAAACCTCAAATGGTTCTCCCTGATTAAGGTTAGGTAGGAATCACCCAAGATGATCCCTACATCTATGCATGAAAAATTATGCATAATGAAGACTAACTTAATGACTTTTGGGTCAAATTAAATTGACACCATCCCCGGCAATGGCACCAAAAATGACTGGTTAGAATAATATCCTAGTAACTCAAGGATTGGACATCCTTTAACAGTGATTCATTGTTGAAAATCATCATGTATCTACTTAGAACATCATGCTAGACTTCATTAAATGTATCAATACAGGAACGTGAACTTAAGATGATGGCTGCAAAGTTTATGCTTTAGTTCTTCTCAATAGTCATCACTACTAAAGTAAAAGCTATTGCTACAGGAGATTTATACTAGAAACTAAAACTACAAATTAACTCTCATCTTTGAAGGAAAAACTTAATAGTAAATAGATAATGCTTTAGAATTAAACCTATGATGCAAGAAATAGTCAATGGTTCTGCTACCAATGGCTGCAGGAGCAACAGTACTAAACAACTTCAAAGAAACTTAACTAAATCCTACTTAAACATGAACAGGGAATTCACCTCCCATGTGGGCCCCCACAAAAGTATGAATGAATTATAACTCAGAGATTGAAATGAAGAACTATCATATATTCATTCAACAAAACATAGATACAATATAGGATATCAAAGTATTTTACTCTCTTGCTGGATTACAGTATGAATTCCTCAAAACATCTAACTAGCCTAGAATCATAAATTCCAGCTTATTTAAAAGCAACTAAGAAAAATAGGACTCCTAAAAACTAGGTCCTTCATTACATAGCATAACAACTTTAGTTACAGGAATGACAGCATCACTTATGCAAGAGGATAAGCCATATTTAGTACTTCGAGAATATAGGAACGCTTGGTAACTAGATTGACTTGGACTGAATCAGCAACTACAAAGTTATGGAAGGAGTGGAGCTATGATGAACTCTAAAATACTTATCCACCTTAAAAGACCCACTCATCCTTGAGTCTGTGCTCCTTGCTGACTTGTTCTTCTCCTGCAAAAGGTTAACATAACAAAATCCGCAACATGAATCCAAGGTAGAGATTATAATAAGTTTTCCTATTTTAACATAGCCTTGTCACATGGCTGTAGGAGGTCTACCCATTAAAGCTAGAGAAGAAAAATACCAAATTTTATCATAACATTCATTAATCTATATATATATTTAGTCTTGTCCTTAAGTTTCAAAAGTATCAAATATACATATGGCTAAAGCTTATAAACATAAAAGACTATATAATGTTTATGAAAAACCATAAGATATTTAAGTTTGAACTTAGAAAATCATAAACAAAATATCCCATAAACCTGACTCATCACCCCCATAGGTGTTATAATAATTTTTCCTATAGGCCCATAATGTTGGGTTCAATTGAATATGCCAATCTCAGTGTGAATCATCAACTATCTTTTTGAGAATCTTGAGGATGTTCTTGTTGGTATCTTTGGCTTGATCATTTCCTTGAGCATAATATATTGAGGAGAAATGTTGAATAACATGGAATTTCTCACACAATTCTTTGACATCCTTATTTTTAAACTACTTTCCATTATCTATTATGATGGCATATGGAATACCATATCTACATATTATATAATTCAAGATAAACATTGAGATTTGTTTTCACGTTGCAGTTGATAGGGGCACAACTTCAACCCATTTGGTAAAGTATTCAGTTGTAATTATAATATATTTGTGACCATTGGATGAAGGTGGATATATCACTCCAATAAATCAAACCCACATTGATAAAATGGCCAAGGTGTGGTCAATGGATGCAACTCCTAGGATGGAACAACTCCTAGGATGGAACATGTATCAAGTTTCCATGATATTGGCATTTCTTGTAAATCTTTACAAACTAACAAGCATCTTTTCCCATGGATGGCCAAAAATATCCCATCCTAAGAAGTTTCTTCCTAAGGTAAACCCACTAGAGTGTGACCCACAAATACCCTCATGAATGTATTGTAAAGTGGATTTATATTCCTTGCTCTCTAATCATCTAAGTAGTGTTCCATCAAAACCTTTGTGATACAATGTGTCAGATACAAGGTATAACATGAGGCTTGTCTTATAAAATTTCTTTTTTGATTTTAGGATTGGTCCATGGTTAAGATATTATCTTTGAGATAGGTATAAATGGGACCATACCAAGGATAATAATTACCCACAAGAAGGCCAATTATTTGGAATTCAGGTAGGTTGTAAGCAAGTTTCACCAATTCTTCCACCAAGAATTCATATTTAGCATTTTGATATGGTATTTGTAGAAGAGAGGCCAATGTAGCCATTGCATCTACTATATTATTGTCACCTCTTGGTATTTGTTCAAAATTTACCATAACAAAGTATTTATTTAGATCATCAACCATATTTTCTTAAGCCATTATCTTTTCATCTTTTATTTGGTACTCATCATTGATTTGATTAATCGCTAGTTGGGAATCACCATAAATTTGCAATTTTGTCACTCTCCATTCCAAAGCTATTTTGATGCCAATTACAAGTGCCTCATATTTTTCTATATTATTTATTCATGGAAATAAGAGTTTTTATGATTTAGGGATGGTGTAACCTTGAGGTGTAATACAAAGTATGCCTATCTCAAGCCATGTTGAGTATATGATTTATAAAAATAGAGCTTCCATGTTTGAGGTTCAAGTATGAGAATATATGCATCTTGAAACTCAACTTGAATGGGTTCTTCACTTGATAATTTATTTTCTATGACTTCTCCTTTGATAGCTCTTCTATCCACATACTCAATGTCAAATTCACTTAGCACCATGAACCATTTAGTCAACCTTCCTATTAGGGTTGTTTTAATACTAAGAAGATATTTGAGAGGATATATCTTAGCAATGAGCTTTATCTTATGTGCTAGCATATAATGTCATAATTTTTGGGAAGCAAAAACTACCGCTAGACATTCCCTTTCTATAAAATTATAATTAATTTCATATTTCACAAAGGTTCTACTAATATAGTAGATTACTTTTTCTTTTCCATTTTTGTCCTCTTGTGCTAAAAAAACTTCCAATGATCTTTCTATGGCTGAAATATAAAGTATTAAAGGCTTTCCTAGAATTGGTGGGTTCATTAGATATTTCTTCAATAGTGAAAAAGCCTCTTCACATTTATTATCCCATTTGAACAATATTGTTATCATAACTGATAATAATGTTGATGATTGATTATCTGATGGAGTTGATGATGATGACTGTAATACCCCAAAAATGGTCTATATGTTCATTAACCTCTTACATCTTCAAATTGAATGAAATCAACATAGAAGTCCTAACCTAAGGCACATCTGCACATCATCGAAATTGATTATCTTAAATTCTGCATCGGGGAATATTCCTAGTAATATTCCTAATTTATCTTAATTATCTTTAATTTAATGATTATTTGGCGATAAATCTTATTTATCCTAAAGTTGATTAATTGAATATTCTCAATATTTAATTAATTGATTTAATCTTGCCACTTGATTATTAAGTTAAATTTAATTATATTTATTCCTAATTATTATTATTTAAATTTGACAATAAATCAAAATTCCTATCATTAATTGATTAAATTCTTATTTAATTAATTAAAGCAAGTTGTCATATTTGATGATATTGTTTTTGCATAAAAGTTTGATTAAATGATTGATTAACCCATAAATCAATTATTTATTTTCAAAAATTAGTTAAGTTGAGAGTAAATCATTTAATTATTTATTTAATTCTTAATTATTATGCACATTCAAAAGAAACAGTTAAACTCCAAATCAGAAAATCAATGCAAAGTGTTGACTTTTTGGAACTCAACATCCTTTTGGAGTTCAAAAAGCTGATCTAAACTCTAATTTGAGTTAAAAAGTTGTTTTTGCATGATTTGCATGTTTTTGTGAATTAAATTATCTTTATTTTTAGATAACTCAAAAATCAAGTTGAGTTTATTTGAGTGACTTATGGCTTTTATCCATGCATCCTCAAAGCCCTAGATTTCTATAAATTAAGGCTTTAGCTCTTCACAAATCATCTCTCAAATCCACAGGAATTGCATAATCACGCTGTCGAATTGGAGTCTGAAGAATCATCTTTGCGAATCCAAGCTATTGTGAGATCTTTCTTGTTTTGAGCATTGCATATCATTTAGCATAGATTCATATCATTGTTAGATCAATTTCATATTAGTTTATCATTCATATTGCATAGAAAATCCAAAAAAATAGCTTAATTGCATTCAATTCATATCTAGATCAATTGCATTCAAATCCTTCATTTAGGTGTCATCTAGGTCACTGATCTCGATTGCAATCTGAGAACATCAATCTCACACCTATTAGAAGGCAGTAAATCGCTTGGTTAGATTAGATTTCAATTTTGCACGATTTTGATTATAGCTAACCTCTAATGTTTTACTAAAGTGTTGTGTCTATAGATCAGGTATAATTTTCACACACACATTTTTGGCGCCCACCGTGGGGCAACCCATTTTTGTAGGTTGGAAACATATTAGGAAAGCTACAGTAAAAAATTTAGAATTTTCTAAGATGTTTTGAATTTTTAATAATTTTTTCTTGAAATTTGAGAAAAAATTAATATCTGACACAAATTAGCATTTTTTTGAAAATTTTTATATTTTCAGAAATCTCTTTAAATTCTATAGGGGGTCCATTTTTTGTATTTTAAATTTGGATGCAATATAATAGCTCAAATAGTCAATTTACAAAAATTGGTCTATTTTGATAAAATGGGTCTCTAGGGCACAAATGAAGAGATTTTTCTTAAAAAATTACATTTTTGGAAAGCTCTCTATTTTTTAGTAGGGGTGTCTATTTTGAATTTCTATTTTTGTGGCCAAAATCATAAAAAAAAAATCAGATCTTGTTGACTAGGTCAAATGTAGCAAAAAAAATAAAGTTTTGTGATGGGTATGCACTTATTTTTTTTACATGGTTCAATGAATGATATGAGTTGTCATTTGGGTTAATTGATGGTTATTATTGCTGATAATAATTAATTTTTAGAGCTAACCCTATGGTTTTCATAAGTTGAATATATGTTGCATATCTTGTTTGCTTGTTTGCTTGTTGGAGAGTTTGTCACTTGCTTGCATGGAAAAGCTCAACAAGAATTGCTAAAAATTAGGTAAAATCTACTAAGCACATTGTGAGGATCCTAGGTATTCTCCTTCATCTAATAACATTTCAATTTGGACTTAAAATAAATCTCTTATGTGTCTGGCTTGTGTGCATCTTTTCATGCTTTTGTCTATTTCTACACACTTGCATAATTGATACTAGGTTGTGACCCCTTAAGGATTCATTAAGTAGTCTTAGATACTTGTGATTGATCTTGATTGCTATCTTGGGTTATTGGACTTGCTAATCCGCTAACCCCTCATTCCACCCCGTGGTTGCAAGAGTGCCACATTAAAGGGGAGGGGTCAATAGGACAGAAGCGTTAAGTGTTCCACTTGGCAACCCATTTATGCTTTTAGGAACTCACTTATTTTCTAAGTTGAGGACTCATTTTCAGCTTTTGTGAGGTGTTAAGTGTTCCACCTTATGGACTCATCTCATAGTCGCTTTAAGTGTTAAGTGTTCCTCTTTCTACTTTTTGGGTACTTTTGGTAGATTTTCTTTTTGGAAACATACATCTGTGCTCACATAGTAATTAGGCCCTATGAACATTATTCATGATTCTTGAGAGATTGGATTCTCAGTGAAATCCTTCTTGATGATAGAATCCTTGTAGGTAGGGAGATACTTAGTGCGTTTCACATTCAACTTGGTTAGTGCATCTTCTCTTATTGATCGATACATTCTCTCCCAGGAGAGGTTGATAGATCACGTGGGGTTGACATCATGAGATTTGGTGAATCAAAATTGGTTAGTGTGCCTTCTCTTATTGATCGATACATTCTCTCTCTGGAGAGGTTGATAGATCACGTGGAGTTGACATCATAGACTTTGGTGAAGCAAAACTTTGTCTTAGCATGTCAAATTTATTTATCTACTTTGTTTGGGTTAAAAGTGAAAAGGAGTCAAAAACCTTAGATCTGGAGCCAAGTCCCCTTGTGGTACAATAATGTGAGTCATCTTTAGAGAGGGTTAACCATAGCGGACATTCCCTTCACAGGGCAAACTGCGTTGACAAAACCTTAAGCGATAATAGCCATTTTCATCGTGGTAGTGACAGCCGCTATATAAATGTCCTTGTGGAAGAAATCTTCACAGGTGTGGTTCATTGTTGGGTTGTTAGATCTCCCTAGCAGCTCTTGAAGATTAATTTTTCAGACTGTGTCAAAACCCTGGTGCACCGAGATTGGAGTTCACCCCTTTGGATCATAAAATTTGCAGAGTCAAACCATTACTAAAAACCCTAGTGAGGTCAAATTTTCATTTTTTAGGGTATATGTGCGTTATTGAAAAACATTTTTGGAACATACACAATTAGCATTTCTAAGGATTAGAACGAATAAGTCACTTGATTGTTCATGCACAAGGTTGCTTTTGCCCTTGTTCATTGTTTTCAGACATGCTTGAAATCACTTGCTTGCTATTTTTTGTGCTTGTTTATCTATCTGGTTACTGAAAATGAACAAATCTGTTATAATCCTCAAATCTGGACATTAAAATTTACAAACAATCCAAATCTGAAAACTCCAAATTTGCAAAATTTGAAGTAAAATTATTTTCTGGAGTCAAAAGTCATCTCAGGAGGTCAGAAAGTCATACGAGTTTCTATCAAGTGTCATTTCATTATTTCCCATCTGTCGTATGATAGAGAACCCACTATTGTACGAGTTTGCAGAGTGTCATTTGGGAAAATTTAGAAAAAGTGTCAGAAAGTTGTCAGAATTGCCAGATACTTAGCTTTTTCAGCCTAGTTCCAAAATCTGTCATACAAGTCACTGTGTCAAGAACAGAGCAGTAGCCATTGAGAATCAGTACACATGTCTCAAAGAATCAGTACACATGAGGAAGACATTCTAATCACCGCTATGATGAAACAGATGCATGCTATGCAAGTTGAACTTAACAATCTTAAGAAAGAAAAGGAAACTAAAGAGTTCTCCATGGAAGCTCTATGCCCTTTTCCATTTGATAAAGACTTGTACATGTCATCATGCCCCTAGACAAAATGTGACCAATGTGACAATCCCTATGATACCTCTTCCACGGAGAGTGACACATCCATCTTTGGAGACTATGATGACTATGATGATAAACAATGTAATGATACCTATGACACCTCTGTTCCTAAGAATCCTCCTCATCATGTGTTCCTGCTTACTACAAATGGGCCATCACATTGGATAGATCGTGATGGTGATCCATATGACTCTGATTTTGAAGCAGAATTTGATGATTTTTGTGAACAATATCTCTTTGATCCTTTTGATATCGAAGAATAGAAAGCCTTCCGCACTGATTTCAAACGTCAACATTATAAGAATTTCTCTTCTAAGAGTTCTCAGATTGAAAATAAAGATTACACTCTCAAGCAAGATCATGGTAATGTTGGACCTTTGTCTTGTGATGGTTCCCTTCCATCCCCTACTTCCTCCAATACCCATACATTTCCTAAAGCTTTCGAGTCTTTCAAATCTTTCACAGAACCTTCATCTGACACAAGTCCTAATACTTTTCATGCGGTTTCCTATAGTTATCCTCAAGGGCTACCTCTTAAAGAAACTAAAGCTAACCTTCACTTGGCTTCAAATACTTTCAATAATGCTAAACCTAAAGAGCCTAAGCCTTTATACACTATAATGCCCACTTCAGCCAGTCCTTCACCATCTCTTCCAAAGTCTTCCATACAATCCCAACATGCTTCCTTGTCCGTAGAAGTGGCTCCATGTCAAGAGGACTCCAAAAATGATAAAGAAAAGAACATAAAGAAAGATCAAGATCAAGAACCCTCCATGTCGTCCACTCCTTTTCACAATATCTCTTATCCGCCTCAGGGTTCTTTTGATCCTGCACACCCTTTTTCATGTATTCCACCATGTCTTAAGTCTTCTCCTAAGCAAGATCAAGCTAATACTTACACTGTTGAGCTTATTGACATCAAAATAACCTTACTACACTTGCGCTTTCCAAAGATGATACTTCCATTAAGGTTGTTAAAAATGGTGTTGTTACTTCCAATGTTAAGCCTGTTGAAAATCAAAAGAAAAATTATGTGCTTGTGCTATCCAAAGATCCTTGTCAAGATCAAAGTCTTTCATCTTCTTGTTCTACCACTCCATGTTCATTTCCACTTTCTACTCTTTCTAAGTCTTTGCAAGCTTTGAACAATCCTATCAAAGAAGGTGCTCATATTCAAGATGTACTTGATTCTATTGAAAATTCTAATGCTCACTCTAAAGATGTTGATATCCTTGGTTGTCATATAGATGCTGATGAACTTATTGATTATCCTTTCGTATCTTCCACATCCATCCTTGGACCTCTTCCACCACTACAAAGGGCTTCACATCTACCTTCCATCTTGGGTCCTTATGTCCCTTCACTTTCCCCTCCTAACTCTCCTAATTTTCCATCCATCTCCCATCTTTCCTCAAGATCAACATAGATGCATACCCTTGAATCCTTTTCATCCATCCACCCATCTAAACCATTCATATCCTCCTTCTTCCACAAGTCCCAAGTCCTTTGGAAGTAACTTGAATGTTCAATACAAGAAAAAGAAGCAATACAAGAATTCATCAAAAAAAGATCACCATGTCTCCTCTAATTGACATGAAAACATAAAGTCAAAAGAGATATCTAAGAAAAAAACTACAAGACAACTATGGGTTCCAAAATCTATCATTGAAGATATTCTCTCTAGATCATCAAAAGGAAATAAAAAGCCTATAGCTATATGGATTCCAAAGTCTCTCTTGAAAGAGTCTAGTGTTGAGAAAAAAGTGAAATTGACATTCAAGCTTCCAAAGGCTTCCACTTCATCTCCCTCCAAAAATATTCTTCCATTCCATGCGCCTAAACCACAACCTCTACTATCCATTCATCATATTCCTTCACGTATTCCTTCTTTCACATTTCTTCCATCCTCTTGCCACCCTTCAAGGTGTGTGTTGATGTTTATCTTGTCTTCCTTTCCACCTACCTTTTCACAGTCCTTCCATTCATTATCCTTCTACCTCCTATCATTTTTCCTCACTTGCCTATTCCTCCTATCTTCCAACCTCACTCGCTTTACATAAAACCTTATCCTCCATTTTCCTCTTCCATCTTCTTTTTCCTATCAGCATCTTTGAGCATATCATTTTGAATCATTGGCATATCATGGTTTATCCTTTCAAGGAGCATTATCTAAAAGCTTGCCTTCTTCCAAAAAGAGAAAAAAAAAAGAAATGAAAAAATTGAAAATGTGCCTTGGTAAAAACCTAGAAACAGGCACTTTGGTAGCAAAAGTAAAGAGAAATAAATTCATCCTATGGTGAAAACCACTCCCTTATGGTGCCTTGGATAAGTACCATGATGAAAACCTGGCAATCAGGCATCATGCGTAGTTCTTCTACATATTTCATCCATTCCATCTTCTCTCTTTGATCTTGACAAGATTGATCTATACATGAACATTTGGCTATTTTTTGAGTTGTCTTATGATGATCTTGCTTTTATTCCTTCCATGTTTAGCCTTCATATCCATCTTCCTCCATTCATTTTTGTCTATCGCTATCCTTTTCCCCTTTGGTCTTGATCTAATAGAAAAAAAGAGTAGAACACAATGCTTTGAACCTCTTGACATGTCTACTCCTTTGGAGTACATCCTTTCTTCTTTGGCATTATGCTTTTGTGACTTATCCTATGCTGGCCTTTCATTGCTTGTCCAAATGCGCTTTACATGACAATTTTTCCCTAGCTTGGGTATTCTTGAGGAGTTTGACCTTTGAGGATTTCTTCCCTTCATTCTCCTTCATTCTCTCATCTTCCATCTCATCCACCAGCTTGCCAATCCCTCTTGTTCTCCACATTGCTAGACATTGGGACTACATGATATGATCTTGCTTGGGAGTTTGAAATGGAAAAAGAAGCTATCAAGTTTGCTAAGAACTATCAAAAGTGCCAAGTGCATGGTAACTTGATTCATGCTCCAAGGAGAGATCTAATCCCCTTCACCACACAATGGCCTTTTCAACAATGGGATTTTGATCTTATTGGTGCTATCTATCCACACTTTTCTAATGGACATACCCACATAATCACAACTATAGATTATTTCACAAAATGGGTAGAGGCAGTTCCCTTAACACAAGCAATGGGGAAACAGATATCTATGTTCATCTTGAACTACATCATTTGCAGATATGGGATCCCACATTCTATAATCACAGATAATGGGGAACAATTCAAAAACAAAGACCTTGATGATCTATGTGCCAAATTCAAGATCACACAACATTGGTCTTCTATCTACTATCCTCAAGGGAATGGACAAGCTAAGGCCTCTAACAAAAAATCTATTGAAAATCTTGCACAGAACAGTTAATAAAATAGGAAGAGATTGGCATCTCATGATCAATCTAGCTCTCTGAGCCTACAGAACAAGTATCAAAACACCTACTGGGGCTACACCTTTCACTTTAGTTTATGGGTCTGAAGCGGTACTACCTATTGAGGTTGAAATCCCATCACTCAGAATTAGAATGCATGGTCTAGTAACTGATGATGACTACAAAGTGTCTAGGTTGCAAGAACTTGAACTACTAGATGAGCGCAGACAAGTAGTGTATGATCATCTTAGAGTATATCAAAAGAGAATGTCTAGAGGTTACAACAAGAAAGTCAAACACAAAGAATTTTAGGTTGGTGATCTAGTCTTGAGAGAAAATCCTAAAAATCAATCCCATTGAGAACGCAAGGGGAAGTTTGAACCCAATTGGCTGGGTCCCTTTGTTATCACTGCTACTTTTGGTTCTGGTGCCTATCAACTCTTAATGACTAAAGGAGAATAGCTTCGAGAACCAATCAACATTCTCCACCTGAAGAAATTCTATGCCTAAAGCATTCAGTCTATGGTAAAATGTCCTGAAAAAATTAGAAAAATTCCTGAAAAAAATGAACATCTTGGTGAAAACCTAGCAATAGGCACCTTGATGATTCACAAAAAAAAAAAAAAATATCAAAAATACAAAAAAATGAAAAAAAATGAAAAAAAAAAAATGAGAAAAAGAAAAAGTGCCTTGGTGAAAACCTGGAAACAGGCGTCTTGGTAGCAAAAATAGAATCTCTGCCAAGATGGTGAAAATCTGACAAATGGGTGCCACTTGTTTCAAAATGCTCCATCTATCAGCGCAATCTTGGTCTTTCCCAGCTTTCAGTTTTGCTTTAGTTTGTACATATCTCCCAGTTTGTTTCTGCATTTCCAATTTTCAATAAGTCGGTATGTACACCACTCAGCTCAAGTGTCTGTATCCTATCAATGCTTAACACTTGGGGGCAATCAATGTTATATCCTATGGCCTCCAGTATATCTTAGATGTATCATATCCAGTCAAAGTCCTTTGAAGCTTCATTTGAGTCAGTCAAGTCTGTTTCATCTCCAGAAAGGATTTTGCATTTACAACAACAATCAAACACAAATTGAAAACAATCTGTATTTTTCATGCTCTTATCTCCTTGTATGCTTACTGATTCACATTGAGATTTTTGCATATTGTGTCCCTTCGAGCTCTTCGATGATGTCCTTTATAGGATTTAGAAAGTGATGACTAGGGGCATAATCTTTTTTGTCTTCTGCTTGTATGTGAAAATCTAACATCTTTGGAAATTCTGGATTGAAATGGTGTCCGACTGTAAGAGCCTCTATCTCGAATTGGATGGCCATGCATACCTCGACCATTGATACCCAGAAAATTCAAGGAAGTTTGATCTAAATATTGTCCTTTTGAGTAAGTTCTTTCTCCTATTGTGAAACACGATCTTACCTAAGGATGTGAACGATAAAGGGTCACTACGGCTAATTCACACTGGATTTAGAATGATCTCTTGACTGTTTGATGTGTATGTTAAATGCAAATTGCTATATCAAAATGGACATGATACTCAAGTCATCTTGGTGCTTGTGCCTTGGTGCTTGTATCTAATCTAACATTCCAAAAATAAAACCAATATTCATATGTCCATGGTTGTTTGACCAATGGGTGTTGTATTGATTCTTGCGCATACAAATCGATATTCATATGTCTATGGTTTCATAGCTAGTGGGCATTGTATTGATTTATCCAGTTACCTAAAAGTTCAATGATGATAACAAATTGACATATGATCAGTGACTAGGTCCTAGGTCTTAGGTTGCATTTCATTTTGCATGTTTCTTTGCATTTTTGCATGTTTGCATGATCTCACAGTGGTTGGCTAAACTTCAATGCTTAAACAATTTTTCAAATCGCATCTTCAAATCTAACAAAAGCTGAACCTAACATGAAGGTTCCTCCAATGAAACAGCAAGTAAAATCTTTTTTCGGGATCAAAATCAAAATCTGAGATTGTTCATATTATTAACTACTTGCATAATCAACCTTCAATCATAGTAGAAATCCATTTTTCAACTTAACTGATTATCTTCCATCAAACTATTGAAATTTCAACCATGGTCAACTCATGGTCAAACCTAGTCAAACTTGGTCATCTGGACCTCCAAATGATGCAAAATGCATTCCCGGATGTGTATAACCACTTTTCAAATCAATTAACATGCTTCTAAACCATTTAACATTGACTTCTATTGTCAGATTTTGATTTTAATCCCGAAGGGGGCATGGTATTGCACATCATTCAAGTCTGTAAAAATTCTATCAATCTTTCTTCAGTAATCAAGACAGCAACCATGTCTAGTTGTTGAATCATCAAAAGTCCTCATCACTCGGGGCAAATCTATCATCACTTGGGGCATATCAGATTCATCAATCCATATCAATCTGGTATCCTCCTAATCTTGTAATCTATATCAGCTTTTCGCAATCATCGGTTCATCGCTGCTATAGTGAACATTATCTTTGGTCATTCAAGACCTAATATCTTCAAATCTTTCAATCATCATATCTTTCGAATCAGTTTCATATCTTTATCATACACAGACTATCTTTGAACCACTGCGCTTCACACAGTAATTCAAAGAGGGGCAAAATGTAATACCCCAAAAATGGGCTATATGTTCATTAACCTCCTACATCCTCAAATCGAATGAAATCGACATAGAAGTCCTAACCTAAGGCACATCTGCACATCATCGAATCTAATTGATTATCTTAAATTCTGCATCGGGGAATATTCCTAGTAATATTTCTAATTTATCTTAATTATCTTTAATTTAATGATTATTTGGTGATAAATCGTATTTATCCTAAAGTTGATTAATTGAATATTCTCAATATTTAATTAATTGATTTAATCTTGCCACTTGATTATTAAGTTGAATTTAATTATATTTAGTCCTAATTATTATTATTTAAATTTGACAATAAATCAAAATTCTTATCATTAATTGATTAAATTCTTATTTAATTAATTAAAGCAAGTTGTCATATTTGATGATATTATTTTTGAATAAAAGTTTGATTAAATGATTGATTAACCCATAAATCAATTATTTATTTTCAAAAATCAGTTAAGTTGAGAGTAAATCATTTAATTATTTATTTAATTCTTAATTATTATGCACATTCAAAAGAAACAGTTAAACCCAAATCAGAAAATCAATGCAAAGTGTTGACTTTTTGGAACTCAACATCCTTTTGGAGTTCAAAAAGCTGATCTAAACTCTAATTTGAGTTAAAAAATTATTTTTGCATGATTTGCATATTTTTGTGAATTAAATTATCTTTATTTTCAGATAACTCAAAAATCAAGTTGAGTTTATTTGAGTGATTTATGACTTTTATCCATGCATCCTCAAAGCCCTGGATTTCTATAAATTAAGGCTTTAGCTCTTCACAAATCATCTCTCAAATCCACAAGAATTGCATAATCACGCTGTCAAATTGGAGTCTGAAGAATCATCTTTGCGAATCCAAGCTATTGTGAGATCTTTCTTGTTTTGAGCATTGCATGTCATTTAGCATAGATTCATATCATTGTTAGATCAATTTCATATAGATCAATTTCATATTAGTTTATCATTCATATTGCATAGAAAATCCAAAAAAATAGCTTAATTGCATTCAAATCCTTCATTTAGGTGTCGTCTAGGTCACTGATCTTGATTGCAATCCGAGAACATCAATCTCACACCTATTGGAAGGCAGTAAATCGCTTAGTTAGATTAGATTTTAATTTTGCACGATTTTGATTATAGCTAACCTCTAATGTTTTACTGAAGTGTTGTGTCTACAGATCAGGTACAATTTTCACACACACAATGACCAACCAAGATTAGAGGTATACATGATGTTAGTGGAATGATTACATTAGTTATAATCTTTTCATTGATGTCAAGAAATTGATTTATGGTTTATATTATGTTGTCATATCATTTAGTAATGATATAAGATGAATGAGTTAAGTAGAAGAGGAAATGAGAAGTTAAGAAGTTGTAGAACTTAAATGGGTAATTGATACAGATCAGACAATGATTTGATTATGTTGGTATGATTATTTTCTACCTTACATATGATTATGTTAAGTCAGTAAAGTGTGGTGATAAATATTTGACAACTCACTAAGTAAAGTTGTTATGGCTACCGATATGAATAGTCACTTGGTAAAGCGGAAAGGTTTAGGCACAGAGCAATGTAACTAAAATTTTAAGTGAAGAACACCGAGCAAGGAAAAGGTATTAAATATGGATGGAATTAATATTTTAGGATTAGCTATGATGAGCTAGATGATAATGATGATAAGGTAAGTTAGTTACAGAGATCTACGACTATGAAATTTCAAGATGAAGATCTATGGCAAGATCTAAGCAGCAAAAAGAAGTGGAACAAGTTTCTAGAAAAGTTCAAGTTCCTAGGTGAAAAGGAAATGTGTTACCGAGATCCAAATACAATGAATAATGAAATGAATGATCAAGATTGATTAAAGGAAAACATAATAGATAAGATTAAGAGGCAAAAATTGTCTATATAAAGGATGATCTTGTATGGACAATGCGCTGGCAAACTGAATAGTTGAAGGGTTACTGACTATTGTAGAGGAGAAGAACCAATGAGATTCCAAGCAGAAAAATAGTGATTTGATGAAGTGTTGATGCTGATGGAAGATGAAGAATTCAAGTGAAGATTGAAGAGTGCATAAGGATCTAATTGAGAAAAGATAGTTGTGTGTGTGAAAATTGTACCTGATCTGTAGACAGAACACTCAGTAAAACGTTAGAGGTTAGCAAAAATCAAAATCGTGCAAAATTAAAATCTATCTAACCAAGCGATTTACTGCCTTCTAGTAGGTGCGAGATTAATGTTCTCAAATTGTTATCGAGATCAATGACCTAGACGACACCTAAATGAAGGATTTGAATGCAAAAGATGGATATGAAATTGAATGCAATTAATCTATATTTTTGATATTTTTAATGCAATAAGAATGATAAAAACTGATATGATATGAATGCTATTGAAAACTGATATGCTATGCTAATCTAATAATGATATGAAATATGAATGCAAAAATAAGATTGATCTCACAAAGATGTCGATTCACAAGAGCTTTGATTCTTCAATTCCGATTCTCCAGCGTGATTGTGCAAAATATGAGATGATTTGTGAAGAGCTAAAGCCTTAATTTATAGAAATCCAGGGCTTGGGAGGTGCATGGATAAAAGCCATAAATCACTCAAATTAACTCATCTTGATTTTTGAGTTATCTGATCATAAAAGATAGTTAATTCTCAAAATCATGCAAAAACATGCAAAAACAGCTTTTTAACTCAAATTAGAGTTTAGATCAGCTTTTTGAACTCCAAAAAGATGTTGAGTTCCAAAAAGTCAATAACTTGCATTGATTTTCTGATTTGGAGTTTAACTGTTTCTTTTGAATATGCATAATAATTAAGAATTAAATAAATAAATAAAGTGATTTATCCTCAACTCAACTGATTTTTGAAATAAAATAATTAATTTATGGGTTAATTAACTATTTTACCAAACTTTTATTAAAAATTATATTATTAAATAATGAAAACATGCTTTAATTAATTAAATAAGAATTTAATCAATTAAAGATAGGAATTTTGATTTATTGTCAAAATTAAATAATACAATTAATAATAGATAGAATTAAATTTAATTACACAATTAAGTGGAAAATATTAAATCTAATTAATTAAATATGAAAATATTCAATTAATCAAACTTAGGATAAATGTGATTTATCGCCAAATAATCATTAAATTAAAGATAATTAAGATAATTAGGAATATTACTAGGAATATTCTCCGATGCAGAATTTAAGATAATCAATTATGATTCGATGATGTTTAGATGTGCCTTAGATTAGGACTTTGATGTCAATTTCGTTCGAATTGTCGATGTAGGAGATTAATGAACTTATAGCCCATTTTTGGGGTATTACATTTTTCCCCTCTTTGAATTACTGTGCGAAGCACAGTGGTTCAAAGATAGTCTGTGTTTGATAAAGATATGAAACTGATTCAAAAGATAAATCGATCTCAAGATAGAAATCGATTGAAAGATATTGAGATAGGAGTTGATTGATATTGAATTAAGATGGAGATAATAGGTCTTGAATGACCAAAGATAATGTTCACTGTAGCAGCAAATGAACCTATGATTGTGAAAAAGTGTCAAAATGCCTGATTCTGAACCTTAGGATTGATAAGAAGTGAGTGACCCATTCTAGACTCGATTGTCTTAGCAGAACTAGCAGGTATCACATCCGAATCCTTCAGTTGCCGAAGAACCAAGGAAAGAACACTATGATCTGATGGTTGCAAAAACTAATACAGTTTACAAGATTAGGAGAATACCAGATTGATATGGATCGATGAATCTGATATGCCCCAAGTGATGATAGATTTGCCCCGAGCGATGAGGACTTTTGATGAATCAGCGACTAGACGTGATTGTTGTCTTGATCATTGATGAAAGATATTGATAGATTTGATCGATAGAATTTGATTTACAGACTTTGAATGATGTGCAATACCATGCCCCCTTCGGGATTAAAATTGAAATCTGACAAGAAAAGTCAGCGTTGATAGTTTAGAAGCATGTTAATTGATTTGAGAAGTGGTTATTTACATCCGAGAATGCATTCTGCATCATTTGGAGGTCCTGGAGACTGAATTTGACTAGGTTTGACCATGAGTTGACCATGGTTGACCAAGTTGAAATTTTGATAGTGTGATGTAAGATAATCAGTTAAGTTGAATACTAGATTTATGTGATGATTGAAGGTCGAATATGTAAGTAGTTAATAATATGAATGATCTCATATTTGAATTTTGATCCCGAAAAAGGATTCTACTTGCTATTTCATTGGAGGAACCTTCGTGTGAGATTCAGCTCTTGTTAGATTGGAAGATGTGATTTGAAGAATCGTTTAAGCTTTGAAGTTCGTTTAATCATTGTGAGATCATGCAAACATGCAAAATGCAATGAGACATGCAAAATGAAATGCAACCTAAGACCTAGGACCTAGTCACTGATCATGTGTCGATTTGTTATCATCATTGAACTTTTAGGTAACCGGATAAATCAATACAATGCCCACTAGCCATGAAACCATAGACATATGAATATCAATTTGTATGCGCAAGAATCAATACAACACCCACTAGCTAGGCAACCATGGACATATGAATATTGATTTTGTTTTTAGAATGTCGGATTAGATATAAGAACCAAGGCACAAGCACCAGGATGACCTGAATATCATGTCCATTTTGATATAGCAATTTGTACAAGCATCAAAACATAAACGTTGTGATGACCTGAGTACGCCTTGCATTACAAACACATCAAACAGTCAAGAGATCATTCTAAATCCAATGTGAATTACCCGTAGTGACCCTTTATCATTCACATCCTTAGGCAAGATTGCATTTCACAGTAGGAGAAAGAACTTACTCAAAAAGATAATAGTTATATCAAACTTCCTTGAATTGTCTGGGTATCAATGGTCGAGGTACGCATGGCCATCCAATTCAAGATAGAGGCTCTTACAGTCGGACACCATTTCAATCCAGAAGTTCCAAAGATGTTAGATTTTCACATACAAGTAGAAGACAAAGAAAAGATTATGCCCCCAGTCATCACTCTCTAAATCCTATAAAGGACATCATCGAAGAGCTCGAAGGGACACAATATGCAAAAATCTCAATGCGAATCAGTAAGCATACAAGGAGATAAAAGCATGTAAAAAGCACAGATTGTTTTTAGTTGAGTTTTGATGTTTGATTGTTGTTGATGCAAAATCCTTTCTGGAGATGAGACTGACTGACTGACTCAACTTGAAGCTTCAAAGGACTCTGAGTGGATATGACACGTCTAAGATACATTGGAGACCATAGGATATGACATTGATTGCCCCCAAGTGTGAACATTGATAGGATGCAGACGCTTGAGCTGGTTGGTGTACAGGCCGACTTATTGAAAACTGGAAATGCAGGAACAAACCGGGAGATATGTACAAACTAAAGCAAGACTGAAAGCTGGGAAAGACCAAGATTGTGCTGATAGATGGAGCATTTGGAACAAGTGGCACCTGTTTGCCAGGTTTTCACCATCTTGGTAGAGATTCTATTTTTGCTACCGAGGTGCCTGTTTCCAGGTTTTCACCAAGGCACTTTTTCTTTCTTTTTTTATTTTTTTGTATTTTTCATTTTTTCAATTTTTTTGTACTTTTGATTTTTATTTTTATTTTTTTGCGAATCATCAAGGCGCCTATTGCTAGGTTTTCACCAAGATGTTCATTTTTTCAGGACTTTTTCTGATTTTTAAGATTTTTTTCAGGACATTTACCAAGCACTAAATGCCTTAGGCGTAGAATTTCTTCAGATGGAGAACGTTGATTGGTTCTCGGAGCTGTTCTCCTTCAGTCGTTGAGAGTTGATAGGCACCAGAGCCAAAAGTAGCAATGATTACAAAGGGACCCAGCCAGTTGGGTTTGAACTTCCCCTTGCGTTCTCGATGTAATTGATTTTTAGGATTTTCTCTCAACACTAGATCACCAACCTGAAATTCTCTATGTCTGACTTTCTTGTTGTAGCCTCTAGACATTCTTTTCTGATACACTCTGAGATGATCATACGCTGCTTGTCTACGCTCATCTAGTAGTTCAAGTTCTTGTAACCTATACACTCTGTAGTCTTCATCAGTGACAAGTCCATGCATTTTGATTCTGAGTGATGGGATTTCAACCTCAATAGGCAGTACCGCTTCAGACCCATAAACTAAAGCGAAAGGTGTAGCCCCAATAGGTGTTCTGATACTTGTTTTGTAGGCCCATTCTGATACTTGTTCTGATACTGGTTCTGATACTAGTTCTGATACTGATTCTGATAATTGTTCTGATACTGGTTCTAATGCTGGTTCTGATACTGGTTCTGATACTGATTCTGATACTGATTCTGATAATTGTTCTGATACTGGTTCTGATGCTTGTTTTGATACTGGGTATACTTGATAGCATCTTTTTCCATTGCAAACTCCCAAGCAAGATTATATCGTGTAGTCCCAATGTCTAGCAAGGTGGAGAACAAGAGGGATTAGCAAGCTGGTGGAAGAGATGGAAGATAAGAGAATGAAGGAAAATGAAGGGAAGAAATTCTCAAGGGGAAACTCCTCAAGAATACCCAAGCTAGGGAAAAATTGTCATGTAAAGCGCATTTGGACAAGCAATGAAAGGCTAGCATAGGATAAGCACAAAATCATAATGCAAGAGCAGGAAAGAATGCAATCCAAAGGAGTAGACATGTCAAGAGGCTTCATAGCACTGTGTTTTACTCTTTCTTTCTTTTTTTATTAGATCAAGACCAAAGGGGAAAAGGATAGCGATAGGCGAAAATTAATGGAGGAAGATGGATATGAAGGCTAAACATGGAAGCAATGAAAACAAGGTCATCGTAAGATAGCTCACAAAATAGCCAAACATTCGTGTATAGATCAACATTGTCAAGATCAAAGAGAGAAGATGGAATGGATGAAATATGTAGAAGAACTACGCATGATGCCTGATTGCCAGATTTTCATCATGGTACTTATCCAAGGTACCACAAGGAAGTGGTTTTCACCATAGGACAAATTTATTTCTCTTTACTTTTGCTACCAAGGTGCCTGTTTCCAGGTTTTCACCAAGGCACATTTTCAATTTTATTTTTTTTCATAGCTTTTTTTTAATTTCTTTTTTAGAAGAAGGCAAGATTTTTAGATAATACTCCTTGAAAGTATAAACCATGATATGCCAAGGAATCAAAATGATATGCTCAAAGATGCTGATAGGGAAAGGAACATGGAAGAGAAAAATGGAGGATAGGGTTTTAAGTAAAGCGCGTGAGGTTGGAAGATAGGAGGAATAGGCAAATGAGGAAAAAGGATAGAAGGTAGAAGGTTAATGAATGGAAGGATTGTGAAAGGGTAGATGGAAAGGAAGGCAAGATCAATGTAAACACACACCTTGAAGGGTGGTGAGAGGGTGGAGGAAACATGAATGAAGGAATATGTGAAGGAATATGGCGAATGGATAGCAGAGGTTGAGGTTTGGGCGCATGAAATGGAAGAATATTTTTGGAAGGAGATGTAGTGGAAGCCTTTGGAAGCTTGAATGTCAATTTCACTTTTTGTTCAACATGAGACTCTCTTATGAGAGACTTTGGAATCCATATAGCCTTAGGCTTTTTATTTCCTTTTGATGACTTAGAGAGAATATCTTGAATGATGGATTTTGGAACCCATACTTGTCTTGTAGTTTTTTTCTTAGATATCTCTTTTGACTTTATGCTTCCATGTCTATGAGAGGAGACATGGTGATATTCTTTTTTTGATGGATTCTTGTATTGCTTCTTTTTCTTGTATTGAACATTCAAGTTACTTCCAAAAGACTTGGGATTTGTGGAAGAGGGAGGATACAACTGGTTTAGATGGGTGGGTGGATGAAAAGGATTCAAGGGTATGCATCTATGTTGATCTTGAGGAAAGATGGGAGATGGAGGTATGTAAGGACCCAAGATGGATGACAAATTAGGAGAGTTAGGAGGGGAAAGTGAAGGGACATAAGGACCCAAGATGGAAGGAAGGTGTGAAGCCCTTAGTAGTGGTGGAAGAGGTCCAAGGATGGAAGTGGAAGATGCAAAAGGATAATCAATAAGTTCATCATCATCTATATGACAACCAAGGATATCAGCATCTTTAAAGTGAGCATTAGAATTTTCAATAAAATCATGGACATCTTGAATAAGAGCATTTTCTTTGATAGGATCATTCAAAGCTTGCGAAGGCTTAGGAAGAGTAGAAAGTGGAAGTGAACATGGAGTGGCAAAACAAGAAGATGAAAGACTTTGATCTTGACAAGGATCTTCGGATAGCACAAGTGCATAATTTTTCTTTTGATTTTCAATAGGCTTAACATTGGAAGTAACAACACCATTTTTAACAATCTTAATGGAAGTATCATCTTTGGAAAGCGCAAGCGTAGTAAGGTTATTTTGATTGTCAATAAGCTCAACAGTGTAAGTAGTAGCTTGATCTTGCTTAGGCGAAGACTTAAGACATGGTGGAATGCATGAAAAAGGGGGTACAGGATCAAAAGAACCCTGAGGCGAATAAGAGACATCATGAAAAGGAGTGGATGACATGGAGGGTTCTTGATCTTGATCTTTCTTTATGTTCTTTTCTTCATCATTTTTAGAGTCCTCTTGACATGGAGCCACTTCTAAGGACAAGGAAGCATGTTGGGATTGTATGGATGACTTTGGAATAGATGGTGGAGGACTAGCTGAAGTAGGGATTATAGCATATGAAGGCTTAGGCTCTTTAGGTTTATCATCATTGAAAGTCTTTGCAGCCAAGTGAAGGTTAGCTTGAGTTTCTTTAAGAGGTAGCCCTGGAGGATAACTATAGGGAATCGCATGAAAAGTATCAAGGCTTGTGTCGGATGAAGGTTCTGTGAAAGATTTGAAAGACTCAGAAGCTTTAAGAAATGTACGGGTATTGGAGGAAGTAGGGGATGGAAGAGAACCATCACAAGACAAAGGTCCAACATTAACATGATCTTCCTTGAGAGTGTAATCTTTATTTTCAGCCTAAGAGTTCTTAGAGGAAAGATCCTTGTAGTATTTACTTTTGTAATCAGCATGAAAAACTTTCTCTTCCTCAAGTGAAGTAGATGTGTCATCTAGGTATTGTGCATAGAAATCGTCAAAGTCTCTTTCATAATCAGAATCATATGGATCACCCTCATGATCTATCCAATGTGACGGCCCATTTGTAGTAAGCAGGAATGAACGATGAGGAGGACTCTTAGGAACAGAGGTGTCATAGGTATCATTACATTGTCTGTCGTTATAGTCATCAAAGTCTTCAAATCTAGATGTGTCACTCTCCGTGGAAGAGGTATCATATTGCTCAATTTTTTTCTGGGGGCATGGTGACATGTATAAGTCTTTATCAAATGGAAAAGAGTATAGAGGTTCCTTTTCTTTCCCAAGTTTGTCAAGCTAGACTTGCATAGCATGTATCTGTTTCATTATAGTGGCGATCAGAGCTTCTTCCTCTTGTTTACTAATTCTTTGAGACATGTGTACTGATTCTCAATAGCTATTGCTCTATTCCTGACACAATGATATTTTTGACAAATTCTGGAACTAGGCTAGAAACATTGGATATCTTGCAATTTGACAATTTCTGACAACTCTCTCAAATTTTTCCAAACGACACTCTGCAGACTCATACGACACTGGGTAGTCTATGAAATGACATTTGCTAAACTCATACGATAGTTGGGTAATACTGAAATGACACTTGACAAAACTCGTACGACTTTTGACTTCTTGAAATGACTTTTGACTCCAAAAAGATTTTACATCAATTTTTGCAAAATTTAAGGTCTTCAGTTTTGGATTGTTTGCAAATTGTATTGTCCAGATTTTGAAGGTTATACCAGATTTGATCATTTTTAATAGCCAAGTAGATAAATAAGCACGCAGAACAGCAAGCAAGTGATTCCAAGCACGTCTGAAAACAATGAACAAGGGAAAAAGCAACCTTGCGCATGAACAATCAAGTGATCAAATTGTGCTAATCCCTTAGAGTACTAATTGTGTATGTTCTGAAAAGTTTTTCAATAACACACATATACCTGAGAATGAAAAATTGGCCTCTCTAGGGTTTTTAGTAATGGTTTGACTCTGCAACTTTTATGATCCAAAGGGGTGAACTCCAATCCCGGCGCACCAGGGTTTTGACACAGTCCGAGAACTTAATCTTCAAGAGTTGCTAGGGAGATCTGACAACCCAACAATGAACCATACCCATGGAGATTTCTTCCACAAGGACATTTATATAGCGGCTGTCACTACCATGGTGAAAATGGCTATTACCGCTTGAGGTTCCGTCAATGCAGTTTGCCCTGTGAAAGGATTGTCTGCTACGGTTAACCCTCTCTAAAGATGACTCACAATAGTATACCACAAGGGGACTTGGCTCCAGATTCAAGGTTTTGACACCTCTTCACTTTTAACCCAAACAAAGCAAGCAGATTAATCCGACACGCTAAGACAAAGTTTTGTTCCACCAAGGTCTGTGATATCAACTCCACATGATCTATCAACCTCTCCGGGGAGAGAATGTATCAATCAATAAGAGAAGATGCACTAACCAATTTTGATTCACCAAAGCTTGTGATATCAACCCCATGTGATCTATCAACCTCTCCGGAGAGAGAATGTGTCGATCAATAAGAGAGGATGCACTAACCAAGTTGAATGTGAAACGCACTAAGTATCCTCCCTACCTACAAGGATTCTATCATCAAGAAGGATTTCACTAGGAATCCAATCTTTCAAGAATCACGAATAGTGTTCATAGGGCCTAATTACTATGTGAGCACAGATATATTCCCGAAAGTAAATCTACCAAAAGTACCCAAAAAGTAGAAAGAGGAACACTTAACGCTTAAAGCAAATATGAGATGAGTCCACAAGGTGGAACACTTAACACCTCACACAAGCTGAAAATGAGTCCCCAACTTAGAAAACAAGTGAGTTCCTAAAAGCACAAAAGGGTTGCCAAGTGGAACATTTAACGCTTCTGTCCTGTTGACCCCTCCCCTTTATGGCGCTGAGATTGCAACCACGGGGCGAAAATGAGGGGCCGGTGGATTAGCGAGTCCAATAACCCAAGATAGAAATCAAGATCAATCACAAGTATTCTAAGACTACTTAATGAATCCTTAAGGGATCACAACCTAGTATCAATTATGCAAGTGTGTAGAAATATATCAAAAGCATGAAAAGATGCACACAAGCTTGACACATAAGAGATTTATTTTAAGTCCCAAATCAAAATATTATTAGATGAAGGAGAATACCTGGGATCCTTGCAACGCGCTTAGTAGATTTTACTTGATTTTTAGCAATTTTTGTTGAGCTTTTCCATGCAAGCAAGTGACGAACTCTCCAACAAGCAAACAAGCAAACAAGATATGCAAAATATATTCAACTTATGAAAACCATAGGGTTAGCTCTAAAAATCAATTATTATCAATAATAATAACCAGCAATCAACCCAAATAACAACTCATATCATTCATTGAACCATGTAAAAAAATAAGTGCATACCCATCACAAAACTTTATTTTTTTTTGCTACATTTGACCTAGTCAACAAGATCTAATTTTTTTGATATGATTTTGGCCACAAAAATAAAAATTCAGAATAGAGACCCCTACTAAAAAATAGAGAGATTTCCAAAAATGCAAAAATTTTGGAAAAATCTCTTCATTTGTGCCCTAGAGACCCATTTTATCAAAATAGACCATTTTTTGTAAATTGACTATTTGAGCTATGATATCATGTCCAAATTTAAAATACAAAGAATGGAACCCCTGTATAATTTAAATATCTTTCCGAAAATATAAAAATTTCTGAAAAATATGCTGATTTGTGTCAGATATTAATTTTTTTTGGAATTTCAAGAAAAAATTATTAAAAATTCAAAACATCTCAGAAAATTCTAAATTTTTTACTGTAGCTTTCATGACATGTCACTAACCTGCAAAAAAAAATTTAGACCAAAATTCTAAGCCATTTGGGAGATAAAATTAAATCTTTGAAACTTTGGGGTTTTAGCTCCCAAAAAAAATCAAAACCAGCATGCAAAGGTGGGTTGCCCCACGGTGGGCGCTAGAAATGTGTGTGTGAAAATTGTACCTGATCTGTAGACACAACACTCAGTAAAACATTAGAGGTTAGCAAAAATCAAAATCGTGCAAAATTGAAATCTATCTAACCAAGCGATTTACTGCCTTCTAGTAGGTGCGAGATTAATGTTCTCAGATTGTTATCGAGATCAGTGACCTAGATGACACCTAAATGAAGGATTTGAATGCAAAAGATGGATATGAAATTGAATGCAATTAATCTATATTTTTGATATTTTGTATGCAATAAGAATGATAAAAACTGATATGATATGAATGCTATTGAAAACTGATATGCTATGCTAATCTAATAATGATATGAAATATGAATGCAAAAATAAGATTGATCTCACAAAGATGTCGATTCGCAAGAGCTTTGATTCTTCAATTCCGATTCTCCAGCGTGATTATGCAAAATATGAGATGATTTGTGAAGAGCTAAAGCCTTAATTTATAGAAATCCAGGGCTTGGGAGGTGCATGGATAAAAGCCATAAATCACTCAAATTAACTCATCTTGATTTTTGAGTTATCTGATCATAAAAGATAGTTAATTCTCAAAATCATGCAAAAATAGCTTTTTAACTCAAATTAGAGTTTAGATCAGCTTTTTGAACTCCAAAAGGATGTTGAGTTCCAAAAAGTCAATAACTTGCATTGATTTTTTGATTTGGAGTTTAACTGTTTCTTTTGAATATGCATAATAATTAAGAATTAAATAAATAAATAAAGTGATTTATCCTCAACTCAACTGATTTTTGAAATAAAATAATTAATTTATGGGTTAATTAACTATTTTACCAAACTTTTATTAAAAATTATATTATTAAATAATGACAACATGCTTTAATTAATTAAATAAGAATTTAATCAATTAAAGATAGGAATTTTGATTTATTGTCAAAATTAAATAATACAATTAATAATAGATAGAATTAAATTTAATTACACAATTAAGTGGAAAATATTAAATCTAATTAATTAAATATGAAAATATTCAATTAATCAAACTTAGGATAAATGTGATTTATCGCCAAATAATCATTAAATTAAAGATAATTAAGATAATTAGGAATATTACTAGGAATATTCCCCGATGCAGAATTTAAGATAATCAATTATGATTCAATGATGTTTAGATGTGCCTTAGATTAGGACTTTGATGTCGATTTCGTTCGAATTGTCGATGTAGGAGATTAATGAACTTATAGCCCATTTTTGGGGTATTACAATAGTTGCACATCTACATGTCATTTTTATTAATGTTTATTACTAGCATTTGTAATAGAGAAATATCTTAACATAGTGGACTTAAAAGTCTTATAGTAAATCCTTTAGCAAGGTGACATTCCAAAAAGAGTGTTTAAAGCCCCTTAACAAGGACACTCCTAATAGGATGAAGATCTTAATAGATCTGAGGTAAATTCCTTAACCAGGTCACACCTAACAGTGTGTTTTGTAATCTTTAACCAGATTGGCTCTTAACTGGGTGTACTTCAGAAGAGTATATTTCTTAGTGGGTGACAATTCCCATAGTTTTTTTTCCCATAACTGGGTTTCCATGTTAAAATTAGTGTTATAATGTTGTGAATGTTTTAATGATTGATATAGTTTATTTATTGTTGTCAATAAATAGTGAATTGTGTTTCTACCAAGTAGTTACCGAGTTGGCAAACTGAATATAGATAAGATTAAGAGGAAAATAGTGTCTATATAAAGGATGATCTTGTATAGACAATGGGTTGGCAAACTGAATAGTTAGGGCGAACTGAATAGTTAAAGGGTTACCAACTATTGTAGAGGAGAAGGAACAATGAGATTCCAATCAAATAAATAGTGATTTGACGAAGTTTTGATGCCTATGGAAGATGAAGAATTCAAGTGAAGATTGAAGAGCGCATAAGGATCTGATTGAGCAAAGATAGTTGCACATCTACAAGTCATTTTTATTAATGTTTCTTACTAGCATTTGTAATAGAGAAATCTCTTAACAAAGTGGACTTAAAAGTCTTATTGTAAATCCTTGAGAAAGGTGACATTCCAAAAAGAGTGTTTAAAGCCCCTTAATAAGGACACTCCTAATAGGGTGAAGATCCTAACAGATCTAAGGTAAATCTCTTAACCGGGTCACACCTAACAGTGTGTTTTGTAATCTTTAACCAAATTGGCTCTTAACCAGGTGTACTTCAGAAGAGTATTGTAGACACCTAAAAATCTTTAGAAAATAAAAGTATTTCTATTTTTTGAAAACCCCTGATGACATCATCATTTGTTAATTATTTATTTATTTAATTTATTTATTTATTATTATGCCATTAAATCCTCCTATTTTAATTTAAAATATTTAATTAAGAAATCCCTTCCAAAAATATTTAAATCTTATTTAAACATCATTCCCCCCAGAATTTATTAATTATTTAATAAATTAACCAAAAATCCTTTAAACAAATAAAATATTTATTTAAACCCTAAAACCTTAGAAATGTTCTAGAAATCCCTAACCTCTTCTAGAATTTCCTAAACTCACCCTAAACATGATTAAAGGGTGATTCCTACCATTTTTAGCCTAACCCTTCAAACTTTGACTTTGGGTCAAAACCCCTCATAAATGCTTCTTACATCCTCATTAATGACTCTTACAAGTCATTAATGAACCCCATGTCTCATCTTCCACTCTTTTTCCCCTTGCACACTTCACTAGTGCTTCTCACACATGTGTGAGCAACTTTGACCAAAGTTAATCTAACCTTAACCCTAACTATACCCCAAACCTTACCTCTGACCCTAACTCTCCTTTCTAACCCAAGCCCTTCCTCAAATCCTATAAATACCCTCCTCTTCCAAGAGAAAAATACCAATTCACATATTTTACATTGAGTAGTGTTATAATGTTAGATTACATCTAAATCATCTTAAGCTTTAGCATATTTATTAGTTTAGCTCATTTTCATGCTTCCATAAATCACACCATAGCTTAGATTAACATGGATTAACTTAGTTTCCTTCATGTTTATGCTTTTCATCTCATCATATCATATTTCATTTGGACTAAAATCCACTCTAGTTTACTCATTTATAGCATAATCTAAATTTGAGCATTATTAGGCTCTTTGAGGCCTTAGGGGCAAAATAGGTCTTCTATACCTGGTTTTGTGCCAATATAGGGTTCTCTTGGTCCCTAATCTATCCTAATCCCCATAATCATCATTAGGGATATGCTTCAAGTGTTTAGAGAGCACACCCACATTCCTAAAGCAAGAGTAAATCAAATGGTGACAGGTTGCTCCTGTTTTAGCTCTATCTGAGGTATCATGCAAATGGTTTTCTATATGTTTAGTATATGCTGCTAGGACTAATTTTTGAATATCTACACATGTTCCAAATAGGTTAGGTTTGCATTGATCTACAAGTATATTTCTTAGTGGGTGACAATTCCCACAGTGGTTTTTCCCATAATTGGGTTTCCACATTAAAATTGGTGTTATACATTGTGAATGTTTTACTAATTGATATAGTTTATTTTTTGTTGTCGGTAAATAGTGAACTTTGTTTCTACCAAGTAGTTACCAAGTTAATCAAAGAAAATATTTTCAGGTATTTTTTTATCAAGATTACTAATTCACCCCTCCCCCCCCCCCCCCCCCCCCCCCGCCCCCCTCCTCTCAATAATCCAACACAATGTATCCTTGTGTAATAATTGATTAAAAGAGTGACATTTTTCTACCAATTGTGAGGTAAATCTAGTTATTTATTATAGCCTTCCTTGTAGAGATCTTAATTGGATAATGTTCCTAGGTGCCCCCATTTCCATAATAGCTTTTACTTTTGTAGGGTTAACCTGTATTCCTTTTGATGAGACTATATAACCAAGTAATTTTCCTAATTGGACTCCAAAAGCACACTTCTTTGGATTTAATCTTACTTTGAATTTATCCAATCTTGTGAAAAATTTCTCTAAGATAGGAAAGTGTTCAATTCTTGTATGTGAATTTGCTAGGATATCATCAACATAGTCTTCCATAAAAGTATGCATCATATCATGATATATTATTTTCATGGCTCTTTGATATGTGTCGCTGACATTTTTGAGACCAAAAGACATCACATTCCAGCAAAATGTTCACAAAGTACATGTAAAAGCAGTCTTGTCTTGGTCCTCGAGTGTTATATTTATTTCATTATAGCCACTAAAGACATCCATAAGTGAAAACATTGAGTGTCTTGTCATTAAGTCCACTATTGTGTCAATTCTTTGTAGAGGAAAATCATCATTGAGTCATGCTTTGCTAAGATCCCTAGAATCGGTGCACACTATTATGTTTTTATCCAGTTTTGAAATTGGCACTATATCAAAGATCCATTTTACGTAAGGAATGGGTCTAATAAAATTGATATCTAAAAGTTTCTTCAATTTTTTCTTTGACCAATAGAGCTATGTGTAGATGCATTTTTCTCATCTTTTGTTTAATTGGTTTAAGCCTTGGTGCTATATTCAAATGATGCATGATGAGATATGGATCTAACCCTAGCATGTTAGCGTATGACCATGCAAAGTTAACTTTTTTTCTTTGAAAAATTTAATAAAATCTTTTCATTCTTCTTTGGTTAAATATGCTTGTATATTAATGATCTTTGGTTCTTCTATGGTTCCAATGTTGACTTTTTTTGTTGGTTCTATCAAAATAGATGATTTTTCTTCATAATGCTCAGGTAAAGTGTCAATTTTCTCATCCTTTAGTGCCTTAATTGGGTTTTGACCTCCAGATTCTTCATTTATTTTTACTTTTTCATGATCTAGTATTGTGACATAGTGGTTTTGACCACTATATATTTCCATTTTTCTTTTATTTTTATTTTGTTGACTAAGAAACTTGACACCTTCCTTACCTATTTCTTCTTGATACGATACATTGGTGAAAGAAGGTTCAACCATGTTTAGGGATACAAATAAAAAAAATTCATCTTGGAATGTAGGTATATCATTTGGCTCAAATTGTTCCTAATCAATTAACTCGGGATGGATAAGAGGCAAAGGGTCATTTGGAAAGCTTAGGTCCATTGGATTTAGGTTCATTATTTCATTTGAAGGTTCATACATTGTATCACTTAAGTCTATGAAATGCGCTTCCTATATATGGTCCATAGAGCTAGGATCAAAATATTCGTCACTAGAGTCCTCTTGAGTTTCTTCTGGTAAAAACTATTGTAGGTTAAACCTAAAGCTCAATCCTTGGAAGAATGATGGTACAGAAGGTTCTCCTACCCATTGTGAATAAAAAAAGTTTGCATTGGAACTTTGGGATTTGTTTGATGTATGTGTATAGGAGTGTATCACATCAAACTCTTTGTCTTGGCGAGTATCCTTGGATAATGATTCTCATTCCCATTCATTTGAATCTTCATCACTTTGTGAATTTAACTTATTGATTTGTTCATAAGGATGAGAAGAGTTCTTTTGGTTATGACTTTTCTTGATATATCCTAATCTTGATTTTTATTTTCTTGATCTCCATGTAGTTTATATGGGTTCCAATAATACTTTGTTTCTTTTACCAAGAGATCTTGTTCCTTGGTATTCCATTTTCTTAATGATTTGATAGCCTTTCCCATATTGATGTGTTGGAATACTAATGTGTTGAACCCTTTCATTTGATCTAGGAGAAATATGCATATCCATCATAGACAAGGAATATTCTCCTAGCCCCTTTTGATGAATTATGCATTGTTTTTCAAAACTCTTCATCATGATGTCCATGTTTTCATAATGTATCATCTTTTCTTTCCATTTTCTAATTTAGAGGCTTTTTATTCATCTTGGGTAAAAGAATTTGAGGACTTAGCATTTTCTCTATTTGATTCTATAAAATTAACTTTTTCATTTCCTTTGTATGATGAAGATGAATTAACTTCTTTTCTACTTGAGATAGTGTGGTCTTCATTTGGATCTTCTTTTTCTTTCTCTTTAAATTTCAAACTTGGACTCAAAATGTCTTCTTTTTATTTCTCTTTGGATTCTAAACTTGGACTAGGAATTTCTTATCTTTATTTATGTTTGAATGAACCTATGTAGAACCTTCACTATTATGGGGAACTAATTAATCTATCACTGGTTTGACATTGTTACAATATTGAAATGGGTTCAAATCTCCACTAGAAGTTATCTGTTGACCCATGTATGGAAATTTTAAACATTGGTGATAAGTAGAGGGTACCACTTGCATTTTTTAGATCCATGTCCTACCCAACAAAGTATTATAAGTAAACTTGAGGTCTAGGACATTTAAAACCATCTCTTTTTTAATAGGACCCACTCTTATCGATAAAATGACCATCCCTTTTGAGGATATCTCTTCTTCATCATAAGCCTTTATGGTTATTTTTCTTTTAGGATCAATGACATTATTGGAATACCCTAAGACTTTGACCAAGTTCAATGAGCATATGTTAAGACTGGAACATCCATCTATTAATACTCTTTTGACCCTATGCTTGTGGATTAATATTTCAATATGCAAGGGTAAGTTTTGAGGATGATTCAAAGATATATCATCTTGCTCAGAAAATGAAAGATAATGGGGATAAATGAGGTGACCAACCATAGTTTGAAACTTTTCTACATCCAAGTCATTAGTAACTATTGTATCCACTAGAGATTTCTCCAAAATTTCCTTGTGTGTAGGTGAAAGTTTAAGTAACTCCAAGAAAGAAATTTGAACCAATATCATTTGGAGTTTATCTATAAGGTTATATTTCTTTATTGAGAAATATGAAGGACTAGGTAAGTTTATCTTAGTGGATACTCCTTACAAGGTGTCTTTGGAAGTTTTACCCCTAGGAACAACATTAGAATATACTTTTTATTGTTTGTCCTTCACTAATATGACATTGATGAAATTTTTATAACTAGAAAAGGAGTTGATAGTGTTGTCATATGTATGTGCAAAATTGACTTTGTTATTTCCCTTCTTGTTGTTTTGATTGGAGTTGGAAAATTCACCTTTCTCATGATTTAAGAAAGGAGTTTTGAATGGCATGTGATATTTATTGTTCTTAGGAACATCAACCTGGATTGTGCCATCATCAATGAGATCTTGTACCATATGTTTTAACCCCATACATTCATTAGTTTTATACCCTTTGTTATGATGATATTCACAATGGTGAGAGTCATCCCACCATGTTATCTTCACTTGGGGTTCATTTGGTCTTGACTTAGGTAAAGTTATGATTTTATTTGCAATGAGAGTTCCTAAGGCTATCTCAAGTGGTTACCACAATGGAGTAAACTTTCTTCTTGGTTCTGAGGTAAATTGAGACATAAAGTTAGGTTTTGGCTTGTTATTCCCTTGGTTATTATTGAAAGATTTAGTATTATTGAAAGGGTTATTGGAATTTTGATTGATATTATTATCATGAGTAGTGGATTCACTTGAAATGTTGAAAGGTTTAGGTTTAAGGTTATTGGCTTCCACCAATCCATCATTAACTAGATTCTTGCTATTATTCTTCAACCAAAATCTAGGTTTGTCACTATTGTTGTTGTTTGATGCATTGTTGTTGTAGTTGGTATTGTTTTTAGAAAAACCTTTGTTATCCTTATATAGATTTAATTTCCCTTTTTTCAATAAAGCATATTCTATATTGATTTCATTTTCTATCATTTTGTCAAAGGTTGGAGGATAATGAAGTTGTAGCCAAAAGTTCATCTCTGAGTTTAAGTTATTTATGAATATATCGATCTTTTCTTTTTCTGGTACACTTTGTGGATATTTGGAAAAGAAACTTCTATAATTTTGTCAAAGGTTGGAGGAAAATGAAGTTGTAGCCAAAATTTCATCTCCGAGTTTAAGTTATTTATGAATATATCGATCTTTTCTTTTCCTGGTACACTTCATGGATATTTGGAAAAGATCCTTCTATCATTTTGTCAAAGGTTGGAGGACAATGAAGTTGTAGCCAAAAGTTCATCTCCGAGTTTAAGTTATTTATGAATATATCCATATTTTCTTTTTATAGTACACTCCATGGATATTTGGCAAAGATCCTTCTCCATCGTTGGAGAAAATTTAAAAAGGCTTCTCCATTTCTTTTCTTCATGTTACATAAATCTAACATGGTGACTTCATGCTCTATGTTATAGGAATATTGATTGACAAATTTAGAGATCAATTCCTCAAATGTTTTGATACCTAAAGGTAGTTTTGAAAACCATTCTATTGCTTGACCACCAAGGCTACTAGGAAATAATCTCATCAAATAGGTGGGTTCATATATAAATTCCATTCTTAGAGTGCAAAACTCCCTTATGTGGTCTTGTGGGTCAGTTGTATGTGTGATATAAATGTGATTCTTTAAACCTGTAAATCACACACTTCAATAAACCATTACATCAAACATTCCTAATCTAGTAAGAACATGAAATAAACAAAGAAATGTTTGAAAGCAGCTTGTTGCTTCCTATTTAAAGAGAGTTTAGTTCTAGGTTGTGCTCATTAGATTAACACAATAGAACTAGTGACTAGGCAACCTCAAAATGGAAGACACAAGATGATCCCAATATTCTTTGAGTTGCAAGATGAAATGTAAAGTACACTAGGAGGATTGAAAAGCTATGAAATGAAAGATTAAACTAAGAACGATAATGCAAAGTAAGCTATAGAAATGAACTAGATTAAAAACATGCAATAGTAATCTATGATGCAATGAAAGATTAATAACTATAAAATGAAATAACTAAGCTAGAACGAATGCAAAGAAACTAGTATTCTAGAATGAAAATGCAAGAAACTATGCTATGATAAACAATGCAAGAAAGTAAACTAGATTGTTAAAAATGCTCAAGAATGCCAAAAAATGCTCTAGAATGCAAGTATTGTTAGAAATTAAAGTACACCAAGACAATTGAGAGGGGGGGTGAATCAGTTATCTAATTAAATAAACTTTTATCAACCTTATTATATCTAAAACATGTGATCAACATAAACAGCAACCATAAAAAGATAACCATACACAATGACACTAGATTTGTTAACTAGGGAACCTCTTGATCAGAGAGTAAACCCCAGTGGGGGTGGTACCCACAAAAAGATATACTAATATGAAAATTAATTGTGAGAGGATGGACCCTATTAGGATTCTATGAAATAAATTCAGTACATGTCAGTCCTTGTTATGAGACTTTGAATCCCTGTGAGGAGATTCTAACCCTGTTAGGAGTTAAAGAAGACATAAGGACCAACTATCCAAATAGCTTCAGGGGAAAGATCACCAAACACACTATCCAACTAATCTCTATATTATCCAAATAGCATAATACCAAGTAAAATTGATCTCAGCAACTTTTCCTCTCTCCTCTAAATGTGCCTAAACCATACTAAATGCTTCTCCAAATCTCAACACTAGATCTGCTCACTTCGTATTACATAACAATCCCTTAGATCACTTATTCAAATTATTTCATATCCACTTATTAAATTTTCATGTAAATCAAGGGAAAAAATCCTTCTTTTATACCATGCATAATATTTCATAATTGAGTCGGCAAATTAGGCTTCACCAATTACAAAATATAAAACATTACACGTTACATAATATTTCCATAATTACACAAAATTGTCGGCTCACAAACTTAATAAATCTTCACATGTGCAACCTATGACTATGTTGGCTCATCTAGGTCACCTCTGCAATGTCTTCAACCTTTGTATAACTTTGCTTGTCCAAATTCTATCCCAGTTAGGAGATATAATCCAATTATCACGAACCACTTCTCAGGAACTCTGTTAGAATACGGTTTCCACTAGATTATTTATAACTAATGCAAATACTTGAATTTCTATATGCACTCTTAACCATGATATTAGGACACCATAAGAAACATGTACTCATCTCCGTGTAACCTCATCTACAATTCTCTATGTATGCTAACTCAAACTCTTTTTGTTGCTCTACTAATCTTCAGTATAATTAGTATGTTGACATCAATGACAAACACAACCATGAATGCAACATGTGACTACTCCAGAAATACTAGAATACTCCCCCGTAGGACATATTCAACATTCATGCTAACAAGTATGCTTGGATACTTGATTATAAAATCCTTTATTCAATGGAGGGAAGAGATTTTAAACAATTTGCCTCTACAACAAAGGGTTAAGATTAAGTGGCAAAGAATGTGTGATTGAGATTAAGAAGCAAAAAAAAATGTTAGGTAGAGATGTTAGGTAGAATAAGACAAAATATAAATTTTGAGAGCACAAATCCTCTTTAATTTATAATTAATCAGGATTAAGTATGTGCACACATGTTATTGTGTTCTTTTAAAAAAAGTGTAGAAACTTTATATTAAAAGAAATATTAGAGCAATTAAATAAATATGCAAGCTCTAGAAATTAGACCATAGTATAAGCTTGATATAAAAATTTTCATTTTTTATTTAATTATGCAAAGGAGATTTTCAAGGTTACTCTGCACAATTATGTCTAGTAAATTTTGTCATAGGGATTTAGATTTGAAATTAGGCAAATTGATTGAGATTAGGGGCTTAGGTTTTACTAGACCATTTTTTTGTGATTACATTTGCCCCCTCTTTGAATCAATGTGTGAGCTAGCATATTGATTCAAAGAATAGACTGAAAGCTAGATCATGAAACCACCTAGTTTAAAGTGATGAATCTATTTCCAGTGATCAATTAAGATAGCAGATATCATCTCTAGACTTGATTGAGAAAAGATTGATGAGAAAGACTAGAGTGCCTAGTTTGATGTGGTGCAATGAAACTGAACACTTGATTAAGAGATAGATGAAAATTGACCAATTTGATGAGATGCAATGAAATTGATCAGATTCAAAGATAGAATGATCCAAGAGGCCAGATAAAGAAGCAATCTCATATTGGTATGCCCCAAGAGATAGCTAGATTATATGTTCGAGTGAACTGATGTGAAGCGATGAGAACACTCTTCTAGAAAGGATGCAGAGAATCACAACTTGATATGGTTCCTAAAGCTAAGATGCCCTAAGTGATGATGTTTTAGTCAGTGATTGACTTCATCGATAAAGATTTGGTTCAATTTCTAGATTTGCACATAAGGAGATTTTATCGATGATGAAGATTATCTATATCATTGTGTGTGTGAATTTTGTACTTGATCTGTAGACACAACACCTCAGTAAAACATTAGAGGTTAGTGATAATCAAAATCGTGCAAAATTGAAATCTAATCTAACCAAGTGATTTACTGCCTTCTAGTAGGTGCGAGATTGATGTTCTCAGATTGTAATCGAGATCAGTGACCTAGATGACACCTAAATGAAGGATTTGAATGCAATTGATCTAGATATGAATTGAATGCAATTAATCTCTTTTTTTTTTGGTATTTCTATGCAATAAGGATGATAAAAACTTATATGAATCTATGCTAATATGGAAATTGATATGCTAAAATGATCTAACAATGATATGAAAAAGAATCTAAATGAATGTAAAAAAAATAAAAATTGATCTCACAATAGCCTTGATTCGCAATAAGCTTTGATTCTCCCAATTCCAATTCTCCAGCATGATTGTGCAAATTTATGAGATGCTTGGATGCAAATTTGAGAGATGATTGAGAGATGAGTTATGAAGAGATGAGCCTTGTTTTTATAGAAATCCAAGGCTTTGGAGGTGCATGAGAAAAAGCCATAAATCACTCAAATAACTCAGGTTGATTTTTGAGTTATTTTTAAATAAAAGATAATTAACTCACAAAAACATGCAAAAGCTAAGCTTTAACTCAAAATAGAGTTTAGCTTTAATTGATAATTGATAGTTGTCTGCTTTTATGATTGTGCATGTTTTATTTATGAATTAATTTAATAATAAAGTGATTTATGCTCAACTTAACTGCTTTTAAAAATAAAACAATTGATTTATGGGTTAATCAATTATTTAATCAAACTTTTATTAAAAACTATATTATTAAATAATGACAACTTGCTTTAATTAATTAAATAAGAATTTAATCAATTATTCATATGATATTAGATTTATTGTCAAAATTAAATAATACAATTAATAATAGATAGAATTAAATTTAATTACACAATTAAGTGGCAAATATTAAATCTAATTAATTAAATATGAAAATATTCAATTAATCAAACTTTAGGATAAATGTGATTTATTGCCAAATAATTATAAAATTAAAGATAATTATGATGATTAGGAATATTAATAGGAATATTCCCCGATGCAGAATTTAAGATAATCAATTATGATTCGATGATGTTTAGATGTGCCTTAGATTAGGACTTTGATGTCGATTTCATATGATTTGTTGATATAGGAGATTAATGAACATATAGCCCATTTTTGGGGTATTACAATCATCATTCATCATGCCCCCTTGGGATCAAAATCAAAATGATGCAAAGAGGGGTGGAAAAGAGATGAAATGAGATGCAGAAGAATGAGGTCAACATGAAAACACTTTTGAATGTCTAATATAGTGATTGGAATCAATTTCAAGTGTCTTGTTGACTAGGTTTATCCAAGTTTGACTATAGTTGATGAGGGTTGACTGGAGTTGACCAAGATGAAGAAGGATGGGAATAGGATGATTTTGGATCAAGATGCATCTGTAGACTACATTTGGCTTAGAAACTTTATATCTACAATTTAAGGTATGAACTGGCTATGGATTCCAATTTTGAGCTTGAAAAATGGATTCAGGACGTCGAAATCAAATGAAGCTTATGAGAGTTTAGCACTTGGTACCCCTAGTAGGAAATTGATCTTGTGATGGTAGATATAAGAATGATAAATATAGTAAAGAACTTCAATGGGAGGATGGAAGGGAGATGATCAAAGGATCCAAGATGCAAAACTAAATGCAAACCTAGAATCAAATGCAAGGGACATGGTGTGTCTAGTCACTAGTCCATAGGCTATTATATCATTTTAATCATCATTTGAGTGGTGTTGGGACATCGGAGTCAATACAATCATTAGTGGTCTAAGAAGAACCATGAAGATATGAATATGGACCTTATCTGATAGAATGTATGAAATAACCATAAGCATCTACGCATAGAAGCCGAGATGACCATAACAATGTTTCCAAGTTAATGTAGAAGTATCACACCAATACCATGATATAAACATGAGGATAACCATGAGTGTTTTCTTGCATACACACACAAGTAGAAATTAAAGGAAAAAAAATTATGCCCCTAGTCATATGTCTCTAGTCTAGTGACATCCTTGAGAGTCATGGGCACACAATAAGAAAAAACCAATGATAATAGACAACATGCAAATAAAATAAGTTCAGAATATCTAAAAAAGTTTCATGTTTTGGCTCATGTGTCTATGTGAGAATTAAGAAACACTAGTGCACTTGTATGCAAGTGTGTTAGATAGTGTAATATCTGATATGTGTTGAAAAACATAGGTGATGTCCAAGGGTAGTTTTGAGAAACATTTTGATTGGTGTTAGTGATGATTGATTCACAAGAAGGACAAATGACTGGCTCAGGTTAAGCTCAAAGAAGAAAGGCCAAATGATGATAACTCAGCTTAGATAGGAAGTGATGGAAGATGCCCCCTAGTGTAAATCAAGAACCAAAGACAAAGATCAAGACTCCAATCTAGGATGATGCAAGGGAAAGAGAATGGAGAGATAGGATAAGAATGTGAAGCAAGATGGAGGCAAGAGCCAATGCAATGGATTGATAAATAGAGTGAAAGTTCCAAGTAGCACCTATTTTTTAGGTTTTCACCACTTGGCATTATTGCATATTTTTTCTACCATGGCGCCTATTTCCAGGTTTTCACCAATGTACAATTTTTTTGGAGTGTTATCAAGGTGCCTATTGCTAGGTTTTTACTAGGATAACCATTTTCTTAGGACTTTTTACAATTTTTTAGTATTTTTTTTAGGATCATAAGTTGTTGTACAAGATGCAAAATTTATAGTTTTAGAACTATTTCAAGTGGAGAGCATTGATATGCTCTTTAAGAACATCACCTTTTGGACTAGCTAGATGATAAGCTCTAGAACCGAATTTGGTAGTAATGATAAATGGACCTAGCCATTTAGGTTCAAATTTTCCCGTTTGTTCTCTATGTTGTTGATTTTTGGGTTCTCCCTTAGAATGAGATCATTGACCTAAAATTCATGATAGAGAAGCTTTTTGTTGTAGCCTTTAGACATTCTCTTTTGATAGACCCTTATATGGTCAAATGTTTCCTTTTTATGCTCATCAAGTAATTCTAGCTCTTGAAGTTGAGACGTTTTGTAATCTTCATATGTGATGAGTCCATGTAGAGATACCCTCAGTGAAGGTATTTCAATTTCTATTGGTAAAACTGCTTCAGAACCATAAACCAATGAGAAAGGTGTAGCTCCTATAGGTGTTATAATGCTTGTTTGATAATCCCATAAAGTTGGATTCAATTGTAAGTGCCAATCCCTCCTTGATTTGTTAATTGTTCTATGTAGGATCTTAAGGATTATTTTGTTTGAAGCTTCCACCTGTCTATTCCCATGAGGATAGTAAATAGAAAGGAATGATACACTATGTGAAACTTAGTGCAGATCTCATCAATATCTATGTTCTTGAACTATCCTCCATTGTCTATGATTATTGAGGAGGATATTCTATACTTACAAATTATGTAGTTGAGAATGAACATTGTTGTTTACTTGATAAGAGGTACAACTTCAACCCATTTAGTAAATTATTTATTTTCTGTAATAATGAACTTTTTTCGATTGGAGGATAAAGGATATATTTGACCCACGAGATCAAAATCCCATTGCTAGAATGGCTAGTGAGTAATAAAAGGTAACAAGTCCCAAGTAGGAGCGTGAATCAGGTTTCCATGGAGTTGACACTTTTGATAGGTTTTAGCAAAGTGGACAACATCTTTTTTCATGGTAGCCCAATAGTATCCTACTCTCAATATTTTCTTATCCAAGGAGAGACCATTCAAATGATATCTACAAACACCCTCATGGACTTCTCTTAATGCTTTGTTGGATTCCTTATTCTCAAGACACCTAAGGAGTATATTGTCTAGACTCCTCTTAAACAAGTCATTAGCGATAAGTAGATACTAGGATACACTTCTTATAAGGTTTCTCTTTTTGTTTCTAGATAGGTCTTCAAGAATGGTTTGGTTTTAAAGGTAGTTATAGATTTGGGAGTATCGTGAAGAGTCGAAGGAAATAAAGGTACATACAATTTGGGTCTCAGGTGAATCATAAGCAGGGATGGGCAATTCTTCCAGTATGAATTCGTAACAGAATTGATGTTCTTAAAGCTGTAACATAGATGCTAATGTGGCCAAAGCATCGACTGCCATTTTTTCTTCTCTTGGAACTTTTTGAAAAGTAATGAAGGAAAAATATTTCTTAAAATCATCAACCATCTTCTGATATGGTGTCAACTTCTCATCTTTAGTTTTGTATTCATTGTTTACTTGGTTAATCACAAGTTGAGAATCGCCATAGATATGCAATTCTTCAATTTTCCACTTGATGGAAAATTTTAATCCATTGGTAAGAGCTTTGTATTTAGCCACATTATTAGTACATGGGAAATTCATTTTGTAAGATTTAGGAATCTTATATCCTTGAGGAGTAATAAACAAAACCCCAGTACCAATGCCTTGTTGTGTAAATGAGCCATCAAAATATATATTATAGGGATGTTGAGTAAGATACAAAATTGATACATATGGAAACTCCATGTGATTTGGTTTGTTGTCTTCTGAAGGTGTATCAAGAATTTGAATTGTGAGAATTTGTCCTTTGATAGATTTTATGTTAACATAAATGATGTAAAATTCACTAAGGATCATAACCCACTTAGCCAAGTGACCTGTGAGAGAATCTTTACCAAGAAAGTACTTACAAGGATAAATTTTAACAATTATTTGAATGGAATATGCTAGCATGTAATGTCTAAATTATTGAGATGCAAATACAACTGCCAAGCATTATTTTTCAATGGTTGAACAATTGAGCTCATAGGAAATCAATGTGTAGCTGATGTAGTAGATTTCTCTTTCCTTTCCTTTTTCATCATGTTGTGCGAGTAATGCACCTAAGGATGTTGTTGTAGCTAAAATGTAAAGTAAGGGTTTTCCTACAATGGGAGCTATGAGAACTGGAGGATTAGGTAGATAGTTTTTTATTTTCTAAAAAATTCTTTCACAATCTCCATTCAAATTAAAATTAACCCCTTTATGCAACGTCTTGGTAAAATTTTGAGCCTTATCTGCAAGTTGAAAAATGAATCTTCTTATAGATTGGAACTTTCCTTATAAAGATCTCATCTGACTTATATTGTGAGGAGGTGGCATTTCAAGTATGACCTTAACCTTGGCAAGGTCTACTTTAATGCATCTTTTTGACACAATATGTCCTATAAGTTTACCTAAGGCTACCTAAAAGGAACACTTTTTTGGATTTAATCTTAATTTGAATTTCTCCATGCGATCAAAGATATCATTTAGGATAAAAAGGTGAGCATTTTTTGTAGAAGACTTAGCCAGAGTGTCATCCACATATTCCTCCATGCATTTATGGATCATATCATGGAATATTGTGTTAATATGATTTAGAACAATGGAGAGGGGGGGTGAATCAGTTGTTCTCATGTCCTGATGTATAAAATAACTTCAAAAACTTTTCCTTAAATCAGATCAAGCAACCAAAACAAACTCGGTCATCACTGATTCAATAATAGAAACATATAACACTGTAGACCACTACCCAGTTGTAACTAACTTGTAAAACACAGAAATGTTCAAACCAAAACATTCACACAAGTATTGACACCAAGATTTATAGTGGAAACCCAATATGGGAAAAACCACTTTGTAACATGCTACTATTATTTTCACTCTTCTGAAGTGAGCTCGGTTAAGAGCCAACCCTGTCAAAGGTTACAATACACATTGTCAAGTGTGACCCGATTAAAGGATTTCAGTCACCTTGTTAAAAGTGAGCCTGGTCAAAGGACTTACATACACTCCATTAGAATGCAACCTTGTTCAAAGGATTTAACATATGATAGTTAGGTCAACCTCTGTTAAAAGGATTTTGATTATTACAATGGTTAGAAAGTAGCAGTAGTATTGATCTGAAAACATACAACTCACTTTGCAAATATCAAATCCAATTCCGTACACAAATGTTGGTTTACTGACTTTGAAACTTTGCCATCTCCACTTCTGATCTGCTTGAAACTTTCCTTCAAGCAATCACCACACTTTTCCTTAATCTTTTCACTTATACAGTCAATAAAACTTTACTGTTCTTCCAGCATCTCCTTCACCAATGCATACACATACCTAATGCTTCGGTTCCCTTAATACTTTCCTCTGTTAGGTTAACTTATCTTTTGCCGCTTAATCTCCTTCGTAGATCTTAGGGTTAGGTCAGATTCATTAAATCTACCCACTTCATGTTCTTTGTCTCCTCTTCTAGAATCATCTCAAATCTCATAAAGATTTATAATAAAATGTTTTAAAAAGCATTAAATGCTTCCATACAATCAATAAATAAAGTCAACATGTTTTACATAATCCAAGAATTCAACAATGTCAGCTCCAAAACTGAATTCTCTTTAAATATAAAATTATTGATGCTCGGTCAATACTATGATCATCCACTCGGTCTCCATGTAAAATGCTCGGTCACTACTAAAACTATATCCTCGGCAAATACTATCTTCGTCGGCAATTTACTGATACTTGGTCGACACTAGATTTTTGCTCAGCATCCACTAACTCAGTCGACTCTATCATAACTCAGCTTAAACATGATTTCTTCATTTTTGCTCAATTAAGCCTACCAGTTTAGTCTTCAATCTTACTAAGATAAACAATACATTGTCTCATCATTGTGCAACATAATCAAGTACACTTTGTAGTATCAAGATAACTCAACCTTTCCCTAGGTGCTATTGTTACCATCCTTTCTTTCCCTTCTCACAATAGATATAGTACTTTCCTAAGTAGCAACAGTCTTACCAGTTAAGGTTTGACATCAATGACAATGCAACAATTGTTTCAATTGTAGTTTCCAACAATCTCCCTCTTTGGCATTGATGGAAACACCATATGATATCACCTGAATAACACATGGATTACCAACCAATCCAAAAAAAACTTATCTATCCATCAGAGAAAATTATAATATCCTTAGCTTCATTCTGATTCAGAATCTATAAATCTCACTTCTGTGACCATCAAAAGTATCTGGATCTCCCTCTATCCTGATCTTTCATTTCAATACAATCTCCCTTTCTTTCATTTTCATGTGTTATAGTATCATTTTAGTTCAATCTCCCTCTTTGAAAAAAATGCCAAAGCAGAAAACTCAAACATACATCCAACAGATGTAGATATATCTATTCAGCACAGTGTTTCTCCCTCTATCATCTTGCTTATGACTGATTTGTTGTCTTTGCTTCTTCTTCACAGCTCTAGGATAGTCCTAAAGTATGACAAACTTTTCTATCAATGTGTCAAATGTTCTGTTGTAGCATATTTGATGCATTGCTCCTAGCTTGGCTAGGCAACCTAAATTAGGGGAAGGACCCCTAATTGACTTCTCAGGTACTCATGGGCTTCTTTAGGTAAAGCTTTATTGAATATGTCTTCCAATTGTTCTTTTTTATTCACATATTCCATTCAGACTTCCTTATCTTGTACCAATTCTCTCAAATAGTGATACTTGATTGTGATGTGATTGGTCTTAGTGTGCATTACTAGATTCTTAAAAATATTGATAGCACTTGTGTTGTCACAGAAAATAACAATAGGTTCAGTGATTTCTTCTTTCATGCCTATCAACAACTATTTTATCCATATCAAATTTGAACAGTTTACTGCAGCAGCAACATACTCAGCTTCAACAGTAGATTGGGAAATGCAATTTTGTTTCTTGCTTGTCCAAGAGACTAATCTCTATCTAAGAAAGAAAGCTCCACCACTAGTGCTCTTTCTATCATCTACATTTCCTACCCAATCAGCATCAATATATACTCTAAGTTCAAATTTGTCATCCTTCTTGTAGTATAATCCATAGACAGCAGTTCCTTTCAAGTATCTCATGATTCTTTTCACCACCATCATGTGTGTTTCCTTAGGATTGGTAGAGAATCCTGCCACAATCCCAATAGCTAATGCAATATCAGGTCTACTATGTACAACATACTGCAATTTTCCAATCATGGATCTGTACAAAGTCTGGTTAACTTCTGCAGCATCATCATTCTTAGATAACTTTTGTCCAGTAACCATAGGAGTTCCTACTGGTCTAGCATCTTCCATTCCAAAAAAATTTAGTATTTCATTAACATACTTAGATTGTGTAATGAAAATACCTTTCTTCATCTGATATACTTGTAAACCAACAAAGAATTTGATCTCACCAAACATACTCATCTCAAATTCAGTTTGCATTTCATGTGAAAAACTTTTACACAATGCATCTTGTCCACCAAAAATGATGTCATCAAAAAAAATTTTGGCCAACAAAATACCTCTACCTTCTTCATCTTTCATATACAGATTGCTTGTGTCATTTGTCCTGGAAAATCCAATCTGTATCAAATAATTATGCAACTTCTCATACCATGCTCTGAGAACTTGTTTCAACCATATAAAGCTTTGTTCAGTTTGCATACCATGTGTCTTCTATTTGGATCAATAAAACCTTCTGGTTGTTCTATGTAAACTTCTTCTAGTATACCATTTAAAAATGCAGACTTGACATCCATTTGATATACCTTGAAATCTTTATAAGTAGCATATGCAAGTAGAGTTCTTACTCCTTCCAATCTAGCTATAGGGGAAAATGTCTCCCCATAATCAATTCCTTCTTCTTGTGTGTAGCCTTTGCATACTAGTCTAGCTTTGTTCCTAGTGATTTCACCTTTTTCATTCAACTTGTTTCAAAATACCCACTTTGTTCCTATAACATTCTTATCTACAGGTCTCGGCACCAGAGTCCAGGTTTCATTCTTCTCAATCTAGTCAATCTCTTCATTCATTGCTTGTATCCAGTCTTCATTTTCTAATGCCTCTTTAGTTGTCTTTGGTTCAAATTCACATAGTAAGCATGTTGGATCTTTTGTCTTGCTTCTGGTCTGAATTCCAATGTCTCTATCTCCAATTATCTGTTCAGGCTTGTGATGTCTTCTTACATATTTTGCCAAAATAGGTTCAGCATTTTTCTCTTCTATTTCATCAGGTTCCCCAACAAGATTGTCAGATTCAGCTTCTGAATGCTCGGCAACCTCTTCCTGATCCTCGATAGCATTATCTTGTAGCTCGTCATGTTCTTGCTCTTTCTCGGCACTATTTTCCTGACACTCGGCATCATCTGTCTGTCACTCGACATTGCTTGCCTGAGACTCAGCATCAGGTGTAGGTCTATTACCTGCCTCTTCTATTTCCTCAATGTACACAAAAGATCTATAATCTTCTGGTTCTCTTTTGCTATCAGCCTCATTTCTTTCTGCATACTCATCAATTTTTACATTCACACTTTCCACAATTTTGTTAGTGTTAGAGTTCAAACACTTATAAGCTTTACTTTTTGTGGAGTAGCCTAGGAATATGCCTTCATCACTTTTAGCATCAAACTTTCCATTCCTATTGTCTTTCAATATGTAACACTTGCTTCCAAAGATTCTAAAGTATTTAACACTCAGTGCATGCCCATACCATAATTCACAGGGTGTCAGATTTGTACCTTTCTTGATATGTACCCGATTAAGAGTGTAAACAGCTATACTTATAGCTTCTTTCCAGTATTTTTGTGCCACATTCTTTTCAATCAATAATGTCCTTGCATAGTCCAAAATAGATATGTTCCTTCTTTTTGCTATACCATTCTGTGGAGGTGTCCTAGGTGCAGACATCTGTCATTTGATTCCTCTATCATTGCAAAATAGATTAAATTCATTTGATGTAAATTCTCCACCACGATCAGATCTAAGACATTTCAAGTTCCTACCTATCTCCTTCTCAACCTTAGCCAAATACCACTTAAAATTTTGAAAATCATCAGATTTTTCTTTTAGAAACATTACATGCATCATCCTGGTATGATCATCAACAAACAAGATAAAATATCTAGCACCACAATAGCTTTGTACACTCATAGGTCCACAAAGGTTAGTATGAACCAAATCTAAAATGTGTTTAGAAGTAAAGGATTTGCTCTTGAAACTTGACTTAGTCATTTTTCCTAACTGGCATTCTTTGCACATCACATTCTCAAGTTTCTTCAATCTAGGTAGGCCTCTTACTTTCTTCTTCTTACTTATCTCTACCAAATTGTCAAAGTTAACATGACATAGCCTCCTATTCCATAACCAAATGTCATCAAGTTGTGTAAACATACATATTTCTTTAGATAGGTCAAGATAGAACAAATTACCTCTAGTCTACTCACCACTTCCAATGAGTTCACCAATAGCATCAAATATCTTAGCTTTCTTGTGATGAAATTCCACTTGGTAACTAGTTCTATTGAGCTAAGCAACACTTAACAAATTATAATTCAATCCTTCAACCCAATAAGAATTTTCACAAGAGATCTTATCAGTCAGTTTAATCAATCCTTTTCCTCTAACAGGACATGGTGCATCATTACCAAATGTTACACTTTTACCTTTATAATGATGTAGGGTCACAAACTTACATTTGTCACTAGTCATGTGATGTGAACAACCACTGTCAATAATCCATTTATCATTCTTGTTCACATAGGAAATCAATGCAGTTTTCTCATCCTCATAAGATTCATCTTTCATTGCAACATAGACTACCTCAATTTCAAAATCATCACTATCAGTATCAGTCTCTTCTTTAGCAATGTAATAGGATTTCTTACCTTTTTCTTTGTAGTATTTGTACCTTCTGTAGCCTTTTTCATCCCTTCTATCTTTATGTATGTTATTTCTTTCTTCATCTTTATCCTTCCTATCAGGACATCTAGCAGCTATATGACTGACCTTGTTACATGCAAAACATATAATAGGGAGTTTACCTTTATATTTTCCTTTTCCTCTTCTCAGTCTTCTAGCCATAAGAGCTTCTAGATCTTCAAGATCTTCATCAGAAGTGTCACTGTCATCTTCACTTTCACTTTCACTTTTACTGATGCATCTTTCTTTTTCTTTCTTCGGCTTATTCAGAACTAACTGTGACTTAAAAGCAGATTCAACATTTCCAATACTACCAACAGTGAAATTATCATAATTAGACAGTTCAAAAGCAGTTAGCTTGCCAATCAAACCTTCCAAAGTAAGCACATTTGCAGAGTTACATCTAGATTCCTGAATAGCTGAGATTTTAATAGCATATATAGGATGCAGGGTTCTTAACACTTTTCCAATTATGGTCTCATCATCAATAGTTATATTTGCTCCTCTAATAGCATTCACAACTTCTTTTATTCTACCATAATATTGTGCAATGTTTTCATCTTCATTCATTCTCATTTCATCAAACTTATCTCTGAGACTCTTGACTTTAGCTTTCAGTACATATAGATCACCACCATAGATCTTTGCAAGAGTGTCCCACATATCTTTAGTAGTTGTGCAGTCCTTAATGTCCTCAAATTTTGGATAGCTTAGGGCAGATGCAATTTCCAGCATTGCCTGATTGTGTTCTTGCTTGGCTCTCATTTCCTCGGCAATCAAAGGTGCAACAAGTGTGACATAGTCATGCTCAATGTAGTACTTTGCAGAATCACCAATACCAGCCAGATGTAGCTTCATCAAGCTTTGCCATGCAGGGAAATTTTCCTTGTTCAACTTCAGTACATCCTTCTTATACATCTTGATCATTTGCTTCAAGTCCCTTTAAACTTGATTTCTGTAAACACCAATAAGCAACACAGCTCTGATACCAATTGTTAATATGATTTAGAAAAATAGAGAGGGGGGGTGAATCAGTTATTCTCGGGTCCTGATGTATAAAATAACTTCAAAAACTTTTCCTTAAATTAGATCAAGCAACCAAAACAAACTCAGTCATCACTGATTCAATATTAGAAACATACAACACTGCAATCCACTACCCAGCTGTAACTAACTTGTAAAACACAAAAATGTTCAAACCAAAACATTCACACAAGTATTGACACCGGGATTTATAGTGGAAACCTAATATGGGAAAAAACACTTTGTAACATGCTATTATTATTTTCACTCTTTTGAAGTGAGCTCGGTTAAGAGCCAACCCTATCAAAGGTTACAATTCACACTGTTAGGTGTGACCCGGTTAAAGGATTTCAATCACCCTGTTAAAAGTGAGCCTGGTCAAAGGACTTACATACACTCCATTAGAATGCAACCTTGTTCAAAGGATTTAACATATGACTGTTAGGTCAACCTCTATTAAAAGGATTTTGACTGTTATAATGGTTAGAAAGTAGCAGTAGTATTAATCTGAAAACATACAACTCACTTTGCAAATATCAGATCCAATTATGTACACAAATGTTGGTTTACTGACTTTGAAACTTTACCATCTCCACTTCTGATCTACTCAGAACTTTCCTTCAAGAAATCACCACACTTTTCCTTCAGTCTTTTCACTTATACAGTCAATAAAACTTTACCATTCTTCCAGCATCTCCTTCACCAATGCATACACATACCTAATGCTTTGGTTCCCTTAATACTTTCCTCTGTTAGGTTAACTTATCTTTTGCCGCTTAATCTCCTTCGTAGATCTTAGGGTTAGGTCAGATTCATTAAATCTACCCACTTCATGTTCTTTGTCTCCTCTTCTAGAATCATCTCAAATCTCATAAAGATTTATAATAAAATGTTTTACAAAGCATTAAATGCTTCCATACAATCAATAAATAAAGTCAACACATTTTACATAATCCAAGAATTCAACAATGTCAGCTCCAAAACTAAATTCTCTTCAAATATAAAATTGTTGATGCTCGGTCAATATTGTGATCATCCACACAGTCTCCATGTAAAATGCTTGGTCACTACTAAAACTGTATCCTCAACAAATACTGTCTTCGTCGACAATTTACTGATACTCGGTCGACACTAGATTTTTGCTCGGCATCCACTAACTCGGTCAACTTTGTCATAACTCGGCTTAAACATGATTTCTTCATTTTTTCTCAGTTAAGCCTACCAATTTAGTCTTCAATCTTACTAAGATAAACAATACATTGTCTCATCATTGTGCAACATAATCAAGTACACTTTGCAGTGTCAAGATAACTCAACCTTTCCCTAGGTGCTATTGTTACCATCCTTTCTTTCCCTTCTCACAATAGATATAGTACTTTCCTAAGTAGTAACAGTCTTACCAGTTAAGGTTTGACATCAATGACAATACAACAATTGTTTCAATTGCAGTTTCCAACATATTGTTGTCATAGCTCATTGATAGGTTGGTCCAACTTTTTTAATTCAAAGGGAATTACATTCCAACAAAAAGTATCCCATGCACAGGTAAAGGCAGTCTTTTTTTAATCTTCTAGTGCAATTTTGATTTGATTGTACCCAAAGAATCCATCCATTAGAGAGTACATTTGGAATCCAACAGTGAGATCAACAATCACATCTATGTTGGGTAGTGGGAAGTCATCTTTAGGACATGCCTTGTTAAGATCTTGAAAGTTAGTGCAGACTCGAATGGATTTCTCAGGTTTTTATACTAGTACAATGTTGGAAATCCATTCAGCATAGTCAATTGCTCTAATGAAACCAGCTTTTAGTAATTTTTCCAATTCATCCTTCACAATTAAGGCAATGTGAGTATGCATCTTTCTTAGCTTTTCTTTTACTATTTTGACACTTGGTGTAATAGATAGATGGTGCATAATGAGATTTGTATCCAAGCCAGGCATATCTGAATATGACCATGCAAAATTAATTTTCTCTTTCTTGAAAAACTAAATGAATTTCTCTTTTTCTTCCTCACTCAATGACTGTTCTAGATGTAAGATTTGAGGATTCTCCACAGTACCCAAGTTAACTAACTGAGTGGGTTCTATCAACACTGAAGGTCTTTCTTGAAATTGATTGGGAATAACATCAAGCATCTAATCCTTAAGAACCTTAGAGAGGTTTTCACCTTCGAATGCATATTTTATTTTTACTATTTTGGGATATGATATGCCCATAGATTGGTTTTCCCCATCAAATCTCTTTTTATTTTTATTTTTATTTTTGAGACTGAGATACTTGATATCTTCCATAGTCATGTGTCTACTCATTGCATTGGTGGAAGGGTAAGAGGTCTCAGTAGCATTGAGGTAACATGATATTTCATGGTCACTATCAAAGGATATGAGATTTGTAGATTTGAAAGGGGTCCAATAAATTAACTCAGGATAGATGAGGGATAAGGGTTCAACAAGCTCAAGTGAAAAGTGATCGATATCATACTCATCATTCATAAATATCTCTAAGAGGTCAAGAAAGTTCTCCATAGAGAATTGTTGATCATGAGTTATCTTAGAAGAATTAGAGGAGTTTAGAGGAGTGTTACACGAACCTAAATGAGAGGGCCTACTCCTAGAGCTAAGTTTCTCTTCACGTTATTGAATAGACATGTGCTCTAGAAATGTATGAACAAGAACCATCTCAATCCTAAACCTTCCCAAATTCCACATAGTTGTTGTAGGGTGAGGTCTGATGTACCCATGGTTTTCTTGATTAGCTAGAGTGTTGACTCGATTAGAAGTAGATGGCCTAGGAGCCATGGGGTTGATATCCACGTGAGGATTAGAGGAATCCTCATCATTAGGTTGATTTTGAAAACTGGAGCTTTCTCCTCTTTCAAAAAAAATTGTAGTAGCATAATTGTGCATAATATCTACCTTAATCTCTAATGTAGCATTTAATAATGAGTCCCATTCATATTCATTTGAATTTTTTTCACTATTAATGTATTATCTGATGTAGTCAACTAGGGACATTGTAGGAGGTAGATTCTCATCATCACTTTCTTCTTTCTCAAGAGGTGGTTGTTACTCAATAGCATTAGCTTGTATTTGTTCAACAATGGTATCTTCAAAAGGGTCTTATAATTTTTAGTATTAGAGGCTTCTTAAGTAACAATAGCAGTAGTATTATCATCATCAGTAGTGGGAGTATATTCTAGAATAGACATGAATGTAGGAATATGCAAGATATGAGAGATGTCAACAAGTTGCCCCCAATTAGGATGTTTATAATCAAAATTAGTAATAATTTCAAAAGTAGCTGTAAAAGTAATAGAAGTAGTAACATCGACAGGAGTGGTGATTTTCTCAGTAGGTTGAGTGGAATCCTCTTGATTATGACCATTTCCTTCTAGGTTCATGGATTCCACTTGGTTATATTTTTTAGGAACTTGAGATGGCACATATGGTTCTCCTTGATAGTCCAGATTAGTAGATTGAATGTGCAAAAGCCTCTCATATGACATTGATTGAATTTTAGCTTCTTCTTCTTCTTCTTCCAAGTCCTCATATTGGTCAAATATAGGAGCACTTCAAGTAGGTTTGTCAAAATTATGTTCACGGTATCCAATACCAATCTTGTCTTTGGGATTTATGAATTCAGTATGTATAGGTTCCTCAATTCATTTTCCTTTTCCTAAAGGACCATGTGCATCGTACCCCATCTTTTTAGCTAAAGTGTACCCAATACCATATTTGTCAGGATATATCTCTACATATTTGGCATCAAATTCAGATTATTCTTCCCTATATAGCCATTGCAATACCACTTTCTCTTTATTTTCCTCATCAAGGGAGAATTTATCTTTAACCATTCTCATTCCTTTGTGTATGATAGATGTTGTTGTGACTATAGGAGGAAATGAGGGATATGGTTTTCCATAAGATCTTGGAGAAATTGGAAGAGTGTCCACTCTATATTGTCCCATACCACTGGGTATGACGACTATTATTTTCCCATAATCAAATAAAGTGGTTTTTCATTTTTGATCTTCTTCTTTAGTGTTTGGCCATTCTTTTTTATGAAGAACCATTTTCTCTACTTGTTTGATGGAATTGCATCAGTTATCAAAATCAACAAGAATAGTTATCTCAACACCGTTGTGTGGGAACTTTAGGCATTGGTGAAATGTAGAAAGAACTGCATGCATTACATGAATCCATGGTCTTCCTAATATAATATTTTATGCTTAAGAAAGATCTAAGACTTGACAAATAATGTCTCTCTCCACATGACCAACTCAGATAGGAAGGACACCCATGCCCTTAGAATATCTCTCCTCTTCATCATAAGCCTTAATAGTAATTTTTATCCTTGGATCAATGACATGCTCTAATAACCCAAGAGTTTGGACAAGATTAAGTGTACAAATATTCAAACATACACCTCCATCTATCAAGACATGCCTAACTCTATGTTTATGGATAAGGACTTCAATGTGGAGAGGTAGATTATGTGGATGGTCTATAGATCTATCATCTTCTTCTGAAAAGGTAATAAATTGTGGGGATGTAATATTTCCTATCATGGAATGGAATTTATTTGTCTCTAAATCTATAGGTATGCTTGTTTTTAGCAATGCTTGATCGAGGATCTCAAGATTCGCAGGGAAAATCTTCAACAATTCAAATATAGATATCTAAGCTGAGGTATGTTGAAGTTGATCCACAAGACTATAGTCATTTGAGGAGGACACAAATTTCTTAGAAGGCTTTTGAGCTAAAGTGGAGGCTTTTTTGGTATTAGCAATAGAATTAGGACCTTGCGGGACAATTCTCCCCTAGGATTGGGTAACAACATTGTAAGACCCAGTCCTTAGTTGGGAAGCATCTTTCTCTTTGATTTTGATGACATTGATCGATTGGTTATTTAGCTAAATCATATGAATGACATTACCTATATCGGTGTAAGTATATCCAACTTTGTTTCCTCGAGATTTAGAGGATTCACCTTTTTCATATTTAGGGGATGGTTATTTGTAGTCATTATAATCAGTATTGGTCTGATGTTCATTCACAAAGATGGTCCCATTATTGATCAAATCTTGGACCAAGTGTTTGAGCTTCATGCATTCATTAGTCTTGTGTCCCTTGTTCCTATGATATTCACAATAGTGGTCATCATTCCACCACTTAGGCTTGACTGCAGGCTCATAGGGTTTGGAATTGTCAAGAAGAGTGATAATCTTATTTTAAACAAGAGTTTTTAGGGAATCCTCTAATGGATTTCCTAAGGGGGTGAAGGTTATTTTAGGTTTAGGAACCTAAGGTTTATCCTCATTCTGTTTTGCATCAAATTTGGGATTAAGAGGGGAATTATCCTTGGCTTTTGCAGCTTGGATATTGGCAGTAAGGTTGAAGGCTTTCTCCCTAGGCTTGGATGAGGTTGTGACAACAATTCCATCATTGAAAACATCCTTGGTTTTATTCCACCATTTTATCTTGTCCTTGTTAGAGGATTTATGATCTTTTTGCAAAGTGATATCACCCTTGCAGACTAGGACATCCTCCACCCTAAAGGAGGCTTCAGAAAGTTTATCAAAAGAGGAATGGATGTGGACTTGTAGAGCATAGTTCATTTCAAGAACCAAGTGTTTACAAAAATGTCAATATTTTTTGTCTCAAGAATCTACCTTAGATATCTAGCAAACATCTTCCTCCATCACTGAAGCAAAGTGCAAAAAGGTTCACCCACTCTTTGCTTGGTGTTGCAAAGGTCTAGCATAGTAACGAGGTGTTGTATATTATAGGAATAATGTTGGATGAAATTTTGGACCAGATTATCAAATCTCTTGATACCAGGTGTGAGGGACATGAACCAAGACATGGCTTGGCCACCAAGGCTTCTAGGAAACAGTCTCATGAGGTATGTTTATTCATGCATGAACTCCATAATAAGGGTACAAAACTCCCTAACAAGGTCTTGAGGGTCACCACTACCATCATACTTGTCATATTTTTGCATCTCAACTTTGGGTGGAAATGGTGACATATAAAGGTTCCTATCAAAAGGAAAGGGACATATATTCTAAAGAGAATATTTCTTAGATGAAATCTCATTAGATTTCTTCATTTGCATAAGCTCCCACTTAAGATCTTGGAATTGTCTAGTTAGGGCCATCATAGGGTACTCTTCCTCTTTCTCAATGAGGCCTTCAATGTCAAATTTGGTAGGTAATTTAACTCCTTGGGATGCAAGATATTTGAAGTAATTGTATTTATCTTTCTCTATGACATCATGTAGGATTTTTAGGAAGCCTTTGTACTCTTTGAACTTTCAAATTTATTCCTTAGTAACCTCATCATCTGAATCATGGTGGAGTCTATCACTGTCATTATGATCACCCATATTGGTATGACTAGTGTGATTAATCTTAGGAGTCTTCTCAGGTTGGTAAAACAAGTTGTTTTGGTAGATGGTGGATTGGAAAGGTCCTGAAAAATGAGGTTGGAAAGGTTTGTGCAAAGTGTTATGTAAAGCTTGTAAAATAGAAGGATCGGGTGTGGTATGTTGATTCTCTCTTGAGGTAGAGGGTTCAAAGTCAAAGTTAGGACTCTTATCCTTAGCTAGTTGATACTGACTACATATAAAGACTAACATGAGATTCTCCAAGTGAACACAAACAAGTTTCAAATCATGTAACTAGACTCAAGGTCCAAACAATCCAAAGTACTTGCTGATCCAAAGGATATATGGATAAGACAAGTTGATGAGAGACTAAGTAAATTTGGTGTAAGGTGTGATATGAGATATGAGTGCCTTTAAACACCCATAGAAAAGTATGACCAGATTTTGATAGAAGATTAGAATAGATTTGGATAGATTAGGATCAATTAGAACCTCAAAGTGTATGAAGCAATGAATTAAGCAACTCTTGTATCCACAAGGTAATTGGTCCAGTAGATTACTTTAACAAGCCAATTAGGGGTGTAGAGGAATTAAATTCAGTAGTAGTATGAGAAGACAATATCCTAAGCCCAATTTTGGGGTCAAATAAAATAGTTTTAATCACAACTTAGGATGCAATACTGAACCAAGAGCTAGGTGATAAAAGTCCAAGAGGGAAACTACAAAAGCTAAAGAGGGTATAGGTAACCTATGGTCAAATTAGGGAAAGTATGCAAGTAAAAATACTCTTGTAGGATCCTCTTGGTGTGATTAGGATTTTCTTAGGATAAAATATGGACCAATTAGTAAAGCTTGGAAACAAATAGGAGTGTTTAGGAACCCTTGGAAGTATAAATTGGATATTGCACCTGTCAAGTTGGTAAGCACGTATTTCTATTGGAAACTACAATAGAAACAATTATTATATTTTCATTGATGTCAAACCTTAATTGGTGAGAAAATTGCTATCTAGTAGAGTTCCATATCATTTTATTGATGAAGAGGATTTGAAAAGAGGAGATAACAAGAAGACATAGTAAAAAGGTTGAGTTATGAGAAACTACAACGGGCACTTGATTAGTTGGCACAATGACAAGATAATGGGTTGTTTATCTATAATACTAAGTCAAGAAGATAGTTGATTTGAAGCATAGAAGAGATGAGGAAAGAAATACTAAAATCATAGGCTTGACCAAGGAAAAGAGCAGAAGATTAAGGAACTTAAGTATAAACCGATTGATGCTAGTGTTGACCGAGTGCCAGTATAAGGTAAGAAAATATAGTGTCGACCAAGCATCAATAATAAATGAGTATCATAAATAGATCCAAGAGAAGACAATGAGTGTAGAGAAGAATAGTTTAGTGATGACTGAGTTATCCAATGAAGATCGAACAGAAGAACACAGTGATGACTGAGTGTTAGTATTTTATAGTTTGTGAAGGAATTGAGATTCTCAGCCGACATAGTTGAATTCTTGAAATATGTAAAACATGTTGAAGATAAGGATGAATGACCTAGAGTATTTAATGCATGATAAACTATGTTTACATGATCCTATGCATGGAAATTTTGAGAAGTATCTATAAGGTTAGAGGAAGAATTGAATGTTGGAAGGATTTGATGAATCTAACCAAAACCTAAGATCTACAGTAATGATTAAGCATAAAAAGATTGAGCTACCTAATTAAGGAGGTATAAGGATAACCTAATTGTGGGTTATGAAATGAGGGTTGGTTCTGTTGATTGGTGAACCTAAGTAGAAGGCTGAGAAGAGATGTGAAGACCTGTGAAGAGTTGTTAAGAGGTGATTGCTTGAAGGGTTTCCAAGTAGATCAGAGATGGAGATGATAATGAAGGCCAATTGGTAGATCAACATATGAGCTACATTGGATCTATATTTGCAAAGTGAATTGTATGTATCAGATCAAACCTGTTGTTACTTTCTAACCATTGTATCAATTGAAATCCTTTAATCAAGGTTGACCTAATAGTCATTTATAAATCTTTTAATCTATTGTGTTTATGTCATTGATGCCACTAAGGAGTTTACAAATGAACACATGTCTGGTCCTCATGGACTTGTCAAAGAATGTTACAAATCGTCATGTCTTTGGAAATATTGTTTTTTGTAGAATGTTTGTAAGATTATTTTCAACCTCAATCATAGCCTCAATTCGAGCACTGTGTCATCTTACAATTGTGTGTGGACTCCCAATCACCTCCCTGACATTTCTTAACACTTGCTGGATGAGCTGCTTCTTATTCAATTTTGTCTTTCTCTAAACATTTCTGACATTGAACAAAGTCATTTTTAGCTACAAAAATTCCTTGCTTTTGGTCACCGTGTTGTGACATAGAATAACATTTTTTAATACTGGTCTTTGCAAATGTGTGTGTCTTTTATAAAAACCATTGCACTCTCTCTTTCATCTTCCTATGTGAAATTTGTGCATGTTCCAATGATGAGATATGTTATTTTCTCCCTTCATCTATGTTGTGTGTCATGACTGGGCAGTGGTGTGACCATTTCTTCATCTTTCAGTGTGTGAGTGGAAGTTAGTTACTAATGATTAATTGGAATGGCCAAAAAGTAACGGATGAGTGACAGACAATGCATACAGTCCAGTCTTTGCAAAAAAATGAGACAAGTCTGAGAATTGCATTCGAGGATAATTTGTGTGGTGATAGTCAGGGATTAAAAAAGGCATGGTCCCCTTTCTAAAAAAATAAGTGGTATGCATTGGGATTGACCGTGTGTTGAAAAACAAGAGGATTCAAAGTAAAGTGAGTTCTGAAAAAGCAATTTCATTCTTTAATGGCACAAAATTAATGAAAGTTTTGGGGGTGTGCTAGTGCGAAAATAATCATATGAAGTGTGGGCGTGAAATTTTTTTAGCACATCAAATGTGTATGTAGCAGTGTTTTTAAGAGGTGGTTGTTGGAAGCTTTGAAATAGAGATAAAGGCCAAGATCATCAACAATTGTGGGAAATGGTGAAGGGACTGGTATCGTATAGACTAAGAAAAGGAGTAGCAGATGAAAGGTTAATAAAATCTGTGTGTGACTATTAAATAGGAGAAGTTAGTTTCTTAACATTTTTTTGAACAGTTCTAAAAAGGGGGAGACACTGTGTTAAATATGACTACCAGCATACTCACTTAAATCACCTTCTTGAAAAATATGATCCAAGAAGATAAACTATGGAACAATACCAAAAGTTTCATATACTTTGGAGGACACAATGATTAGTTATTGAGAAGAACTATAGACAGCACCGAGTCAAGAACACTCCTCAGTTGATTATCTTGGTTCATGTGTCTTTATGTCTACAACAAAGACTTGGAGCTTATTGTTGCTATGATTCAGTCAAATCTACTATGTCTGAGAAATTCTAAAAAATAGTGCTAAGAAGAATCAGAGGAGTGTAGTTTTTTAAAATGAATATGTTACAAGGTTTATAAAAAGTGTGGGGGAGTTTCTTTTTAAAAAATCTTGACTGGAAGTGCGTATATCAATGGAGAAAAAGTTAGACTAATCCCATATCCTAGTTTGTTGATATGGTATTGAATCCAACTTGTTCATGACAATCAACTAGACATTTGTGAAGTCTTTATGCTTTTGTAAAGACCACGAACTATCAATTTAGTTATAAATTAGATTTCTTCATCTTCTTGAAAAGGTTGTAGCCTTAGTGTTGATAGGTTGGAGCCAGTTTGGAATTGTAGTTCTGAAAGAGTTGTAGCTATTTGTAAGAAGGGGTTGTTGCCTATCTGATTAGTAGAGTTGTGATTTTTTAACCTGTCTTGGGTTTCCACATGATAAAAACTTGTGTCTCTTCTTCTTGTGTGCAAGTGTGTCTTAGACTTGTTTTATCTGCTCTAAAGTTTCTAAAAATACTGATTCACCCCCTCCCCCTCTCAGCATTTTTTGTTTTTCAATTGGTATTAGAGCTAATCACTCTCTTCCCGTGCTTAAAAGCTTGAGAGTTTGATCCTTGTGCCCATCATGAGTGCCTTAGAAGGTCTTTCTACGAATCGTGCACTTCTCTTCAATGGGAACAACTTTGCATTTTGGAGTATTCACATGAAGACTTACACCATGTCTCTTGGCTGTGATGTCTATCTCAGTCTTATAAATGGTTATACTATTCCTTCTACTCCTCCTGCAAATGTTGATGGTAAAAGGGAATTTGAGAATAATGCCAAGGCTATAAATGCAATTTTGTGTGGTCTAACTGAAGCTAAATTTGTAAAGGTCATGCACTATGCTACCACAAAAGATATTTGGGATAAATTGCATAATGCATATCAAGGTGATGATAAAGTCAAGAAGGCTAAATTTCAAACTCACCAGGTTATCTTTGAAGGTCTTCGCATGAAGGATAGTGAGAACATTGCTACTTAATTTCTTTGTGTTGATGAGTTTGTCAATACTTTAAGAGGTCTAGGCGAAAATGTTGAAGAGAAAATTGTGGTTTAGAAGATTCTTTATTCTCTTCCCATGAGATTTGATGCTAAAGTCTCTGCTATTGAAGAAATGTCAGATTTGGACACTCTAACAGTTGACAAATTACATGGTATTTTGACTGCCTATGAGATGCAGACTACCGTTGAAGGGCCTTCTAAAACTAAATCTACATTTAAGGCTTCTAAAAGAAGTAAGGACAAAGAAAAAAATCTAAGCGAAGGCTCAGATGAGGACTCCAATGAGGAAATAGCTTATCTCATTAGAAGGCTGAAAAAGGGCTTTAACAAAAGTAAAGGCAAATCTGGTTTGAAATGCTTCAACTATGGAAAGCTTGGTCACTTTGCCTCTAAGTGTCCATTTGATAAAGAAGAAGACAACAATAATGAAAAATAATTCAAATACTGAAAATCTAAGAGGTTTTCCAAGAAGAATTGGAAATCTGAAAAGGGCAAGAAGGTGATGTTTTCTAAAAATGACAGCGATGATTCTTCAAGCAGTGAAAGCGATTCTAGGATAAATGAAGTCATGTTCATGGCTATTGATGATGTGGCTATTGATGATGTGAGTTATGAAGAAAATGAAAATGATGAAGATGATGAAGTAGACCTTGAACTTGAATTGATTTCAGCTCTTTATGAGATTAAGAAACTGAAAAAGAAAAATCTAAGTCTTGTGGATCTTCTACAAGTTGAGAGTGTTGAAAAGTTGAAGATTGGTACATCTCTTAAATAGGATGAAACTCATCTTTTTTATTCTAAAATTATGAATGAGGAGGCTAAAAAGATTTGTGAGGATTTGGAAAATCATATTCAGATAAAGGAAGAAAACATTGCCAAGCTAGAAGTTGAAATTGTTTCTCTTAGAAACATTGGTAAAACTTCTATGCTATCCAGTGAAGAATTGTCTTTCAACCATGGTAAAGTCACATTAGATGACATTCTTGGTTCTCAAAGACCTACCAAATATAAGAGAGGAGTTGGCATGCAATCTGATCAAAATTCTTCACTACCGGAAAGTAGTTAGCCTACTCTTAACAAGGTAAATAAACCTTTCTTCTATGGCTACTATTTTGCATGTAATTACTTTGGACATAGAGCTGCTGATTGTAGAGTTGTTCCCTTTAAGAATTATTTTCAGCATGAAAATAATGTCTTTAGGAAGTACATCTTGATTTGCTACAGCTGTAATAAATTTGGCCATACTTCAAGATTTTGCAATAGCTATAGTGCAAATTTGTTCTACAATGTTGAACCTAAAAGAAGGACTAAAGTAGCCAAGGTTTGGAGAAAGAAAGTTTGAGAGACTCCTCTTAAAGCTCTTGTTGTTCAAACAGCCCTTCTAGCTAGCAGTGAGAAGGATAAATGGTATGTTGACAGTGGCTGCTCCTGACATATGACAGGTGACTTAAGTAAGTTTCATTCTCTCAAGAAGATTAAAGGTGGTAAGGTTAGATTGTTAGAATAACTAAGAGGGGGGTGAATTAGTTAATCACTATCCCAATACAAAATGTATAATCCAAAAACAAATACTTCAACTTCTGCTGCTCGGTAACTTAAAATACTTTACTGTATGTGCATTTACCGATTACCAATCTAAAACATATAGTAGTTACCGATCAAATCAACTATGCAACATACAAATATGACATCAAACAAATATCACAATCAACACATAACATAAGAGATTTAACATGGAAACCCTGTGAAGGGAAAAACCACCTAGGACCGGCAACCCAAAAATATTCACTCTTCTAAAGTGAGGTCGGTGAAGACCCAACCCTATTAAAGGTTACAAACACACTGTTAGGTGTGACCTTGTTAGAGGATTTAAGACCAACCGTTATCATCCAATCAGTAGTCACTCTGGGGTTGACAGGATAACAATGTTTATTCTATGAATGATACATAATAAGACTTTCTTAGTCCAGTCGATTAAGAGATTTGACTATGTACAATGGTTAAATATGTAACAGTAGGTGATCTGATCTATTACAACTTCAATTACAAATATACAAATCAATATTCAGCTCATACAAATCTTTCTGATAAATGTAACATTTCTGATTCAATAATATATAAACTTACTGTCTATCGCTAATTACTCTATGTCACTCAATAATGCTCTGCAGTAGGGTTCTCCTTAACTAGTATGATCAGAATGCATGAAAACTTATTCACGCGATGATTTTGTAGTTTTCTTTTCTTTCGGCATCACACTCAATTGTGAAATGTTCAGTCTCTTATATAGACATGTAAACTGTTTTCTTCTGCTCCATCAGATTTTTCCACTTAATCACATCCACTAATTTTGCCTCTTAAACATACCTCGACACTTTTGTCAATAACACATTTGATTCTCATCCTTTAGATCTTTCCTAAATTTTGTTAGTTGTCGATCATCATAACAAACTTTATCTGTTACCTTGAAATCATACACTTTCCAGCTCATCAATTCTTATCGGCTAAACTAGTCATTTAATTCATTTTGTTCTTCTCGGTTAACAAAGAAATGCATCGGTGAACACAAGCTTGATTTACACTATGCTCGGTATACACTACACTTTGTCGGTGTATATTGAAATGCTTCATTAACTGACAACACTACTCTGTGTCTTTCAGCTCTTTTCCTCATCATAGATGAATGCAACATAATCAAGTCAATATCATAAAGTCATAGACTCATCAACAAGTTACTCAATGTATTCTTTATCCTCATCTATCATATCCATCTTCCTCATGTAGATATTTTTGTTCTTCATCTCTTTCACTCCTTTTCTACAAATGTTTCGGTATAGTAACTTACAAGATAAGTGTTGTCAAACTAGTTGACATCAATGACAACATAATATTGATTTAATCATCTTACATATCTAATCAATTAGCTTGGTGATCTTAAATCATAATTTCTTCAATCAGGTTCTAAATTAGTTGTAGTTCATCAATCTCTCCCTTTGGAATTGATGGCAACTCAAGAAATATGAAATATACCATACCCATACCAAACATGTATTCTACAACTTTGTGAAAAAATGTTGTACAATCTCTCCCTAGCTTAATATGTTTAATCATTGTGTTACTCAACAGCATTACAAAATACAGCTTTGTCAATCTGCAAATATGATCTTTTCAGCTTTCAGATTCCTTCTTATGTTCTCAGTAACTGATATTCAATGCTCTTCCTTTCTTTTAGATTATCTCTCCCTCAGATAGTTTTCATTGATGCATATTGTTTCATATTGTTTATCTCTCCCTTTGACAACAATGCCAAAGAAAACAAATAAACAAATAGCTCTTCAATAGCCAAGTAACTCTCTGTTGTCCAATGCATACTCTGTATCTCTGTATACTGATATGCCAATCTGTTCCAGTACTTTTCACAGCTTTAGACATGATCCAAAGTGTGAACTATGTTGCATCAACATGTATGATCTTCTGATAAGATTAGGCTAATGCAACATCCAGATCACATTAGTGACCGATAGATAGGGGATGGACCCCAAGTCTAGTCCTTAAGTACTCAAATGTATCCTTCGGTAGAGATTTTGTAAATATATTTGCAAGTTGTTCTTTTGATGTAGCAAACTCTAACTTAACTTGCTTCTCCTGTACCTATTCTCTCAAGTAGTGATACTTAATTGATATATGCTTTGTCTTAGAGTGCATCACTAGATTCTTTGAAATGTTAATGGCACTAGTGTTGTCATAGTATATAATCACCGGCTTAGTGATTACCTCATTCATTCCTTCCAACACTTGCTTAATATATGCAATATTTAAATAATTTGTAGTAGCAGCAACATACTCTACTTTGGCTGTAGACTGAGAAATGCAAATCTACTTCTTACTTGTCCAAGTAACAAGTCTTTCATCAAAGAAAAATGCTCCTTCGGTGGTACTTTTTCTGTCATCCACATTTCTAGCCCAATCAACATCGGTGTGTACCTTTAGTTCAAACTTGCCTTCCTTAGGATACCATAATCCATAATACTCTATTTTCTTTAGGTATCTTAAGATTCTTTTAGTAGCAATCATGTGTGATTCTCTAGGATTAGCAGAAAATCTAGTAATTATTCCCACATCATGTGCTATATCTAGTCTACTGTGAACTACATACATTAACTTACCAATCATAGATCGGTACAATGTCTGATTTACCTCTATAGTTTCATCTTCCTTGGTCAGTTTACATCCAGTAGCCATCGGTGTTCCCACAGGTTTAGCATCTTCCATGCCAAATGTTTTCAATACTTCCTTTATGTATTTGGATTGTGTGATGAATATCCCATCACTCTGTTGAATCACTTGTAGTCCTAGAAAGAACTTAATCTCTCCAAACATAGACATTTCAAATTATTTTCTCATTTCATTAGCAAAGGCTTTACATATGTGATCTTGACCTCCAAAAATAATATCATCCACAAATATCTTAGCAATAAGAATAGTGTCATCAGTATCTCCTTTCATGTACAAATTATTGTTCTCACTTATTCTTACTAATCTTGTACTTAACAAATAAGTATGCAACCTTTCATACCAGGCTCTCGGTACTTGCTTCAAACCATATAAAGCTTTATGTAATCTACATACCATGTCTTTGTTGTTTGGATCAGTGAACCCTTCAGGTTGTTCTATGTAGACTTCTTCTTCAAGTATTCCATTCAGAAATGTTGACTTAACATCCATTTGATAAACTTTGAATTTCTTGTGTGTAGCATATGCAAGTAGCATTCTAACACCTTCTAATCTAGCAACAGGTGCAAATGTTTCACCATAATCAATGCCTTCCTCCTATGCATATCCTTTGCATACCAATCTAGCCTTATTTCTTGTTACTTCACCATTTTCATTCAGCATTTTCCTGAATATCCATTGTTAGAATAACTGAGAGGGGGGTGAATCAGTTAATCACTATCCTAATACAAAATGTATAATCCAAAAACAAATACTTCAACTTCTATTGCTCAGTAACTTAAAATACTTTACTGTATGTGCAACTTCATCCGGCTTTGCCATACTATTCATAGATACAATCCTAATTAATAATGATGAAACCATTGTTGAGAATGTTCTCTATGTAGAAGGGTTGAAACATAATTTTTTAAGTGTAATCCAGCTATGTGATCAAGGGTATGATCTTAGTTTTAACTCAAATGCTTGCACTATTAAAAATAGAATTGATGTCATAGCTAAAGAAACTAGAGCAATAAATAATATATATATTCTTGATGATTCTAATGTTGAGACCTGTTGTTTGAGAAAGGTAGAGGATGCTTGGCTTTGGCACAAGTGTTTTGGGCATGTAAACTTTGATCATCTTATCAAGATCAGTAAAAAGGAGGCTGTTAGAGATATGCCAATGTTAGAAAAACTAGCTGATGTTGTTTGCAAAAATTGTCAAGAGGGCAAACAAACTAGAGTTTCCTTCAAACCGAAAGACCATTTAAACAGTAAGCCACTTGAGCTTGTTCACACAGATCTTTGTGGACCAACTAGGACAGCAAGTCTTCAAGGTGAGAAATACTTTATGATCCTTATTGATGACTTTACTCGCATGACATGGGTCACTTTTCTAAAAGAAAAATCAGAGGCTTTAGAGAAGTTTAAGATTTTTAAAAGTCTGGTTGAAAATGAAATGGATGTGAAAATCAAATGCTTGCGATCTGATAATGGGGGAGAATTCACTTCTAATGAGTTTGTCAAGTTTTGTGAGCAACATGGTATCAAGAAACGGGTTTCAACCCCAAGAACACCACAAAAAAATGGTGTTGTGGAAAGAAAAAATAGAACCATTCAATAAATGGCATGTTGCATGATGAATGAAAGAAAGGTGCAAGATATATTTTGGAGAGAGGATGTCCACAAAACAATTTATATTCAAAATAGAACATTGTTGAGACCCAAGCTCAATAAGACCCCATATGAACTTTGGAAAGGTAAACCAACTACTGTTAAGTACTTTAAATTTTTTGGGAGTCCATGCTATATTAGGAGAGATGAAGATAATTTGGGTAAGTTTGAATCTAGATCTGATGAGAGAATTTTTCTTGGCTATTCCTCTAAAAGTAAAGCATTCAAATGCTACAATAAAAGGCTGCATAAATTAGTAGAGAGTGCAAATGTTAAGATTCATGAAGTTACTAATCAATTTGGCGAGAATGATGACAGTCCTGAAGAAGGTAAAACTCAAACCAGCACTATGGTATCAACTAAAACTCAAGCTAGCACTGTTGTACCCTCTTCTCCTCCACATATTCAAGTTGTAACAGCTAGTAAAAGTGGTGAGAATGAAAAAGGTAAAGTACAATGTACTCATGAAGAAATAGTTTCCACTTCTAATGATGTTGAAAGTTTACATGAGAATTCTAGGTATGATTCTCAAGGTGATCATGATTCTTCTAATTTCAAAACTCCTAATTTTTTGCAAAAGAATCATCCTATTGATTAGGTTATAGCTGAAAGAAAGACTAGAAATGCTAGGAAAAATGTTAACTATTTTTTGGATGAAGACTTCTCACTTATTTCCATGATTGAGCCTAAGTGTTTTGAAGAGGCAATTATAGATGAACATTGGGTGGCTGTCATTAAAGAGGAGTTAGACCAAATTAAAAAGAGCAATACTTGGGAGCTTGTGCCAAGACCCATCAACAAGAATGTGATAGGTACAAAATGGGTATTCTGAAACAAGGTAAATGAAGATGGTAAGATAATTCAAAACAAGGCTCATTTAGTTTGCAAAGGTTATTCTCAAATTGAAGGCGTGGATTTTAGTGAGACCTTTGCACCATTTGCTAGATTAGAAGCAATAAAAAAAAAATTTGCATTTGCTTCCTTCGAAGGTTTTAAATTCTTTCAAATGGATGTTAAATCTACCTTCCTAAATGGAGATTTAGTTGAAGAAATCTATTTTGAACAACTGGAAGGCCTGATTTATAATAATGTAGATTATGTGTGCAAGCTGAAAAAGGCTCTATATGGACTCAAACAAGCTCCTATATCTTGGTATGATAGGATCGATAACTATTTGCAGTAGTAGGGCTTCAAAAAGGGATATGTAGATAGCAACTTGTATGTTAAAGAAGAAGGTAACATCATACTAACTATTGTGGTCCATGTTGATGATCTGATTTTTGGTATTGACAATGTCAAAATGTCCAAGACATTTGCTGCTTGTATGAAAGATGAGTTTGAAATGTCTATGATGGGTGAGTTAACTTACTTTCTTGGGCTGCAAATCAATCAATCTTCTAAAGGTGTTTTCATTTCCCAAGATAAGTATGTTAGAGAGTTACTTAAGAGATTCAAGATGGAAGATTGCAATCCGGTTAGCACTCCTATGGAAACTAGATGTAAGCTAAGGATAATATGTCTCCTTCTATTGATTAGACTTTTTATAGATCTATGGTAGGGAGTCTGCTATTTGTGATAACCACTAGATCGAATATTATGTAGGTTGTGGGATATGTTGCTAGATTTCAAACTTCTCCAAAATAGACACATGTTCAAGTTGTTAAGAGAATTTTTAAATATCTGAAAGGCATAGTTGATCTTGGTCTTTGGTTTCCAAAGAGTTCCAATTTATCTCTTATAGCCTATATAGATGTAGATTTGGGTGGCTACGTGGATGATAAGAAAAGCACTAGTGGTTGTGCTTTCTTTCTAGGTGGTTGTTTGGTATCATGGCTAAGCAAGAAATAATCTTGCACATCATTATCCACTGCTGAAGCTGAATATGTTGCAGCAATTTCATGTTGCATTTAGGTAATTTGGATGAAGAACACTTTATGTGACTATAAGCTTGAATTTATTGATCCTATTTGTATTTTTGTGACAACATAAGCGCCATTGATATCTCAAAGAATCTAGTGATGCATTCTTGCACCAAGCACATTCCAATCAAATAACACTATTTGAAGGAGCAAGTTGCAAATAAAACTATTAAACTGAACTATGTTTGTTCGAAGGAAAAAGTCGCTGATGTGTTTACTAAACCTCTACCCCAAGATCGCTTTGAGTATCTTCGAAGCAAGCTTGGTGTTATTCCACCTTAGTGAAAGGTTCATTTTCAATAGAAGCACTTCATTATTATATCTTTTGGACTGCATTTGGATTTCAGTTTCATAGTCATTGATGACAAAGGGGGAGTAAATCTTCAGGGAGAGTTGCTTCAAATTTGGAAATTTGTTCAGTTTGATTTCATTTTGGCTCCGCTATTCAGGGGGAGTTGTTTCAGCTTTGCGAATTGTTGAAGTTTCCATCAATGACAAAAAGGGGGGAGATTGTTGTGTTTATGTTATTGATGCCACTAAGTAGTTTACAAAGGAACACATGTTCAGACCTCATGGACTTGTTAGAGAATGTTATGAATCACCATGTCTTTGGAAATATTGTTTTTTGGAGAATGTTTGTAAGACTGTTTTCAACCTCAGTCATAGCCTCAATTCGAGCACTGTGTCATCTTACAAATGTGTGTGGACTTCCAAGCACCTCCCTAAAATTTCTTAACACTCATTGGATGAGCTTCTTCTTATTCAATTTTGTCTTTCTCTAAACATTTTTGACATTGAATAGAGGCATTTTTAGCAGTGGAAATTCCTTGTTTTTGGTCACCGTGTTGTGACAAGGAATAACATTTTTTAATACTAGTCTTTGTGAATGTGTGGGTCTTTTATAAAAGCCATTGCACTCTCTCTGTCATCTTCCTGTGTGAAATTTGTGCTTGTGTCAATGATGAGATATGTTCTTTTCTCCCTTCATATGTGTCATGTGTCATGACTGAGCAGTGGTGCAACCATTTCTTCATCTTTTGGTGTGTGCATGGAAGTCAATTACTGACGATTAATTAGAACAGCCAAAAAGTAATGGACGAGTGATAGATAATGCATATGGTCCAGTCTTATAAAAAAAATGAGACAAGTTTGAGAATCACATTCAAGGATAATCCATGTGGTGATAGTCAGGAATTAAAAAAGGTGTGGTCCCCTTTCTAAAAAAATAAATGGTATGCATTGGGATTGACCGTGTGTTGAAAAATAGGAGGATTCAAAGTAAAGTGAATTTTGTAGAAGCAGTGTCATTCTTTGATGGCACAAAATTAATGAAAGTTTTGGGGGTGTGCTAGTGCATAAATAATCATATGAAGTGTGAGCGTGAAATTTTTTGAGCGCATCAGATGTGTATGTAGTAGTGTTTTTAAGAGGTAGTTGTCAAAAGCTTTGAAACAGAGATAAAGGCCAAGATCATCAATGATTGCAAGAAATGATGCAGGAAATGGTATCATATAGACTGAGAAAAGGAGTGCCAGATTAAAGGTTAATAAAGCTATGTGTGACTATTAAACAGGAGGAGTTAGTTTCTTGAACATTTTTTTGAACAATTCTAAAAAGGGGGAGACATTGTGTTAAATATGACTGCCAACATACTCACTTAAATCACCTTCTTGAAAAATCTGATGCAAGAAGATAAACTATGGAACAATACCAAAAGTTTCATATACTTTGGAGGACACAGTGATTAGTTATTGAGAAGAACTACAGACAAAACTAAGTCAAGAACACTCCTCAGTTGCTTATCTTGGTTCAAGTGTCTTTATGTCTACAACAAAGACTTAGAGTTTATTGTTGTTATGACTTAGTCAAATCTATTATGTCTGAGAAATTCTAAAAAATAGTGCTAAGAAGAATCAAAGGAGTGTAGTTGTTTAAAATGAATACGTTACAAGGTTTATAAAAAGTGTGGGGGAGTTTCTTTTTAAAAAATCTTGACTGGAAATGCATATATCAATGGAGCAAAAGTTAGACTACTCCCATATCCTATTTTGTTGATACGGTATTGAATCCAACTTGTTCATGACAGTCAGCTAGACATTTTTTAAGTCTTTATGCTTCTGTAAAGACCATGAACTATCAATTTGGTTGTAAATTAGATTTCTTCATCTTCTTGAAAAGGTTGTAGCCTTAGTGTTGACTAGTTGGAGCCAGTTCAGAATTGTAGTTCTAAAAGAGTTGTAGCTCTTTGTAAGAAGGGGTTGTTGCCCATATGATTAGTAGAGTCATGGTTTTTAAACCCGTGTTGGGTTTTCCATGTGATAAAAACTTGTGTCTCTTCTTCTTGTGTGCAAGTGTATCTTAGACTTGTTTTCTCTGCTCTAAAGTTTCTAAAAATACTGATTCACCCCCTCCCCCTCTCATTATTTTTTGTTTTTCATAATCAAGGTGAAATTCTAATAGAATATTCTTAAGTCCTCTAACAAGGCTACTCCTAACAATGTGATTAAATCCTTTAATAGGGTCACACCTAACAGTGTGTATTGTAACCTTTAACAAGGTTGGCTCCTCACAGAGCTCACTTTAGAAGAGAAAAAATTGTAGCATGTTACTGGTAGTTTTTCCCAAATTGGGTTTCCATGTTAAATCCTCATGTCATACTTGTGTGAATTTTATTTGATGTGTTTTACTATTAAGCATTTTATATTATGCAAGTTGATTACTTTTGGACAATGGATTGCAAGTTTATGTTCTGGTTATATGCTATAGGGATCGAGTGGATTATTGAGTAGATCTGAGTTGTTTGAAGTGTAAATAAAAGTTCAATTGGTACATTTGGACCTAAGGATAACTAATTCACCCCCACACCTCCCCCCCCCCCCCCCCTTAGTTATTCTAAAATCATTCTAACAATTGGTATTAGAGCGTGTGGTGCTTGTAAGGAAAATTTTGAAGGTACTTGGAGCTAAAGATTAAGATGTACAAAAAGGAGGTACTAAAGCTGAACAAGGAGAAATTCCCTGCATGGAAAAGTTTGATGAAGCTACACCTAGATGGAATTGGAGATGCAAAAAAATACTATGTGGAAAATTATTACATAGTGGCACCTACACCTTTGACAATCCAACAGATGAAGGAAAAGAAAGAACACAATCAGGCAATGTTGGAGATTGCATCGACCCTAAGTTATCATGAATTTGAAGACATAAAGAACTAGACCACTGCAAAGAAAATGTGGGACACACTGACAACTATCTATGGTGGAGACACAAATGTACTAAGAGCCAAATCTAAAAGCTTGAGAGGTAAGTTTGATGAAATGATAATGTTAGAAGGTGAGACTTTTTTATAATATTGTGGTCGAGTTAAATAGGTTGTGAATGCTATTAGAGGAGCTAATGGAAATATTGATGATGAAACTGTTATTAGCAAGGTATTGAGAACCCTACTTCCTATTTATGTTATTATATTTTTTTAAGTACAAGAACTGAGATGTGCTCATGGTAACAACTTAACAATGAAAGGTCTGGTTGGTAGACTTACTGCTTTTAAATTATCAAATTTTGATAATTTCACCTCTCATAATATTGAATCTACATTCAAATCTCAATTAGTTCTTCATAAGTCTAAGAAAGGAAAATAAAGATGTGTGAACAGTGAAAGTGACACCTCTAATGATGATATTGAGGCACTAATGGCCAGAAGACTACCTAGAGGAAAAGGAAAATTCAAAGGTAAACTTCCTATAATTTATTTTTCATGTAACAAAGTTGGCCATATTGTAGCAAGATGTACTGACAGAAATGACAAGGATGAAAGGAGGGAAAGATAGTACAAAGAGAAAAGGGATGATAGAGACTATAGAAAGTATAAGGATTATAAGGACAAAAGTAAGAAATCTTGTTATATTACTGAAGAAGAAACTGATAGTGAATCCGATGAATCTAATGATCATGATGTAGAAGTTGTTTATGTTTCTATGAAAGATTATTCTGATGAAGATGAGAAAACTGCACTTATTTTATATGTGAGTAAAGGTTATAGATGGATAATTGATAGTAGTTTCTCACATCATATGACTGGTGATAAAAGTAAGTTTGAAACCTTAAATTATTACAAAGGTAGCAGTGTCAAGTTTGGTCATGATGCACCATGTCTTGTGAAAGGTAAAGGATCAATAAGATTGACTGATAAGATCAGATGTGATAATGCTTATTGGGTTGAAGGACTCAACTATAACTTGTTGAGTATTTCACAGTTGAACAGTTATGGATACCGAGTTGAATTTCATCACAAAAGGCTAAGATCTTTGATGCCACTGGTGAACTAATTGGAAGACGAGAATGAACAAGAGATAACTTGTTCTATCTATACCTATCTAATGAGACATGTTTGTTTACACAATTTGATGATATATGGTTATTGTATAAGAGGTTGTGTCATGTGAACTTTAATAATTTTGTAAGCATTAGTAAGATGAAAAGAGTAAGAGGGTTACCAAGATTGAAGAAACCTATAATGTGATGTGTAAGCAATGTCAATTGGGCAAAATGATAAAGTCTAGTTTCAAGAGAAAAACCTATACTTTTGATGATATTTTGGAATTGGTTCATACTAAACTTTGTGAACCTATTGGGGTGCAAAGCTACTATGGTGACAAGTATTTTATTTTGTTTGTTGATGATTACTCTAGAATGATGACTGTGATGTTTCTTAAAGAAAAATTTGACGCCTTTCAATTATTTAAGTGGTATTTGGAAAAGGTTGAAAAAAAAAAGATAAGAGTTTGAAATATCTGAGATCCGATAAAGGAGAGTTCATATCTAATGAGTTCAACACATTCTACAATGATATAGGAATCAAGAGACAGATGTCTGCACCAAGGACTCCCCCACAAAATGGTATAACAGAAAGAAGGAATAGATCAATCATGGATTGTGCTAGAACACTGATGATAGAAAAAAATGTTACACAAAAGTACTAGAGAGAAGTAGTAAGTACAATTGTTTATACCTTAAACCGAGTACAAGTCAAGAAAGGTACAAATGCTACACCTTTTGAGTTATGGTATGGTTATGCACCTAATATGAAATACTTTAAAGTCTTTGGAAGAAAATGTTTCATACTGAAAGACAATAGGAATGGAAAACTTGATGCTAAAAGTGATGAACGCATATTCCTAGGTTATTCCACTAAGAGAAAAGCTTACAAGTGTTTTAATTCCAACACTAACAAAGTTGTGGAAAGTGAAAATGTTAGAGTTGATGAATATGCAAAAAAGAATGAAGTTGAATACAAGAAGGAACTTGAAGATTATAGATCATTTGTATACATGAATGAAGGAGAGGCTAACAATTTACCCGAACCAGAGAATAAAGTTGTCAAGCAACAACAAGAATATGTTGAGCATCAGGAGGTAACTATTAAATAATCAGAAGAGGAAGTAGAGATAAAAAAATAAACCAGAAGTGAATTTGCAAGATGAACCTAAAGAACAACATCAAGAAGAAAGGAGACCAGAGCCTACATTAGAAAAATATGTGAGAAGACATCATAAATTAGATCAAATCATTAGAGAAAAGGATTCAAGAGTCATGACAAGAAATAAGTTGAAAAACCAAACATTCTTATTATGTAAATTTGAACCCAAATTAGTGAAATATGCTTTGGATAATGAAGATTGGATTTGAGCCATGAATGAAGAAATTGAATAAATAGAGAAGAAAAAAACTTGGACACTAGTACCTAGAACAAAGGACAAGAATGTTATTGGAACCAAGTGGGTGTTCAGAAACAAGTAGAATGAGCATGGAGAAGTCACAAGAAACAAGGCTAGATTGGTATGCAAAGGATATGCACAAGAAGAAGGCATTGACTATGGAGAGACATTTTCCCCAATTGCTAGATTGGAAGGAGTTAGAACTCTACCTGCATATGTAGTTGTGTACTAAAAAAAAGTACCTTCATAGGGTTAGTATCATTAATAATTCAAATAACAACTAAATTACCACAAATAGAAATCTAATTAAGCAAAGAATTGACAATTAAGCACTTTATGGATCTCTATTTAGGGATGCTAATGATAAAGCTCTTAGCAAGTGATGTAGGGGCATCCAAGGTTAAGGCAGGACATTATATGTCCTTAATGAAACTGCATGGAGTGTTTGTATTTTGGCTGGTGTTACTCGGTTGCAGCCTTGACTAATGATCTCGGTCATTAAAGGAAGCTCCATCACTGAAGGGACTCGGTAGTCTCTGGCACTTGGTGAAATTGTTGCTCAGTCATGCCTATGGTGCTCGATTGACACTGGTGCTTGATGATGCCTGGCGTGCTTAGTAATTTTACTGTCCCTCAGTAGTTCTGACTTACTGACTAGAGTTCTATGTGATTTGTTGAGCCAACTTGGTGAATTAATTTTTGGTAGCCATTGTCTTGGGTCAACATGCAGAATTAAATATTTGTATACATTTGTAAGCCGACTTGTATGGCATTTAATTATTTGTTTTGGGGAGTTAAGGGTTTCATCTAGCCAACTTGTGGTTGATGATTAGTATTTAAGGAGGGCTTGGGTAGATGTTTAAGGATAAGATTTGGGAAGATCAGGACTTAGATAGCTGAGCAGATCTGGATGTCAGATGTGAAGCTTGACAGTGAAGTTGTGGAAAATTTCTTGATGTTCTTGCATATCAGATCATAATCTGATAATCATTTGTAGCAGAGCTAGGGGTTTACATACTTGGGAACAAGGAGATTACTTGGAGGCTTGTGAGCTCAAGTTTAGATCTGCCTTAGGGTTTCCATCAGCTTCTAATTATCTTCAGAGCTGAACTAGCTAAGTTTGTATTGGATCTAGTTGTGGATCTTGCAGAATTATTTTCTAATTGTAATTGGCCCTAACCCGGAAGGCCTTACAAATGAGCATGTTAATGAAAATCAGTGTTGAACAATTACTTTATGTTACATTATTGAGAAATCTACTATGTAATTCTATTGGCTGCAAGGTTTGGATTGTCCTTCATTGGATCCACCAGCCTTGACTGCATAAGGTGGTATCAGAGTGAGAGTTGATCTTGTTGAAGCAGAAGCTTGACCTTGTTGAAGCAAAGATTGATCATTAGAAGTGATCTTATTGAATCAGAAGCAAGGCTAATCTTACGAAGTTGATCTTGTTGGAGCAGAGATTGTGCGCAATCTAGATTGCAAATCCAAAGCACTGAACTTGTGAAATTGTGCCCTAGTTATTTACAAGGTTGCAGGTTGAGATCTGACTTGTTGCAACTTGGAAATTTTCATAAGGTAGTCAATGAGGGTTTATTGCAAAGGGTTTCTCTTATCTTTAAGGATGCCTCCAAGAAGATTGCACCCTAGATTTATTTCAAATCTTTGTGATACTATTGAATCTCGGATCACAGAGACGGTGAAATCAGATTTTAGAATTGAGATGGAATTGATGAAGAATGATATGGTCATCAAGATCATGAGAACTATTGCTAGTATACCTCAGAATGTGGGTACTGAGGATGGCTATGAAGAAGCTGCTGAAGAATTTGAAACTGCTGGATCTAGTGGTGATGACCGGAGGAACAGATCTGGTGAAGACAAAACTACTCAGTTACCTAGACCTACTACTCAATTTAGTAATTACATAATGGAAGTTTCTACTTTCTCTAGTACTTTGAAGCCCAACAATCTGATTGATTGAATCAGTAAACTTGAAGATTTCTTTGAGCTGGAAGAAATTGAAGATCCTCTTTGGGTGAGATTAGCACAAAGTTGAAAGGACATGCTACTCTTTGGTGGAAGGAACTATAGAGAGACCAATAAGATGAAGGTGAAACAAAGATCAATTGGTGGAGATTGATGGTGACTAAGTTGAAAGATAAGTTCATACTAGCTGACTATGAGCTTGACTTGTTTAAGAAGTTGCAGAATCTGAAACAAAAGGATTTGTTTGTTGAAGATTATACCTAGGAGTTCTACAAACTTACTATTCAATCTAGAAACTGAGAGCTTGGTAAGGAAAAGGTAGCTCAGTATGTGAATGGTTTGAGATTCAATATTCAGGATGAGCTTGGTATGTTGAAGATTGATTCTGTTGAAGATGCTTATCAGTATGCTCTAAAGGCAGAAGATAAGTTGAAAAGGAAACAACCTAGTAACTCCCGAGGGAAAGAAAAGATTGATCACTCAGTGAAGGAGAAACCGACTGATGTAGAAGATGAACAGAAACCTGTGAAACCAAAGAAGAAGATAGGTAGAGTTATCTTTAAGGGTACTTGTTATAACTATGGAGAGGAAGGATGTCATTCTTTTGAATGCACACAGAAGAAGGTTGACCGACAAACTACTGTGATGAATGAGAACATTCAGAATGAACCTAAATTAGAGAACTTGTTGCTTCAGCAAACATTGCTCGGTACAAAGGATGAACCTTGTCAGAGGAGTAACTTGTTTAGGACCCGATGCAAGACAAAAGGTAAACTCTGTAATGTTATTGTTGATAGTGGTAGTACTGATAACCTTGTTGTTGAGGACCTGGTTTAGAAACTTGTTTGAATAGAATGAAACATCCTTGTCCTTATAGGCTTGGCTGGTTACAAGATGTTCATGCTTTGGAAGTTAGGGAATAATGCTTTATTGATGTTCAAATTGGCCAATACAAGGATCTTGTGCTTTGTGACATTGTGAAGATGAATAGTTGTGATATATTGCTCGGTAGACCTTGGAGATATGATTACAGAGCTATTTATGACTATGTAAGAAATATGTTTACTACTGAGAAGAATGACAGGAAGTTTTCACTGATGCCTTTGATGGATACAACACTTGGTAGGAGAATCCTGAGTATTGGTAGCCAAGTTGAGATTGTGGATCCTAAGAAAATGAATGATTAGTATGAAGAATTGACCTATACATTATCAAGAAAATACTTGAAGAGATAGAGGAAACTGAAGTGGAAGACTTTGCAAACAAAAAAGGTGGAGGAGTTGTATGTGAAGAACCAGTTTAGGATTTAAGTGCTAAATCCTAAAAGATGTTCTTCTCACATATGAACATCTTTTGGAACCTGGGGTGTCTGATGTAGGGGCATCCAAGGTTAAGGCAGGGCATTCTGTGTCCCCGGTGAAACTACATGGAGTGTTTGTATTTTGGCTGGTGTTACTCGGTTGCAGCCTTGACCGATGGTCTCAGTCAGTGAAGGAATCTCAGTCACTAAAGGAACTCAGTAGTCTTTGGCACTTAGTGAAATTGTTGCTTGATCATGTCTATGGTGCTTGGTCGACACTAGTGCTCAGTGATGCCTGGCATGCTCGATAATTTTACTGTCGCTCAGTAGTTCTAACTTACCGACTGGAGTTCTATGTGATTTGTTGAGCCAACTTGGTGAATTAATTGTTGGTAGCCATTGTCTTGGGCCGACATGTAGAATTAAATGTTTGTATACATTTGTAAGCTGACTTGTATCACATTTAATTATTTGTTTGGGGAGTTAAGGGTTTCATCCAGCCGACATGTGGCTGATGATTAGTATTTAAGGAGGGCTTGGGTGGATGTTTAAGGAGAAGATTTGGGAAGATCAAGACTTAGATAGTTGAGCAAATCTGGATGTCAGATGTGAATCTTGACAGTGAAGTTGTGGAAAATTTCTTGATGTCCTTGTAGATCAAATTGTAATCTGATAATCATTTGTAGCATAGCTAGGGGTTTGCATATTTGGGAACAAGGAGATTGCTTGGAGGCTTGCAAGCTCAAGTTTAGATCTGCCTTAGGGTTTCCATCAGCTTCTAATTGTCTTCAGAGATGAACTAGCTGAGTTTGTATTGGATCTAGTTGTGGATCTTGCATAATTATTTTCTGATTGTAATTCGCCCTAACTCGGAAGGCCTTACAGCTGGGTATGTTAATGAAAATTAGTGTTGAACAATTACTTTGTGTTGCATTATTGAGTAATCCACTATGTAATTTTGTTGGATGCAAGGTTTGGACTATCCTTCATTGGATCCACCAACCTTGACTGCATAAGCAAGCCTCCATTAGTGACAGTCCTAAAATGAGAATGATATGATAAAGCAAGCTAAAACAATTAATTCAAAATTGAAATACTAATTAGCTTATATATTTGCCTTTCTAGCTCTGATTTGCAAGAGGTTTGATGCTATTCTCAGATTTATGGATGATTTATGAGTGAATTATGTCTTGATTTTATAGATTTTGGCAAGGGTAGGGGTGTAGTTGAGTTGATCATGATTGAGTTGGGGTTAAGTCCTTGGTTCCACCCTTTGAAGACAATTTAAATATTGTGTCCTCAAAGCTTGGGAGAAGAAAATAAAATGGGTGGACAAGATTCATCCTCCAAGTGAGTGATTGAGATTCATTTTAGGCTTAATCCATGTGAGCTCCATCCTTAAATCCTATTGGTTGAGGCTTTTTCCTCCCATGTGGTGTTGAGAGAAAATAGGAATTAATCAATTGATTTTATTTTATTTTTTTAGCCATGTGTACCCCTTGAATGGGTTGATTTGATTTAAATTAAACTATGTAATTAATTAGATTAATTACACATTGATTTGATTAATCATGATTTAATAGGTTCAAATTGATTTAATGGCTTTTGATTTTTAATTAAATTGAATTATGGCTTGATTTGAATTTTGATTTGATTCAATTGCTCTAATTTTTTCCTTGATTGATCACTTGACTGTACTTGTCCATTTTCAAGTGATTACAAATTCCCCTCTTTGAATCGATGCATGAAGCGTATTGGTTCAAAGGATGCCTTGATCATTCCTGATGTGAAGTCCTAATCAACTAATGTTTGATTTGATGTGATAAAAGATGCAAATCTCGATGATAAAGTTGATGTAGTTCTGATTGATTTGTAGTCCTTGATGGTCATTCTAATGATAATTCACTTATTATGATGTCTAATTTGATATGATTTGATGTTTGATGCCCCACTTGATTGATAGCGAAAAATTTTCTGATAAAAGATTACACTCTGATTTGATGGTTGTGCTCCTGATTCGATGATATTACTGATAATTCAAGTGTATGCCCCCTCGGGAAATGAATCGAAATGATTTTGGATGATTTGGTTGAGATTGGGAAATTTCAATTTATTTCCCAATATAGGAATTTGGAAATGCCCCGATCATGAGAGGATTTGATGAGAAGATATTTGAATGATAAAATGTTGTTGATGTTGTGAATGAGTTGATGATGGTTTGGTATCATTTGATGTCAGTCAGAATCACCTAGTTGATGTTGATGTCAATCTGATAGGATAAGTTGATGGGTTGATATTTCACTCTCAAGATCTAGGGTGACAAAACAATGATTTTCCTTCCTCACAATATAGAGTTAAGAGATTTTATGCGCTCAAGATGAGCAAATGGATGATAGGATAACTTGATTGATGTTAGATGATCAATTGGATGATTTGACTGATTGATATTTGACACATTAAATCTTCAAACATTTCAACATCCAAACATTTGATTTAAACAACAACATTTGACACATTAAATCTTCAAACAACAAATCAAATCAAAATCTAAAAGGTTTAAACATAACTAAGGATCAAAGTGGATGAAGTTTTTGAAATATGGATCTACAAAAAAAAGCAAAAATGTTCAAAGTGATTACTTGATTGGTGAAATCATGTCTTTTTAGCAAATTGATGATGGTTGACTAGATGAGAAATGATGAAGACATGATATTTTCTTGATTTCTTCTTGAGTGCTTGTCAGGTTGATTCATAGCAGTATGCGAATCTGTCTAATGACATGATCATCAAATAATCATCGAGGACATTTGTATATGAAAGGGATCAATTGTTTGTCTATTTACTTGATATTGTTAAAATCTAAGGAAAGAGGTATTCATATCATCATGGTTAAACCAGTGAGGGTTGTACCAATTTCATGTTCCAAAAGTTTGATGATGAAAATAAGCATCCAAATTCTGAATAGTAATAGCTAGTTGCATCCATATAGATTAATTGCATGTTAGTTTGCATGGGTGTACTAAAAAATTACTTTCATAGGGTTAGTATCATCAATAATTCAAATAACAACTAAATTACCATAAATAGAAATCTAATTAAGCAAAGAATTGACAATTAAGCACTTTATGGATCTCTATTTAGGGATGTTAATGATCAAGCTCTCAGCAAGCCTCCGTTAGTGACAGTCCTAAAATGAGAATGATATGATAAAGCAAGTTAAAATAATTAATTCCAATTTGAAATACTAATTAGCTTCTATATTTGTTTTTCTAGCTCTAATTTGCAAGAGGTTTGATGCTATTCTCATATTTGTGGATGATTTATGAGTAAATTATGCCTTGCTTTTATAGATTTTGGCAAGGGTAGGGGGTGTAGTTGAGTTGATCATGATTGAGTTGGGGTTAAGTCATTGGTTCCACCCTTTGAAGACAATTTAAATATTGTGTCCTCAAAACTTGGGACAAGAAAACAAAATGGGTGGACAAGATTCATCCTCCAAGTGAGTGATTGAGATTCATTTTAGGCTTAATCCATGTGAGCTCCATCCTTAAATCCTATTGGTTGAGGATTTTTCCTCCCATGTGGTGTTGAGAGAAAATAGGAATTAATCAATTGATTTTATTTAATTTGTTTAGCCATGTGTACCCATTGAATGGGTTGATTTGATTTAAATTGAACTATGTACAATTAATTAGATTAATTACACATTGATTTGATTAATCGTGATTTAATGGCTTTTGATTTTTAATTAAATTGAATTATGGCTTGATTTGAATTGTGATTTGATAAATTCTTGATTTGATTCAGTTGCTCTAATTTTTGCCTTGATTGCTCACTTGATTGTACTTGTCCATTTTCAGGTGATTACGGCAGATTACAAAGGATTCAAAGTGTATCAAATGGATGTCAAATTTGCATTTCTGAATGGAATACTAGAAGAAGAAGTATACATTGAATAGCCAAAAGGATTTGTTGATCCAAGCAAGAGGAACATGGTATGTAAGTTGCACAAAGCACTGTATGGATTGAAATAAGCCCCTAGAGCATGGTATGAAAGATTGCATAATACTTGGTCAAAATTAGTTTTGCAAGGACAAATGACAACAGTAATATGTACTTAAAAACTGAAAAAGGTAAAGGGATATTGTTAGCTGAAATATTTGTTGATGATATCATATTTGGAGGATAAGATGCATTGTGCCAAACATTTGCAAATGAGATGCAAAGTGAGTTTGAGATGTCTATGTTTGGAGGGATCAAATTCTTTGTTGGTTTGAAAGTTTATCAAATAAAGAAAGGTATCTACATTACTCAATCTAAGTATATCAAGGAGATAATGAAAACCTTTGGCATGGAGGACTCAAGACCAGTAAGTACAAAGGGTCTATGGCTACTAGATATAAACTATCAAATAATGATGAAACAACATAAGTGAATCAAACCTTTTATAGGGCAATGATTGGAAAGTTATAATATATTGTTCACAACATACCAGATATTATACTAGCAATTGGGATTGTTGCAAGATTTTTTGCAAATCCTAAGGAGAATCACATGATGGCAGTAAAAAGGATACTAGGATATCTGAAAGGAACCAAGGAATATGGATTGTATTACAAGAAGAATGATAAGTTTGAACTGAAAGTTTATACTGATGTAGATTAGGCAGGAAATGTGGATGATAGAAAGAGTACAAGTGGTGACACATTCTTTCTAGGAAAGAGGTTAGTCTGATGGACAAGCAAGAAATAGAACTACATTTCTCAATCTACAGTGCATAAGCTGAATATGTGGCAGCAACATTTACTTGTTCAAACATGGTGTGGATCAAGCAATTATTGAAAGGTATGAAGGAAGAGATCATTGAGCCAGTTGTTATTTTCTGTGATAACACAAGTACTATCAATACATCAAAGAACCCTATGATGCACACTAAGACTAAGCATATTTCTATCAAGTATCATTACTTCAGAGAGCTCGTTCAAGACAAAGAAGTGAGAGTGGAATATGTGAATACAAAGGAGCAATTAGCTGATATATTCACTAAACTCTACCTAAGGGTGCACATGAGTATCTAAGAGGTAAATTAGGGGTGATTCCCCTAGATGAGGCTACCCAGAATCAAATGGAGTGTTGCATCAAATGTATTACTCAGACTATCTGACAAATTGATGCAAGAAGGTCACAATTTAGGAGATGCCTAAAGTTGTGAAGAGTTAAGCACAAAATATTGATCAGTCATAAGAAATATGACATAGGAAGCATATGGTTCAGAGAACTGACATGAAAATATCTACATGGTGAAGATGAATGAGAAAGTTCAAAATGTCTTTGGCATTGTTTTCAAAGAGGGAGAGATTCAGTAAAACTGATGCACAGACAAAGAGGGAGAGATCTATCCAAGAGGGAGTTGATATTTGCATTGGATGAGAATCAAAATGAAGCTAAGGATATTAATGAAGATTTGATAATAAAACACAGAGAGAGATGACATAAGTTGCTTCAATACATAATTTTTGTATTGTATGGTAACTAAGCGTATGGTGTTGCCATCAATGCCAAAGAGGGAGATTGTTGGAAACTACAATTGAAACAATTGTTATATTGTCATTAATGTCAAACCTTAATTGGTGAGACAATTGCTATCTAGTAGAGTGCCATATCATTTTATTAATGAAGAGGATTTGAAAAAAGGAGATAACAAGAAGACCTAGTGAAAAGGTTGAGTTATGAGAAACTATAATGGGCACTTGATTAGTTGGCACATTGGCAGATAATGGGTTGTTTATCTATAATACTAAGTAAAGAAGACAGTTGATTTGAAGCATAGAAGAGATGAGGAAAGAAATACTGAAAGCATAGGCTTGACCAAGCAAAAGAGAAGAAGATTAAGGAACTTAAGTATAAGTCGAGTGATGCTAGTATAAGTTGAGTGATGAGTGGTTATATAACAATATTGAGACTAATATGGCCCTACAAGCACCTATATGAGTGTAGTCTTGCTTAGCAAGATTAAGGAAACTAGACCCTACACATGAAGAAGCATTAGAAGTAGATAATATCCAAGTATTCCCTCTCTTTGAATTGAAGGAAGATTTTGATTATAGTGGGGTGCAGTATTTGATTTTCTTATTCCCCACTTTTGTCATTCCCAAAATATCTCTCTCTTGGCAGGCCCTCTAAAGGTAAAATAAAACAAAACAAACATGAATAACCAAGGAAGGTCTAGATTTCTTATTTTCCTTGAAGGAAAAGAGCATACTCTCCTACTTTAATGGCTTCTCCCAAACACACAAAACACACATTAATTAACCAAGATCCCTTTCTAATGACCAAATTAATTATGTCTAGATTTATGATTTCCCCTTAAAGAGGAAATAACATACTCTCCTATTACCCAATTACATCACAATAAATGAACCTTCCTAATTAGACTATATGCCTAAGAAAAAAACTAACTAACTAGGAAACAATGTTTATTTGTATCTCCAAGATAACCTACAAAACCAAAATGTTAGTAGTTTGAATAATTTTAAGTCTTTTTTCAAGCCTCCTACAAAATAATGTGTTAGTATTTTAATGGATTTGTCTTGGTCAAATGTCCTGCAATCACAAACTCAAATCAAGCATGTGAAATCATGAAAAAGATGATAATGTCAACATTAAAAAGTAGATTTCACATGAAATTGAGAATCATATAGAACCTATTTCCAAAAAATTAAAGTGATATTATGGTACATTAGACTATTTGCAAACAAAAATGCAAGATCATCATGAAAATTACAAATTAATTAATTTTTTTTGCTTTTGACGTAGTCAACAAGATCTGATTTGTTTGTTATAATTTCAACCCCAAAATTAGAAATGCAAAGAAGATACCCCTACTAAAAGTTTGAGAGCTTTCCAAAAATGTAAAAACTTTAGCAATATTCCCTGATTTGTGCCTTAGAGACTTAATTTATGAAAATATACCAGTTTTCAAAGACTAATTTTTTGAACTCTTATATTTCATCCAAATTAAAAACAAAAAGAACATACCCCCTATAGAATTCTTAGACCTTCCCTAAAATGTATTTTTTTCTAAAAAATTCTTTGACTTGCGACCAAAAATGATTTTTTATGAAAGATAATAACAAATTTATAACTCACGGAAAAATGATCCCAAAAATCTAATTTTTGGTCTGAGATACATCCAAACCATTCCCAACCTAAAGTAAAAAATTCAAACCAAAACTCCAAGTTGTTTGTGAGATATGATCAAATATTTCAAAACCCTAGGATTTTGTCTTCAACTCAACCTGCACAAGGGTTAGCCTTGAAAAAATTGAATAGAACAACCATGCAAGGTTAGAAAATCTGAAAAGTGTAAATAAAATGAAGGAAAATCTAGGACGTGGGCCCCACAATGGGTGCCAAAGATGTGTATGATAAAAATGTGATTCTTTAGACCCACAAATCACACAATTTAATAAACCATTACATCAAACATTCCTAATCTAGTAAGAACATGAAATAAACAAAGAAATGTTTGAAAGTGACTTATTGCTTCCTATTTGAAGAGAGTTTAGTTCTACATTGTGCTCATCAAATTAAGACAATAGAACTAGTGACTAGACAACCTCAAAATGGAAGATTCACAAAATGATCCCAATCTTCTTTGAGTTGCAAGATGAAAAGTAAAGTAAACTAGGAGGATTGCAAAGCTATGAAATGCAAGATTAAACTAAGAATGATAATGAAAAGTAAGATATATAAATAAATTATATTAAGAAAATGCAATAGTAATATATGATGCAATGCAAGATTAATAACTATAAAATGAAAGAACTAAGCTAGAATGGATGCAAAGAAACTAATATTCTACAATGAAAATGCAAGAAACTATGCTATGATAAATAATGCAAGAAAGTAAACTAGATTGCTAAGAATGATCAAGAATGCCAAAAAATGCTCTAGAATGCAAGTATGCTTGAATTATTGATAATGGATCCTTTGTTCAATGGAGAGAAGAGTTTTTCAAGAATTTGAAATCAAACCTGTTGTTACTTTCTAACCATTGTATCATTTGAAATCCTTTAATCAAGGTTTACCTAATAGTCATTTGTAAATACTTTAATCAAGGGGTCATTCTAATCAAATGTTCTTAAGTCCTCTAACAAGGCCACTCCTAACAGGGTGATTAAATCCTTTAATAGGGTCACACCTAATAGTGTGTATTGTAACCTTTAACAGGGTTGGCTCCTCACAGAGCTCACTTTAGAAGAGTGAAAAATTGGTAGCATGTTATTGGTGATTTTTCCCAAATTGAGTTTCCACATTAAATCCTGGTGTCATACTTGTGGGAATGTTATTTGATGTGTTTTACTAGTAAGTATTTTATATTCAGCAAGTTGATTACTTTTAGACAATGGACTACAAGTTTATGTTACTAGTTAAATGCTATAGAGACCGAGTGGACTTTTGAGTAGATATGAGTTGTTTGAAGTGTTTAAAAGTTCAATTGGTATATCTAGACCTAAGGATAACTGATTCACCCCCCCTCTCAATTATTCTAAAATCATTCTAACAATTGGCTCCTACAAGTAGTGGTTGTCATTGCACCAAAAGATTGACCTATTAATGCTTGACACAACCACTAGACTTATAGAAGACATAGGAGGAAGTTAGGCCATGTCACAAATTTTGAGGGGAGCACTAACCATTTTTCTAACAATCTCCCCCTTAGCGTTACTCGAGGGGATTTAAACCTGTGACCAAGCTTTGATACCACTTGTTATAAGTAGTGGTTTTCATTGCACCAAAAGATCGATCTATTAATGCTTGATACAACCACTAGACTTATAGAAGACACATGAGGTATTTAAGCCATGTCATGAATCTCGAGGGGAGCACTAACCATTTTTCCAACAGTTTCAATGTTGCAAGAATTGTGACCAAAAAAATGTCTTCAAACAATCCACCAAGGGACAAAGAAACCTTGGTGAAATAATAACATGTGAAGTCCTATTTTCAAATGTGTATGCAATAGTGCTTGTGTATGTCCAAAATATTTCCACAGGTCTCAACACAATCTAAGACACATCAAACATACTCTACCTAAGTTCAAAAAGGGAGTGTTCCAACCTTTTCCCACAACTTGATGTTATTATCCCCATAATTAAGTAGTTGAATAGCCTTTCATAGGACTATGCAAGTTATGGATCAATTGGAAGAGATCAATGTTCACAACGCATGTCTTTCCACATTGCCACATTCAAGCCTTAGCATCCAAGGGAGCACATATGGTAAGTAATCTTGGGGTGATCCGGGTAGTCCACTTAGATCAATCCTTGCACAAAGGAACTCACATGGCTAAAATGGTTGGCCTCCAAATTATAAGGTGTCTAGTAAGGGTCTTTGTTCATGACTACCCCTTGTAGTTTCATAAGCAGAATTAAGGCCTAAAGCCTTACAAGCACCCCAAAAATGTATAGTATCACAAGCAATATTGAGACCTCTCAAACCTATACAAGTTAAATGTCCTCTCCTTGTAGTCTTTTAAACAATATTGAGACCAATATGGCCCTACAAGCACCTATATGAGTGTAGTCTTGCTTAGCAAGATTGAGGAAACTAGACCCTACACATGAAGAAGTATTAGAAGTAGATAATATCAAAGTCTTCCCTCTCTTTGAATTGAAGGAAGATTTTGATTATAGTGGGGTGTAGTATCTGATTTTCTTGTTCCCCACTTTTGTCATTCCCAAAATATCTCTCTCTTGGATGCCCCTCTAAAGGTAAAATAAAACAAAACAAACATGAATAACCAAGGAAGGTCTAGATTTCTTATTTTCCTTGAAGGAAAAGAGCATACTCTCCCACTTTAATGGCTTCTCCCAAACACACAAAACACACATTAATTAACCAAGATCCCTTTCTAATGACCAAATTAATTATGTCTAGATTTATGATTTCCCCTTAAAGAGGAAAGAGCATACTCTCCTATTACCCAATTACATCACAATAAATGAACCTTCCTAATTAGACTATATGCCTAAGAAAAAAACTAACTAACTAGGAAACAATGTTTATTTGTATCTCCAAGATAACCTACAAAACCACAATGTTAGTAGTTTGAATGATTTTAAGTCTTTTTTCAAGCCTCCTACAAAATAATGTGTTAGTATTTTAATGGATTTGTCTTGGTCAAACGTCCTACAATCACAAACTCAAATCAAGCATGTGAAATCATGAAAAAGATGATAATGTCAACATTAAAAAGTAGATTTCACATGAAATTGAGAATCATATAGAACCTATTTCCAAAAAATTAAAGTGATATTATGGTACATTAGACTATTTTCAAACAAAAATGCCAGATCATCATGAAAATTACAAATTAATTATTATTTTTTGCTTTTGACCTAGTCAACAAGATCTTATTTGTTTGTTATAATTTCAACCCCAAAATTAGAAATGCAAAGAAGATACCCCTACTAAAAGTTTGAGAGCTTTCCAAAAATGTAAAAACTTTAGCAATATTCCCTGATTTGTGCCTTAGAGACTTAATTTATGAAAATATACCAGTTTTCAAAGATTAATTTTTTAAACTCTTATATTTCATCCAAATTAAAAACAAAAAGAACATACGCCCTATAGAATTCTTAGACCTTCCCTAAAATGTAATTTTTAAAAAAAAATTCTTTGACTTGCGACCAAAAAAGATTTTTTATGAAAGATAATAACAAATTTATAACTCACGGAAAAATGATCCCAAAAATCTAATTTTTGGTCTGAGACACATCCAAACCATTCCCAACCTGAAGTAAAAAATTCAAACCAAAATTCCAAGTTATTTGTGAGATATGATCAAATATTTCAAAACCCTAGGATTTTGTCTTCAACTCAACCTGCACAAGGGTTAGCCTTGAAAAAATTGAATAGAACAACCATGCAAGGTTAGAAAATCTGAAAAGTGTAAATAAAATGAAGAAAAATCTAGGACGTGGGCCCCACAATGGGTGCCAAAGATGTGTATGATAAAAATGTGATTCTTTAGACCCACAAATCACACAATTTAATAAACCATTACATAAAACATTCCTAATCTAGTAAGAACATGAAATAAACAAAGAAATGTTTGAAAGTGACTTATTGCTTCCTATTTGAAGAGAGTTTAGTTCTACATTGTGCTCATCAAATTAAGACAATAGAACTAGTGACTAGACAACCTCAAAATGGAAGATTCACAAAATGATCCCAATCTTCTTTGAGTTGCAAGATGAAAAGTAAAGTAAACTAGGAGGATTGCAAAGCTATGAAATGCAAGATTAAACTAAGAATGATAATGAAAAGTAAGATATATAAATAAATTATATTAAGAAAATGCAATAGTAATATATGATGCAATGCAAGATTAATAACTATAAAATGAAAGAACTAAGCTAGAATGGATGCAAAGAAACTAATATTCTACAATGAAAATGCAAGAAACTATGTTATGATAAACAATGCAAGGAAGTAAACTAGATTGCTAAGAATGATCAAGAATGCCAAAAAAATGCTCTAGAATGCAAGTATGCTTGAATTCTTGATAATGGATCCTTTGTTCAGTGGAGAGAAGAGTTTTTCAAGAATTTGCCTGTACAACAGAGGGTTAAGATTAATTGGCAAAAAATGTGTGATTGAGATTAAGAGGCAAAAGGAGAATGAAGGAGATGCAAGGTTAGGTAGAAATGAGTGGTGAGGATTAAGAGGAAAAATAAATGTTAGGTAGAATAAGACAAAATAGCAATTTTGAAATCAGAAAATTCTCTTTAATTCTTAATTAATCAAGATTAAGTATGTGCACACATGTGGATGTGTTCTTTTAATAAAAGTGTAGAAAATTTATATTATAAGCAATTAAATAAATATGGAAGCTCTAGAAATTAGACCATAGTATAAGCTTGATATAAATTTTTTTATTTTTTTGTTTAATTATGCAAAGGGAATTTTCAGGGTTACTCTACACAATTATGTCTAGTAAATTTTGTCATAGGGATTTAGATTTGAAATTAGGCAAATTGATCAAGATCAGGGGCTTAGGTTTTACTAGACCAAATTTTGGTGATTACAAGTTGTACCCATATACTTTTCATATTTAGGGAATACCGCATTTTGAGGAAAAGATGTCATGAATAGATTTTTATCAAATGGGAAAGGACAAATGACTTCTATCAAAAATTATTTTGGAGTAGCTTCCTTATTCATGTTGTCTAATTGTGTTTGTATGGACTTAAGTTGTTGGTTCATAGCTTTCAAAGGGGTTTCTTCATCCTCATCTAGGGTTATATTTGACATGTCAAAATCATGAGGGAGTTTAACCCCTAGTTGATCCAAGTTTAGGAAGTATCTCTCTTTGTCTCTTTCTAAGACTTTTTCCATTACCTTTACAAATAGAGGGTTTTGAGCAACTTCATTGACCCTATCTTCAATTATCTCTTCATTGTCATTTAGTGGTAGGTAAGAGATTTTAGGAGGTAATTAATTCAAAAGAATTGATTAAATTAGCCATGTGTGATGGGTAAATGGGTTGGATTTAATTAATTAAAGATAAACTATATAATTAGATATTGAATTCAGTTTCATATTAGATGATTTTTTATTTAATTAATCCAATGACTTTAATTTAATTAACATTTATTTTTTACCATTTTTAATTGTATACACTTTCCTTTGTGAAATTTCATCTCAATTTAAAGGTTGATTCCTAAATAGGGGTTTGACCAAGGTAAACCCCTTTCAACCCAACAATTTTTCTTCTTTTTGTGTGTAGGAACAGGTGGTGCAATTATTGTTGAAAAATTGGAAAGTATGAGATTTGAAAGACTGTCCAGACAAATTTCAGACAAATTTGCAGGGTACATAATGAGAAAACTATTTTGTACCTAGGTACATAACACCCAAACCATTATGTATGTCCAAAAACAACTTCAAATTTCAACTATAGGTCAAAGCTGCTTCCTAGTTACCATTCAAATCACTGCAGGCGTGTGCTTGATTTTTGTTATTTTATAGATTCTTAAAGTTGTCAGTTTTGCTTATTTAGCCTCCTATTTTACATTAGTCAACCATACCCCTAAAATCCAACTTATCTTAATTATAATCATGAAGGATAATTGCACTCACTTAGCACTTAAGTTATACTTGAGCCTATTGGGTCATTTTCCTTCCAAATGTGCAATTAAGAAAAGGGTGGATCCACACAATCTATCCATTCCATCCCTTTTATCATTATAAATTTTTATGAACCCAACTTATGACATTTACATTATGATTTTTGTGTTAGATATCATTTTTATGCATTACCATTTGATATTTAGATGTGTTATTCATTAGATTTAATGTGCAGTTATGTGTTATAAATTCATTTATGTTGCATAACTTTGATGAGTATTTGCATATCTCTTTCAAATTTATTATTCGCATTTGTTAGAAATATATTCCTTTCATTTCCTTTTGCATGAGTATCATAACACTGAGTCCTACCTATATAATTCTAGTTACGAGGAGCCACAGAATTATAGGTTTCTTTGATCCTAAGTCCTATTTGTTACCTAGGAATCTTGATGAGACACACATGCCTACTAATGAAAATCCCATTATTGTTGAGAAATCATATTCCCACTCTTCTCATGATGAAGATGAAATTTTAAGAGTGTCTCCTACCCAAGTGCAAAAGCTTTCCAAAAACTTTGAATAAATTGAGAAATGGTTAGGACAAGAAATTCTAATATAGAAGTTATCTCTTTAGTGGAAATGATGAGGAATATAATCCATAATTTCGAACATGGTATTAATTTCTTGCATACTATTTTTCACCTCATTGGTAACAATTTTAAACCTATTAAGGATTATGGTCAAAATCTTGGTTTAACTCAATCTCCTACTAGTGTTGAGACTTATCTTCCTAGTCCTACTTCATTACCTAATATTTCTACATATGCTCCACTCTCATGACTATGTCCATTTAAAACATCAATCCTACACATGTTAGTCTTAGAAGCATCCCTAATCATATTGTTTCTCCTCCTTCAAGTGTTCCATGTGCTTCCAAACCTTCATCCATGCCTACTTAAAACAATTTCCCATTTTCATATTCTAATGTTCTTTCTATTTCTCATTAATCATTTAAACCTTTCGCACATGTCTCATACCAACCTTTCCACTATTTCTACTATCAATAGTCTTGCTCAAAATGTTTCCTCCTTGTGCTAACAAATTGCCTCCATGACTCAATCCAAATTTAACACTCCTACTTGTGACATTGCTAGCCCTTTGTCATTCGATATCATTTGTATTGTTATCCTTCAACACATGGAAATTTCTCACTTGGAAACTTGTAGTGATATAAGTTATCTCTTGACTCATGTGAAGACCTCTCAAACATTGTGTAGTGACTTTTCTCATGATCATAGATTCATGATTAATTTTTTTTCTAGAACCTTTTGAGACAAGACCCTACAATGGTATTGTTATTTACCTCCTTATTCCATTGATTCTTTTAAAAACTTTCTAATGCTTTCATTCAATAGTTTCAATAAAATATTGGTCCTAAGATATGTTTGACTGATTTGATGCATTATAAACAAGGTGTTAAAGAAAAAGTGACTAATTTCTTTGATAGATTTAAACATTTTCATGATAAAATTTCTTATTTTGTTCCTAATATTGATGTGTAATGTATTTTCAATGCTAATTTACAAAAGGAAATTAGGGATAAGATATTGTTTTATAGCTTATCTTCCTTTACTAAACTATGTGCAATGCTTCATTATTATAAACTTTAAGTGAGTCAATTTGATAGCATCACTCCAATGGCTCTAATTGATAAAAGTGACGATGCATCCTATTTACTCCAAAAGTTTAAAAAACCTAAAGGATTCATCAAGATCAACAATTAATCAAAATGCATTGATGCAAAAATGGTAGCAACATCCAAAGGTGTGGCTCCTTTGTCATCTATTTTTAGACCTTCCCATAATTTTACACCTTTTTTCTGAATATTTGCATAATGTGATGTTGGAGTTGATTGATTCTAATGTTTTAACACTTCCTCTTATTAAGCCAATTGATCCTTCAAAAAAATCATCCAAATCTTTTGATCCCAAATCTTTTTCCAATACCATCATCAACCTGATCATGATACTAAAAAGTATTTTTTTAAAAAATCCATTATTAAAGACCTTATTGATTCTAATGTTATATGAGTTGAATTTGTTAATGATCAAAAAAAATAAAAATTTGCACCTCCCAACCAAAACTTTTAAATTTATACCAATCCTTTTCCCTTCTCATTCTACCAATATAATTGAGTCTACCCATTCTTTACCTTTTTCTTCCACCATTATTGTTGATCCTCCTACCATTGTGAACTATGGTGATGAGTGTACCAAGGCCAACAATGTTCTCAGCCTTATTGATCAATCCAAACCCAAACTTGAACCTAAACCTGAGCTTTGCATTACATTTGATCCTAAGGCAACTATTAAGACACCTAATGGTCCTCTTTACATTGCTGCAAAAACTAATGGTCCTCCCTCTCATGGTGCTCTTATAGATCCTTCTTGCATGGTGAATGTTATAACTAAAGAGCATCTTTATACAAGACATCTCCAACAAAATTCCTATGACAAACCTAATGTAATGATCAAAACTTTCAATGGTTTCACTTGTCCCACTCATGGTTCCATTACCTTTCCTATAGAATTTGATAAGAAAACCTTAGATGTCACCTTTGTTGTCATCCCAAATTTTGAATAGTTTCAAGTTATACTTGGCCTTCCTTGGATCACTTACATGAAATATATAGTCTATCCCATCAATAAGTGTTTAAAATTTCCTCATGATGGAGAAATCCTTACAATTAACCATAGTCTCTATCAACCTTTAGCTAGTCATGGGAATTTTAGCCTTGACTTATTTTGGCCTTTCATGCCTCAATCAATTCAACCTAACTAAGGCAATTTATTCCTATACTACCAAAAATTCAAAATCTAAAAGATTTGTGAACTTAGCACATATATGGAATTGGAGAGTATGCATTATACTATCTTGACAATGAGTATTCACCACCGCCATTTGGGCCTGTGAAAGTTGAACAAATAAGAGAAAGGCAAGATCACACATAAGTTATGATTGAGATATCTTTTTCTCTCACCAAGCTGGAGTTAAATGATCTTAAAGGATGTGATACAACAAAACAAATGTGGGATAAGCTTGCATTGGTATATGGTGGAGATCAACATGTTCAGAAGGAAAAAATTGAAAGTCTGAAAGGCAAATTTGATTCTATGAGAATGAGAGAAGGTGAAGATGTTACAAAGTACAATACAAGATTGAAGGAAGTTGTGAGTGCTATTAGAGTGTTGGAAGACATATTGAAGAAGAATATGTAACAAGAAAACTATTGAGGACATTGTTACCTATATATGTTATCTGAGTGTGTGCAATACAAGAACTGGGATCCATTCCTCGTATGCCTATTTTATTGGATGTTATGATTGGTAAGTTGATTTCTTTTGAGCTAAATGATTTTGGCAATAGTTTACCTGCCACTACTAAAATTGAGTTTGCATTCAAATCATCTTTCAACATTGGAAATTTTAGAGAGTCTAGATCAAGTGATGGTTATGTAAGTAGTGAAAGTGAAAGGTTTCATAGTTGCAAGAGTGATCTAGAAAGTCTGTTTGAAGAGGAAAGACAACAAGAATAGTTTGAAGCCTTACTAGCTAAGGGACTACCAAGAGGAAAAGGCAAATACCGAGGTAAACTACCTTTGAAATGTTTCAATTATAATAAGATTGGTCATATTGCATCTAGATGTCCTAACAAAAATAGTGATGAGAAGAAAGAAAACTGAGATAATAACAAAAGAGAGAATAGATTCAGGAGATATCGAGATTTTAAGAAAAAAGGTAATTCATGATACATTGCTGAAGAAGGACTAACCGATGATGATTCAGATAATGATGTAGGTGAAGAGATTGTGTATGTTTCTACTAAGGATGATTCTGATGAAGAAAGGTATGAAGAAGAAAAAACCATAATTTCTCATGTTAGTAAGAATGATACATGGATAATAGATAGTGGATGTTCACATCATATGACTAGTGACACACATAAGTTCATTACTATGGAAGATCATAATGGAGGTTATGTTAGATTTGGTAATTATTCTCCATATCCTATGAAAGGTAAAGGTTCTATAATTTTGTTTGTTAATACACAATGTGATGATGTCTATTGGGTTGAAGGACTAAAGTATAATATGTTGAGTGTGGAAAAGTTGAACAACACAGGTCACCAAATGGAACTTCAGAATGGAAAGGTAAGAGTATTTGATTAGAATGGAGGTTTGATTGCTGCTGGTGAACAGTCAAAAGGTAACTTATTCTACCTTGATACTACTATAAAGAGTTTCTTATTTGCTAAAGTTGAGGATGTATGGTTACATGACATAAGATATTTTGTCATGTGAATTTTGACAACTTAATTAAGGTGAGAAACATGAATAGAGAAAGAGGTCTACCGAGACTGGACAAACCTAAAATGTCATGTGCAAAGGATGTCAAGTTGGTAAGATGAAAAAGTCAAGTTTTACGAGTAAATCTTAGACTACACATGGAATTTTGGAGTTAGTGCACACTGACCTATGTGGACCTATGAGAACACAAAGTTATTATGGTGATAGATATTTCATTTTATTTGTTGATGGTTATTCAAGAATGATGTATGTCATGTTTTTGAAGGATAAATATGAAGCTTCTCAAATGTTTAAGTGGTAGAAGGCAAGATTTGAAAATAAGACTAGAAGATAATTGAAGTCTCTGAGATTTGATAGAGTAGGTGAGTTTACATCTAATGAGTTTACATTTTTTTGCAATGAACATAGAATAAAGAGACAAATGTATGCACTGAGGACACCACAACAAAATGGTATAGCAGAGAGAAGAAATGGATCCATTATTTATTGTATGAGGACATTGATGGTTGAGAAGGGTGTATCTCAAACATTTTGGAGAGAAGCAGTCAACATTGTAACTTATACACTAAACTAAGTACAACTAAAGAAGGGTACAAAGAAAACTCCATATGAAATCTGGTATGGTTACAAACTGAATGCAAGTTATTTCAAAGTATTTGGAAGTAGATGTTACATTCCAAAGGATGCTAGAGTTGGAAAGTTTGATCATAAAGGTGATGAAGGAATATTCTTAGGATATTCTACAAAGAGAAAGGCTTACAAGTGCTTAAACAGGTCTACTAACAAAATTGTAGAGAGTGTAAATGTAAGGATTAATGAATTTACAAAAAAAAATGATGAAGACAACAAAAAGGAACCTGAGGACTATCAAAGATTTGTATGAGTTCAACCTAAAGTTATTGATACTTTACCTACAATACAAATCAAGGAGGAAGTTGAACAAAGAGAGCTACCACCAAATGCTAAAAATGAAGAACTTCCACATCATATTGAGCCCATCCTAGCTAAGTATGTGAGAAGACACCATTCATTGAGAAAGATTATTAGAGACAAGAATGTTGAAGTTATGACAAGAATTAAGTTAAGAGATAATATATATTTAATTTCTGACTTTGAGCCAAGAATAATAAAAGATGCACTAGATAATGAAGATTGGGTTAAAGCTGTGAAAGAAGTGACAGATCAAATTGAAAAGAACAATACATGGACTTTGGTACTGAGAGCTAAAGATAAAAATGTTATTGGTATTAAGTGGGTTTTTAGAAACAAACTGAATGAACATGGAGATGTGATCAGAAAAAAAGCTAGACTGGTTTGCAAAGAGTATACACAACAAGAAGGTATTGATTATGGAGAGACTTTTGCAGCTGTTGCTAGATTACAAGGAGTTATAATTATGCTAGAATATGCAGCTTATAAAGGATTTAAAATTTATCAAATGGATTTTAATTTTTCATTTCTTAATGGTATTCTTGAAGAATAAGTCTATGTTGAACAACCTGAAGGATTTGTTGAGAATACTAACAAGGAAATGGTATGTAAACTGCACAAGGCACTATATGGTTTGAAACAAGCACCCCGAGCATGGTATGAAAGGTTACATTCATATTTAATCAAGATTGGATTTCAAAGAATAAGTGACCAAAATAATGTGTATCTAAAATGTGATAGTAATGATAGGATTTTGATTGCTAAAATATTTTTTGATGACATTATTTTTGGAAGAAATAACTCATTGTGCAAATCTTTTGTTGAGGAGATGAGAAAGGAATTTGAGATGTCCATGATAGGAGAAATAAAATTATTTATTGGACTACAAATTCAACAAGTCAAAGATGGGATCTACATCAAATAGTCAAAGTATATCAAGGAGATCCTAAAGACATTTGGTATGAAAGATTCAAGACCAGTTGAAACATCGATGGCTACTAGTTGCAAATTGTCAAAAGAAGATGAGTCATAGGAAGTGAATGAGACACTCTACCAATCAATTATTGGTAAGATACAATATGTTGTAGATATAAGACCTGATATTGCTCCTGCAGTAGGTATTGTTGCAATGTTTTTTCCAATCTAAAGGAATCACATGTCTACAATCAAAAGACTATTTAGATATCTGAAAGGTACTGAAGACTTTGGTCTGCTATACAAGAAAGGAGGAGATTTTGATATGAAGGTTTACACTAATGTTGATTGGGCTAGAGACATTGATGATAGGAAAAGCACAAGTGGAGGAGCTTTATTTTTAGGAGAAAGATTAGTGACATGTCTGAGTAAAAAACATAGTTGTATATCACAATCTACAGCTGAGGCAAAATATGTAGCAACAACTATGAATTGTGAAAACATTTTATGGATCAAAAAACTACTTGAAGGTATGCAAGAGGATATTACCCATCTAGTTACTATTTACTGTGATAATATAAGTGCTATCAACATATCAAAGAAGCCGGTGATGCATTCCAAGACCAAGCACATTTATATCAAGTATCATTACTTGAGAGAACAAGTTCAAGACAAGCATGTGATATTGGAGTATGTGAATTCAAAGGAGAAAATAGAAGATATATTCACCAAACCACTACCAAAGGATGCTTTTGATTATCTCAAAGGTAAATTAGGGGTTCTTTCCCTATCCAATATTCACTAAAGCAAGATGCATGATGCATCAATTCAAGGATTCATTATAATATCTATTTTGTGAGTTGATGCTAGTGTTTACTCTTTAGGTGATGCATGAAGTTGTGAAAAATGATTATGTATGCAATGAGATATCAGTACATGCTAAGTATCATCCACTTCCTAAATAAAGTTTTCAAGAGTATGTATCTTTGGCATTATTGTCAAAGAGAGAGAGAATAAGTTATTGATGATTACAAAGAAATGAACACAAAGAGGGAGAAGATGGAGAGTTGATGATCAGAAGCAAAGAAAGATGGAAAGTAATAATAAGAATCTAAGAGGGAGAGTATAGATTAAAGAACAAATGCTAAGAAGATAAAGTTTCAGACAAGAACATATGATAAAGTTCAGAGGGAGAAAAGGACATAACACAGTGACCGAGAAGACTAAAATGAAGAGAACTACAATTAGAATAGAGCAAAGATATCAAAGTATTTCCATCATCAATTGATAGTGTTTCCATTAATGCCAAAGAGGGAGATTGTTAACCCCAATTGATGGTGATGATGATGAAGACTGAGATCAGAGGTATACAAGATTGTAGAAGGATTATATCAGTTGTTATTTTGTCATTGATGTCAAGCAATCGATTTTTGGTTTATATTAAGTTTTCATATCATTAGGAATATGATATAAGTTGAGAAAGTTAGGAAAAAGAGGAAGTGAAAAGTTGTGAAGGAGTTAATGAAGTTGAAGAACTTAATTGAGAAGCTAATACAGATCAGAAAATGATAAGGTAATAATGGTTTAGTTATTTTCTACTTTACATTTGATGATATCACATCAGTAAAGGAGATTGGACAAGTGAGATAGGTTAGAAAGTTGACAAGGAAAAGAAAATAGTTTAGTTACCGAGTAGGAAGAAGTCATTCGGTAAAAGGTAAGTATTTTTTTGTAAAGAGAAAGGAAGCCAAGACACCGAGTGTAAGGAGTTAGTTACCAATTGAAGCAAATCAAATTTTGGTCAAAGGAAAAGGAAGGGCACCGAACACAAAACAAAAATTAAGTACAAGGATCAAAATGACATTTAATGAAGAGCCACAATGATCTGGAAGATTCCAAGGATGAAGAAGAGTTAGTTAAAGAGATCTACGATCAAGAAAATTCAAGGTGACGATATATGGTAAATATTTAAGTGGCAAAAAGTGAAGGTACAAGTTTCAAGAAAATTTTAAGTTTTGAGGTGATGATAACAAGTTTTACCAAGTGCCAAGTTCATTGAATCAGTTCAAGAGGACTATATGATAGTTTAGAATAAACAGAGGAAAACTTAATCAAGAAAATTAAGAGGCAAAACAAAGTCTATATAAAGGATGAAATTGAATGAAAAACAAGTTGGATATTTGAAGTGTTGAAGTGTTGTCAAGTGATGCAGTGAAGAAGAAAAATGTGGAAATCTAAGTCTATAGCAGAGATTGATGAAGTGTTGAGGCTAGTGAATAGTGAAGACAAAGAGCGCACAAGGGATCTAACTAAGAAAGAGGTAGTTGCAGATTCACAAATCAAATTTTATATTGTTTCTTATTAAAAAATTTAGCAGGAAAATCTCTTAACCAAGTGGACTTAACAGTCTTATTATAAATTGTTGAGAGAGGTGACATTCTAGAAGAGTGTTCAAATCCCTTTAACCAGGACACTCCTAATAGAGTGAAGATCCTAATAGATCTAAGACAAATCACCTAACACAGTCACATTTAACAATGTGCATTATAATATTTAACTGGATTGGCTCTTAACTGAGAAAACTTCAAAAGAGTATTTTGATTGGTGGGTGACAATTCCCACAGTAGTTTTTCCCAAATTGGGTTTCCACGTTAAAAAATGATGTCAAATGTGTTGAATGTTTATTGTGCAAGTTATTTTCTAATTACTTAAAGCTGTTGATTGAACAAGTTAATTTATTGTTGTTATTAGTTAGTACTCAAGTTTATCCTATTGAGTTGAATTAGAGTTAAAGTTTTTAAGTTTTAAAGAATCATTGATTACCGATTCACCCCCCTCTTAGCAATCCAACATCCTCTAATTACATTATCATGCCCTGCGCATTATTCAATGGATCCTTAGACTGGTCATCCTTTTCTAGATCTCTTTGGAGACTATGCTTTCCTTAGGATTTATATCTCTTTCTGGATCCCTTAATGGAGACAACACTTTCCTTAAGGACTAATCCTCTTTATGGATTTCCTAGTGGACTACACTTCAATTGGTTATCCTTTTTTGATGGGTTGAATAACATCTCATAGCTTTCTAGACCTTCAATTCCATCTTTTTCAGATTTGATTGGCCTATAGTAATTTTAAACCTTAATACTCTCTCTCTCTCTCTCTCTCTCTCTCTCTCTCTAGTGTTGCCTCTTTTATCTTGGTTTTAGAGATGATAAGGATCTAATTTAGTTAGGGGTTTGAAATATCTTTGTCTCCTTGACCTTGATAATTTTTTCCTATGTGTTTATCTACTTTACCATGACCATGAGTTTGTCTAACACTCCTACTAAAGTGGGAGCTAAATGTACTAATCTAAAAAGTTAATACCTATAACTAGATGCTTTATTAGGCCCCATTTTGGTAATTTCAAGATTTCATGTTGGTATTACTTGATCCTCACAACCTAGCCCCCCTTGTTTTGACATTTTCCCCTTTATTCCCAACTCTCAATTTGAATTTGAACTCATTTTCCTAGGTAATGAATGATTTTGGCAATTTGTGCCCTTGATTTTTGGCCCAAATTTGAATGGGTGGCTTGTTGTGGTGTTTTACCAAGGTTTAAAGATTTGTGGTCCGCGTGGATCAACTTTAAATCCTAAATGTTGTGAGAGGTATATAAGTAGCCTATAGCTCCTCAATTTGTCAAGAAGCTCATAAGACAAGTTGATTTCAAGTGATCTCTTACAATTTTGCATTCAAGCATTTAAGATCAAGTCTCGACCATTCTTCAAGCATCCAAGACAATTTTGAAGGAAATATTCTCAATTGTAGCAATTTTATCTCCCATAATGGCCAAGTAGAGGAGTTCTTAATCAAGCAAGAAAATCCTTTTGTCTACCTACATGCATTTCATTCATCCATTCTTCAAGGCAATATTTATCAAGTATACAATATTGAAGATCTTGGAGTGACATTCATAGATCCATGCATTTGTGAAAGGCATACTTGATTCAAAGTCAACATTCAAGCAACATAAAAGCATCTTCATGAATATGTGTGATCTCAGTATTCCTTCATGAATGTATATACACTTACAAGGTAGATCTAATATTTACCTTTATATTTACATTGCTTTCCTTTATGCGATTTCATTTCGATTTCAAGGTTGATTCCTAAATAAGGGTTTGACAAAGGCAAACCCCTTTCAACCTGATTGTAGAAATCTAAAAATGGTTCACACCTATGTGTCCCATTTTAACATGTCTTCTATCTTGTGGCATTCCTCATTTGATCAATTACTAATATTTCCCTCATTTCATGTCATAACCTTGATCTTTTTGGCCAAATAGATCAAAGACTGAATCATCATTGGATCATTCTTAATCATTCCTAAGCCAATCCTAAATGTTCCTAATCATTCCTAAACTAATCCTAAACATTCCTAATCATTCCTAAACTAATATTGATAGTTCCTAATTATTCCTAAACCATTCCTAAACCGATCCTAAAGCATGTCAAACCTTCCCAAATCATTTTGAATCAGTCCTAATTAGTCCAAGATCATTCCAATCATAGATCATCCTCAAATTAATTCTAGGGCATTTTCAAAGATCATTGATATCCAATCAAATCACTTTTAATCAGTCTAATCTTATTGAATCCTTGTCAATCTTATCCTTATAAATTCAATCCTAAATCAATCTAAGGCATTGTCCAAGTTCATCGATGCCTCGTCATCATCCTAATCCAATTCAATTTAATAGAATTGTCCAAGTTCATCGATGTTATTTCATCACCATCACTCATCTCAACAACATTGACAAAGTTCATCGATGCTATTTTATCCTATCACCCTTGATCATGCACATTGTCCATGTTCATCAATGTTGCATCGTTCCCTAATCAATTTTAAATCATCATATCGGTTCAAACCCTAAACAAATATTTCAAGACCAAACCTTTTTTGATCTTATGTCATCATTTGGTCAATCATTTTTACTAATTCATCCCCATGGGATAGATAACCCATAATTTATCCCTTTTGTATTAATCTATTTATTAGATTAATTCCCCCTATCATATGTCTCCCACAATTAATTAATTAATTATTCCCCTTTTCCATGAATTTTGGAATTTTCATTAATTCCTAATTTGTCCTTTTTTGAGGGAATAATGAATTTTCAAATATTAAAAATGTGACTCTTACACATTCCCTTAATTTGTGCTTCATGATTTCCTATTATCTAGCCTCCAACTTCCACCTTTCCTATCCCCTTTTCCTCATTTTGTGCTTCCTAATCACCTACTAATTAGCCTCATCTTTATTCTTCCATATTTCCCCCGATTGTGCATTGACTTGTGCATATTAATTTGTGCTTCCAATTTGTCATAATTATGACATATTTCCAAGTTGCACACTAGCTTGCCCTTTCTAGCATTTTGGCTCTCAACCCTATAAATTGAGCCTCGTTTGCACTAATTTGGCTAACCATGATTCCTAGTATTCTCTTATCGTCATTTTTATTTCAATATTTTGTGCATCTTGTGTCATTATCAAGAGCAACGTCACATCATTTTTATGGAGAAGAAAGAAGAACATGGGAAATTTACTTAAGGGGGTTTTATTGTGTTTTAATTCCTTTGAATTTCAAGTAGTTTTCATGATAGGAATAGAGAGGTTTGCATGTATTTGAGGTTTTTGTGGTTCCCTTGATATGCTTTCCATGCCTTTTTCTAGTCTTACAATTGGTGAGCCTGACCTGAACATGTATATCTAATTGGTTTTTGTGCATTTGCAGGTCACAAGGAGCTTTTTAGCTCTTAACAGGTCAAGTTGCGCACTTGGTCAAAGAAGTTGTGCAATTGGTTAAAGAAGTTGCACAGTTGGTAACCAAAATTGCACAATTGGTCATGGGAATTGTGTAGTTGGTCATAGGAACTGCACAATTGGGGTCCTGAGTTTGCAATTTAGGGTTTAGGGTGTTATTGCATGGTTTTATCTTTCTTGGTTGCTTCTATTGCATTATAAGGCTTAAAATGAATAGTCAAATACATTAAACCATGTTTCAAAAGGATTTAATGAACATCACACTTCAATTTGGATTACTTAAAAAGAACCTCATATTTCAATTGGGTTGATAAAATGAACTTCACCTACTTTATGTTTCAATCAAGCTATCTTATTCAATTGTTAATCACTCATTCCTAATTGTTTCAAATCTGCAAATTAGTATAATTAGGGGCTAAAATTGATCAAATATCATTCCAAATGTACTAAGTGATGGCTTAATAAGTTCATATTACACACATTTGCATGTTTCTAGGGTTAGACTATAATTTAGACCTAATTAGGAAGTCTTGAAGCTCAATTTTCCTCTGTCTGATTACATATCTACGTAGTTAGGGCTCATAACTATGTAGTTGGTGTCTAGAACTATGTAGTTGGTAAAATTGCACACTTGGTAAGAGAAACTATGCACTTGGTAAAATTGCGCAGTTGGTTCTCTTAACTTCTCAGTTGGTAAGTTCCTTGTGTTTCATCTACAAATCTCCTTTATCTAGTTTCAAAACTTTATTTCTACACATGGGATAATATATTTGGTGTTACTAATGACTTTGTTTCAGCTTGTGGTGATCGTGGGATGAAAATTACATCCTAAAATACTAACACATTTGATCTAAGACATGTGACGAAGACCTTATATGTCTTCTGAAACAACTATGTGTGTGTTTTAGTAGTTATAAAATACTTGGTTTGGTGCTTTAAAACAAATCATTTCTTTTGAATGTTTGGCATGTCTTATTTTGTAATCCCAAAGGGTTGTATGGATGTATGCTCTCCCCTCACCTTCACAAATCTTGGGTGTAAGAGAAATCCATGAGATTCTTTTAGAGAGGTCTTCCTTGGACCAAGGCGTTCACTTTAAATGTGTCATGGGATGACCTCAAGCAGTAGTAGGCCAAAGCTAGGTCCCCATCCAAATCATTATATAAATGTGGGATTGTGACTAATAACCCAATCGATAGTGTGGTTAGGTGATAGCTCTCCTCCAGTACCCTATTGGTGCATAAAACCTTGGTTCTCAAGGCTAGGAGACCTCCTGTGGGAGTTTATCATGCCACCCATAAAACTGGATGTCTCGTACTAAACACCATTTTATAGTTTCCAAAAACCCTATATTCACTGATGAAAGAGGTCACCCATGCCCATGAAGACATCCCATACTTTTTGCAGATCTTGGTAGAGACAATGGTTCCTTGGGAAGTGATGACCCTTGGGATTCAAAGCTTGGTGTGCCTAAGAAGTGAGTGCACTATAAGGAGGATCCCATGCCTCTAAGCTTCTAAGTTGTCCACCCTAAGTAGGCACAACTGAACTTAGTTCAAGTGGGAATTCAGTGAATATTGCCCTTTAAGCCTAGGTTATGGCATGTTTGTTTCATTTTACAACACCCGTTCTATTTAAAGTGTCTTGCATGATTGATCAATTTTTTTTTTAAAACACTTTTAAAAACACTCACCACATTTTTAAAACAATTGCAAAACATTCCTAAAGAATTAATTGGTCATAAACACCTCAATTAAAAAACTTTATGAACATAATGGATCTTCAAAACATGCATTTTTGGACCTTGTGGCATGATTAGGAGTCCTCATTCTTGCACATCATACTTCATTGAATACACCTTAGTTTGCATTACACTATCCCTTTGCATTATCATTCCCAAATCCTTGCATTAATCCTTATTGCAAAACCCTAATTATAGTCTTAGCATAGTCCTCATTTAGAATTTAGATCCCTTGAGAATTTTTTTAAAAAACTCCAAATAAAATGCAAATCTTAGAGTCTCTCCTTATGTTGATGAATAAAGGATCTTGATTTTGTTGATATTTTTATCTATATTTTGTCCTTTGTTCCTTTTTCAAGTCAAATTCTACCAATGTATTGGAGGGTGTTACTTGGTACTTTTATCAATTTGATCATTTTTTCTATTTTTCAAAGTCAAAATCCAATATTCAACTTCCTAAGGTTATCCTCTTAGGTTAGTATTTTCCAAATATTTTATTTCAAAAAATTTCAAAGTCCAAACGTCAAGTTGCATAAAGCCTTAGTTTTCATATCCTAAGTTTCATTTTGCATTACCATTCCTTAAAAATTCCTTGCATACCTTAGGTTGCATTATCATACCCTAAAAGTCTTTCAAAAAAACCAAAAATATTGCATTTGCATTTAGATATCATGCCAGTTTTTACAAGGTCCCAAATATCTAAGAGGATTCACGATAATTATCAAACTTTTTTCATACCATAAGGAGAACATAAACCACCATTTGATCCAAGACAAGGTGTTACCTTTCAACAAATTGATCCAATAAATATGCAACCTCCAAGATAGATAACACAAATTTCCCATGACATAAGACATGTCATATTTTCACAAGTTCCTACCAATACCCAAGCATTTTCCAATACGGGACAAAGTGATGACCTATGTAATATGGGATACTCTTCTATCACTTAACCAAGTCATGACATGATTCAATGGGGTCCACCAAATTTTGAACCTATCTTTGTACCTATGCAACTAGGGTGTGGAAGTGTTCCAACCACACCTCAAAAAGAACACCATACGACATTTGATCAACATCCTCAATGATACTTTCAACTAGGATCTACCTCAGAACAAATGAATAACCTTGGATTCACTTTTGATCGTGAAGACTCATTAGATACTTCCTCATAATTGAAAGACTCACATACAAGCCATTTTTCATTTAAGGATTTTCCAAGAGAACAAATCAATGAAGCTATTAAGAATAAAACACTGCAAAAATAATGTTGGAATATCTCATAATTCAAGATCTAGAATGATATATCAAAGTATTAAAGAAATAAAATCCTCAATAATTTTTGGAAGATCAAAGACAAAGACAACCTACTTTGGAATAAGTTCAACCTTTGATTACTTTTGATGAAGAAAAGGGGGAAATAAACTTTGGAAGAACCAACTACAAAAGTAATTCAATAAAGACCATGACATGAATTAACTATCAAAATTCCTCAAAATAATTCCTTTGGACAAATTAATAACCCCTTATTCAATACCACATCATCTCAAGGAATAATTGGTGCTAACAATAATTCAAAAGTATATCCTAAAAGAACATTAAGACTTGACTTCAAGCAGTGTATTCCAACAACTCAACAAGAAGCACCAAGAGATGCATTCTCATTTTACTTAGGAATGCCATATATACCTTATTTGGAATAAAATAACAACATGAAACAAAGTGGCCCTTTATTATTAACATATCCATCAATGCAAGAGAAGACTTCAAGTATTGCATCAACACAAGGGCCAAATACAAGTGCACCAAAGGTATCTATGGCACACATGATAGATGTTTCTCATGTGACAACCACAACTATGCCAAGCACATAAAATGAGCCAAGAAAGAAAAGCATTATTGATATTTCTCCAATTCCACCAAAGGTAATGCAACAAGAAAGTGTACCACAACAAGTAAATGCACAACAACAAGCATCTGTATTGCAACAAGCACCTATATCGTAGCAAAAACCTATGTTACCACAAGCAAAAGCATAAGTAAACATGATATATCAAACAAATAAATATAAATCAAAGCATACGATTTTAAATCTTAATAAGATACTTGCTCCATTGGGATATCATCGAGAGCCAAAACAACAATAACAACTAATGCAACAAAGGCCACAATATCAAGTGGGTCAAGGATCTCATCCTCAAAAAAGAGTTCAATACCCACCCATAATGCAAAAAATGTATCAACATCCACCTTTGCAACAAAAATACCAACAATAATGACATTTTCCACCATAATTTTAGCAAGAGAAAATTCCTCCATCACCCTCTAATCACACTTCTAATGATGAAACCTTCCAAGGGCTATCCATAAAAGGAATTTAAGCTAGTCTCATTCATAATGAAAGTCCCTTCGATGCTTCCAAAAGTCTAGATCCAATGCCATAATGTCCTCCATCTATACACAATCTTATTAAATAGAGCCCCATTCAAACTCCATCTCCTTCATGCCAAAACATTGACCCCTTTCTAGAGTCCCATATGCATATTCAAAATCAAACCCCATGTCAAGAGGAAGAACCAAAGCACAATGAAACAAGTCTTGAAATAAATTAGATCAAGATCCCAACAATGACCAATCCCATCCAAATTTTGACCAAGATCCCATTTCCCTTAAGATTCATGATGATCCTATTATCCCTAAACCTCCTATCCAAGATGACCCACTTCCATCTCAAGAACAAAATGTCCTTCCAAGTCTCATTGACCTTTCAATCCCTAAAAAATATCATGTCCTCCCATCCATTATTTCCTATGATCCTATCCAAAGTTAAGATCAAAGTATTCACTCACCTCTAGATACTCCACAAGATCCCATCATCCCATTGGATCCTCCCTAAGATCCCTCCATTCATTCATGTCCTTGCCCTTATCTTCCATATCCTTTGCAAGACCCTATTCTATTAGATGATCCTGTCACTACCCCTATTCCATCACAGGATCCCATTATTCCTCATGATCCTCCTCATGATACAAACACATTTATGCAATATGTTCATGAACCCCTTACACTTCAATTGGGTTCCTCTAGTTCTAACAAGAATAGTCCACTTCATGGCCCTATCATTCCATCCATACCATATCCACCTCAAAATAAACTCACGTCTTGTAGCAAGTATCCCATTTTTCAAAAGTATTATCAAGTCAAAGGGTTAGGCATCCATGAGCAAGGTATATTAAAACCCTTTAAGTCAATAAAAATTATAAAGGTCATGACCTCAGTTCAAAATCTCACTCTCAAGGTGTTGGTATCCCTTCCAAATCCAAATCCAATTGTATACGTCCTCCTTCACCCCTTCCATCCATTTTAGGTCCATATATTCCTCCATCCACTAGTTCACAACCCACTTACCCTTTCCCAAAATCAAGTCATCAAAGGCACACATCTTTGAGCAGCTTCCACCCATCTAAAAAGTCTATGTACAATTCCTATCCATCTTTGAATCCCTTCATTTTCCAAGCAATTTGGATGTTAAGCATAAAGTCCCTAAGTCAAGAAATCCATGTGTAGTCAAGGATCAACATGTCCATATTCTAATCGACATGTGAATACAATGAAAAATATGATCCAAAAGGCCACAAAGGCCTGTTAAGAAAAATGAAAAGTTAAAATAAATCTGGGTTCCTAAATCTCTTTTGCAAATAATGCAATCAAAGGACCCACAAAAGAATGAAAAATATAAATGCATGTGGATTCCCAAGAAGATCCTTGAAGCAAATTTGGCATCCAAAGTTTCTATCCCTCCATCTAAAATCCTTCCATCTTCCAAATCCATTTTGGGTCATGTCACAAAATCCACATCCATTCTTCCACCAAATCCAACATCTCCTTTTCCTCCATCACTCCATCACCCCTCAAGGTGTGTGCCAATGTTTTTCTTGCTTCTATTTTCATCCACTCAAAATAAAACCTTCTTACATTCCCTCCATTATCCAACACCTATTTTCCATTCTTTCATCCAACCTAGTCGATCCTTTTCATAATCCTTATCCTATCCTATCTTATCCAATCATCCATTTCACATTACTTTTCCATTACCCTACCAATGTCTTTGAGCATACTATCATAGTCATAGACCATTATTACATGTCCTTTCAATAACAACATCCAAAGAACAAGGTGTTTGAGTCCTTCATCCATTATCTTTTGAAAAATGTCAAAAATACAAAAAAAATTGAAAAAATGTAAAAAGAAAAAAGAAAAAAATAGTTGCCTTGATGAAAACCTGGCAAACAGGCGTCTTGGTAACACAAGAAAAGGAATAAAGATAAATAATTTCATCCAATAGTGAAAACTTGGAGAACAAGCGCTTTGTGCAAGTACCATGATGAAAACTTAGCAAACATGTGTCATGTGTAATTTACAAACTTCTTGCATTCCATAATTGGGGGCAAATTTTCTCATTATTTCCATATCCTATTATACCCATGTCATTTATTCCATTATCCCTATCATCTCCTCCATTATCCTATTTCCCTCATATCCCTTATCCTATCAACATCCACATTACCCTTTTCCAAACTTTGATCTTGACAAGGCTAGGGATCTCTCTAGAAGCATCACGTGTCCTATCTACTTTACATTGTCCTGATCCCTTTCATCCATATTTCCTATCTTATCCACATCCCTTTGGTCCATAATGCCTATCCTATCACATCCCTTTGGTCCATATTGCCTATCTTATTACAACCTTTAGTCCCTATCCCCCTTTTGTCCACTATTGATCTTGCTTATCCTATCCATGTCCTATCATTAGCCCATCCACATCCTATCATTTTCCTATCCAACTCCCCTTCTTGGTCTTGGTATAAAATAAGGATATAAAATGCAACTTGTATTTCACAAAAACCTCTTGACATGTCTAGTCCTATGCATCACTCTCCATCTAGTGCACTATTTCATTACCCTATCTTGTAATCTCCAATCCCTACGCTTGGCAGAAACATGTTATCCCATTTTGTGGATAGTCCTTGGCAACCTAAACAGAGCTTCAAGACATACTTAACAACCCTTTGGCCTTCATCCATCTACCAGCCTATCCATCAATTCCTAATGTCCTTGATTTGCTAGAAACTGTTGGAGATTTGCCAGCAAGCCAGATTGTTGACTGTATGTTTGTCATTAATGACAACATATGGTAAGCAGAATGCATGGAAGCCTGATGAAGAGAGCCTTTAGCATTTTTTGAATGGATATGTTATCAACATGATATCATAGATGCAAAGGTTGATTTTCAGTAAAGATAGTAATACAATTGTGTATATCAGTGAGTATTCCTAACAGATCCCAGGAACAATTATGTATGTTATTATCGTACAGTTGTAGTAGAGCCTTACACCTTCATATTTATGTTGTATACATATGTATGATGTTATGTTCATGAATGCAGAGTCATATATGCAGTACATGTTGAGTTATGAAGTCTCCAGTTGACAGTTACAATTTCTTGAGTTTATTTGCGAGAGTCGAAAGTGTTTATAAGATTACGGTACTTGCACCTATCATCACGGTATGCACGCTTGGATTTATGTTAAGAGGAGAGTTAACAATGTTTGGTTAAGAGCGCATGATGTAATTCAACATAAGAAGAAAGTTGGAGATAATTTAGTGAAGTCGACTGTGTGTAGCGTGACATCTACTCACATGGAATTGTGAAGTCCTAATTTATGTTGCGTACTTAGTAGAGCTAACTAAGGTGTTATTGGAGAGTTTTATTATTTCTCTAATATAATTTAAAGATGGTTCTAACAGTCCAACTTGATTATATTATTTGGAGGAAAGATATTTATAGGCAGTCATTTTTTATTGCTAAAGTGTGGTTCAGAGTTGAAAGAAAAGAGCAGAGTAGAAAGTGTGAAGTGTTGAGCCATCAGCAGAAGGTCTATGTGACCAAGTAAAGAGTATATGCTATTCATTGGAACTGATCCAGATAATAGGTCTACGTGCAGTTCACCAAGATCCAGATATAGTGTGTATTTGTTAAACAAAAGGTTGTAGCCTTCACCCCTTTGAGCAACATGCTCTCAGACAGTGCGTCCTCACCCCTAATAGGGTTAATTGTAAAAGACTCCTAATAGGGTCTGACCCTTGACCAAGTCACTTTACTTATTACATTGTAAAGATCAACTCCTAATAGGGATCATAATACACTTGTACAATTCTTAGTGGGTGTCAATTCCCACCAGGGTTTTTACCTATTTGGGTTTCCTCGTAACCAAAATTGTGGTGTTGTGTTAAGTGTTCTTTCATTGTGTTTATGCTTAATGTTCTTATATACTTAATTGGATAAAGAATTGAATCTTGTAGATAACTGATTCACCCCCCCCAGTTATCTCTTGGGACTATTCCTAACAATTCGTATTAGAGCCAAGTGCCTCAGAGATAAAGTTTAACAACTTGAGGTTGATTAGATGACATTCTTTAGAAAATAAAGTCCTAATTTTGATGGAGAGAACTATCTAGACTGGAAGAACAAAATGATGACACATTTGCAGTGCATTGCCTTTCAGATTTTTGAAATAGCTACCAAAGAAGTTGAGATTCCATCACTAGTTGATCTTGCAAAAGAAGATGCAACTTTGAAGAAAAAGGAGATGTTCACTTCAAATGCTATTGCCAAAGAATCCCTTATCAACACCCTATCTAACATTGAGTTTACAAAGATCAAGAAAATGGACAAAGCCTATAAGATATGGAAATACCTAGAAGACATGTTTGAAGGAGATATTCAAGCTAAGAATACGCGCAGAAAGACATGGAAGAAAACATACAATACATTAGAGATGCTACCTAATGAGAATGTCAGAGCCTACAATCAAAAGGATTAATGAAGCAATTGCAGGAATAAGAAACAATGGTGGAGAAATCTTAGAAGAAGATATAATGGACAAACTGATGACTACCTTGACTCCTGAATATGACAACAAGATATGCATCCTAGATGAAACTATGCAGTCCACAAAAGACTTTAAAAGAGAGACTTTAATCAGCAAACTTTCATCCTTTGAGATATCAAGATTGAAGACAGAACCTAAAAGTGAAACAACATTCAAAGCTTTAGTACATAGTAAGAAATACTTGAACACCTCTGGTAATTTTGATGATGACAATGGAGAGAAAACACTAGATGATTTCATTGCTATGATTGCTAAAAGAGAAAAGAAAGGAAAAGGAAAATATGAAGGTCAATTACCATTCAAATGTTTTTCATGTAATAAGATTGGTCACTTTGCATCCAAGTGTCCTACAAGAGTTAAGAAGTTCAAAAATAACTACAAGCCTAAGTATACAAAGGAATGTTACTATGCTAAAGATGGAGTGTCAAATGAAGAATTAGCTGAGGAGGAAATTGGATTCATTTTTCTTGAAGATGAAAAGAATACACAAGAGTTAGCATTGATTTCACAAGCAAACATCAGGACAGATTGGATCATTGACAGTGGTTGCTCACATCACATGACAGGAGACAAAGATATATTTGTTCATCTGGATAGGTACAAAGGAGGAATGGTTAGATTTGGAGATAACACTCCTAAACCCATCATTCGTAGAGGAGCCATTACCTTGGATGGAAAGAACAACACTGATGATGTTCTATATGTTGATGGTTTGCAGCATAACCTACTGAGTGTTGGACTGTTGCTTGACAAAGGTTACCAATTGGAATTCAAAGACAACAAGTGCATCATTAACAACAAGGAAGGAGAAATGATTGCATTAGGTTCAAAAAATAAAGGTGATGTTTTTTAGCTTAATCCAAAAGCAAATTGTTTTGTTGCTAAAGTAGATGACAGTTGGCTATGGCACAAGAGACTATATCATATCAATTTTGACAACATAGTAAAGATAAGTAATGTTAAGGTAGTAAAAGATCTTCCTATCATTGCAAAACCAATTGATGCAATATGTAGGGAATGCGTGATGGGAAAGCATGTAAGAAATTCATTCAGAAGCAAGCACAACTCGACAAAGAACAAGTTGGATCTGATACATACAAGCCTATGTGGACCAACTCAAACAAGATCATACTATGGTGAAAGGTATTTCATTTTATTTGTTGATGACTATTCTAGAATGATGTGGGTTGCATTCTTAAAGGACAAATCAAAAGCATTTGACAAATTAAAAATATTCAAAGCTAAGGTTGAAAATGAGTCTGGATTGAAGATTAAATGTTTGAGATCAGATAGAAGAGGAGAATTCACCTTTGACAGATTTTATGAGTACTGCAAAGAACATGGGATAAAGAGACAGCTAAGTGCCCCTAGAACCCCTCAACAGAATGGAATTGTAGAAAGAAGGAATATGATCATTCTTGACATAGTGTGCACCATCATGATTGAAGGAAAGGTCACACACACTTATTGGAGAGATACAGTCAATACAATAGTCTACATTATCAATAGAATTCAATTGAGGCCAGGCACATAAAATACACCCTATGAGCTATGGTTTGGAAATGTACCTACAGTGAAATACTTCATAATCTTTGGAAGCAAGTGCTACATTAAGAGAGATGAAGCAATTGGTAAGTTTGATGCAAGAAGTGATGAAGGTATTTTTCTTGGTTACTCTACTAAAAGAAAAGCTTATAGATGTTTTAATCTAAGATTGAAGAAGATCATTGAAAGTGCTCATATTAAGATTGATGAGAAGTTTATGATTCAAGAGAGATACCATGATTATGCACCTATGATTGAAGAAGCACCTAGACCTACCAATAATGAAGCAATTGTTGAAGAAATGTTTGACAACATTGATGTGTTATTCAATGACCTTGAAACAAGTGAAGAAGAATCTCAGAGATATGATAAGAAGGTAACTCATAATGTTCCTAAATTCACATCCAGATATCATTCAAAGAAAGACATCATTGGAGATCAGAGCAGTAAAGTCATGACAAGATCAAAAGCAAAAAGTTCCACAACAAATGAAGAGGTATGTTTACTATCACAGATTGAACCCTTAAGTGTTGAAGATACATGACTGGTTAGAATAACATCTTAGTAACACAAGGATTGGAAACCCTTAAACAATGATTCATTGCTGAAAATCATAATGTTTCTACTTAGAACATCATGCTAGACTCATTTAATGTATCAATTTGGGAACGTGAACTTGAGATAGTGACTGCAAAGTTTATGATTTAGTTCTTCTCAATAGTCATCACTACTAAGGTAAAGTAGTTGCTATAGGAAATTTATACTAGAAATTGAACTTATAGATTAATTCTCATCTTGAAGGAAAAACATAACAGTAAACAAGTAATGCTTTGGAAGTAAACCTATGCTGCAGGATACAATCAATGGTTTTGCTACCAGTGGCTGCAGGAACAACAGTACTTAATAATTTGAAGGAAACTTAACTGAACTAAACTAAAATGAATTCTACTTAAGCATGAACAAGGAATTCATCTCCCATGTGGGCCCCCACAGAAGTATGAATGAATTATAACTCAGAGATTGAAACGAAGAACTGTCATATATTCATTCAATAAAACATGGATACAATATAGAATATCAAAATGCTTTACTCTATTGCTCGATTACAACATGAATTTCTCAAAACATCTAAAAATCTTGGAAACATAAGTTCCAGCTTATTTAAAGGAAACTAGGAAAAACAGAATGCCTACAAACTAGGTCTTCCATTACATAGCATAACAACTTTTAGTTTCAGGAGCGACAACATCATTTATGCAAGAAGATGAGTCACATTCAATGCTTCAGAAATATAGGAACGCTCAGCAACTAGATTGTCTTGGACTAAATCAGCAACCGCAAAGTGATGGAAGGAGTGGAGCCATAATGAACTTTGAAATAGTCACCCACCTTGAAAGACCCACTCATCCTTTAGTCTGCGCTCCTTGCTTGACTTATTCTTCTTGCAAAAGGTTAACACAACAAAATCCAAAACATGAATCCAAGGCATAGATCATAATAGGTTTTCCCTATTTTAATGTAGCCTTGTCACACAGCTGAAGGAGGTCTACCCATTAAAGCTAGAGAAGAAATATACTAGATTTACCATGACATTCATTAATCTAGATATATATTCAGTATTGTATTTAAGTCCCATAAGTATCAAATATACATATAGTTAAAACTTATAAACATAAAAGATTGTATCATGTTTATGAAAAACTATAAGATATTCAAGTTTGTACTTAGAAAATCATAAACAAAACACCCTATAAACTTGACTCATCAATGCATGTAATGATTTAGATTGGCATGAAGCAATGAAAGAAGAGCTAGATCAGATAATTAAGAATGATACATGGGAATTGGTCCCTAGGCCTAATGATAAGAATGTGATTGGAAACAAGTGAATATTTAGAAATGAGATGAATGAAGATGGAATAGTAGTAAGAAACAAAGCTAGATTAGTATGTAAAGGGTATGCGCAAAGAGAAGGAATTGATTATTCAGATACATTTTCACCTGTAAGCGTATTGGAAGCCATAAAGTTATTTCTAGCTTATGCTACATATAAAAACTTTAAGGTATATCAAATGGATGTTAAGTAAACATTCCTAAATGGAGAGTTGAAGGAAGAAGTTTACATAGAGCAGCCTGAAGGATTCACCTTATCAGATAGACCTGATATGGTATGCAGATTGAAGAAAGCCCTCTATGGACTTAAGCAAGCCCCTAGAGCATGGTATGAAAGACTTGATGGTTACTTGACTAAGATTAGATTCAAGAAATGAGCAGCAGATTGTAACTTATTCATAAGAGAGACATCTGAAGGACTATTGTTAGTTGCTATATTTGTTGATGACATTATATTTGGTGATAATGATAAGCTTAGTGCAAAATTTTCTAAAGAGATGCAGAGCAAATTTGAAATGAGCATGATTGGTCCTATAAAGTACTTTTTGGGATTGAATGTGCATCAGACAGACACATGTATATTCATAAATTAGACTAAGTATGTGCAAGAGATCTTGAAGACATTCAAGATGGATGATTGCAAGCCAATAAGCACCCCTATGATAACAGGATGCAAGCTTTCAAAAGAAGATGATTCACTAGCAATAGACATAACTTTGTATAAATCTATAATTGGAAAACTTATATATCTTACTCAAACCAGACTAGACATTCAAATGCATTTGGTATTGTTGGAAGATTTGTAGCAGAACCTAAGCAAAGTCATCTCATGGCAGTAAAAAGAATATTCAGATACTTGAATGGAACCTTAGACTATGGTTTATGGTACCCTAATTTAGAGAATGTAAAGCTTCATGTATATACAGATGCAGATTGGGTAGGATGCATGGATGATAGAAAGAGTGCCTCTGGAGGAGCTGTATTCCTTGGAGATAGACTTGTTACTTGGACAAGTAAAAATCAGAATCGTATCTCTCAATCAACAACAAAAGTAGAATATGTTGTAGTAGCATGGAATTGTTCTACAATTGTGTGGATCAAGTAGATGATAAAAAATTTTGGCATTCAGATTAACTACCCTATTGTTATTCATTGTGATAACACTAGCACTATCGATATGTCAAAGAACCCTGTGATGCATGCAAAAACAAAATATATTGAGATAAAATATCACTTCCTAAGAGAGGAAGTTGCAAAGAAAGAATTAATGGTGGATTACTTGAGTACAAAAGATCAGCGAGCAGACATATTCACAAAGCCTTTACCTAAGGATACTTTTGAGTATCTTAGGGAGAAGTTGGGAGTAATTCCCTTCCCTAAATCTATTTAGAGATAGCAAGAGTGCATCAGTCCTTAGTGACTGATGAAAGGTTGACTACTCTACCTCAGGAGTAGTACTTGTGCTTAATGTTTTTGGCACCCTTTGCCATTGATGTCAAAGGAGGAGTAATATATAGTCATAAAAACATAAAAAGAAGGAATGTGTAGTAACAAAAAACAAGTCAAAAGGGGGAGTAAAAATATAGTCATGGGAAGCAGTACAGTTGAGGAAATGGAGAATATTGAAGAATATTGAAGCAGTTGGAGGATACTTCCTTGGGGGAGTTTTTGTTGAGGAAATGGATAATGTTATAAAAGAATTGATCATTTGGATTGGTGGTGTTTTTCATTCCATATGTTGCCATCAATGCCAAAGGGGGAGATTGTTGGAGATTTGCCAGCAAGTCAGATTGCTGACTATATGTTTGTCATTGATGACAACATGTGGTAAGCAACATGCGTGGAAGCCTGATGAAGAGATAATTCAACATATGTTGCATGGATATGTTATCAACATGATATCATAGACGCAGAGGTTGATTCTGAGTAAAGACAGTAATATAATTGTGTATGTTAGTGAGTGTTCCTAACATCTCCCATGAACAATTTTGTATGTGATTGGTCGTATGGTTGTAGTAGAGCCTTGCACCTTCATATTTATGTTGTAGAAATATGTATGATGTTATGTTCATGAATGCAGAGTCAGATATGTAGTACATGTTGAGTTATGAAGTCTCCAGTTGACAATTATAGTTTCTTGAGTTTATTTGGGAGAGCTGACAATGTTTATAAGATTACAGTAGTTGCACCTATCATTGGGGTATGCGCACTTGGATTTATGTTAAGAGGAGAGTTAACAATGTTTGGTTAAGAGCACATGATGTAATTCAACATAAGAATAAAGTTGGAGATAATTTAGTGAAGCTGACTGTGTGTAGCGTGGCATCTACTCACATGGAATTGTGAAGTCCTAATTTATGTTGCATGCTTAGTAGAGCCGAATGAGGTGTTATTGGAGAGTTGTATTGTTTCTCTAATATGATTTCAAGATGGTTCTAATAGGCCGACTTGACTATATCATTTGGAGGAAATATATTTATAGGTAGTCATTTGTGATTGCTAAAGTGTGGTTCAGAGTTGAAATAAAAGAGCAGAGCAGAAAGTGTGAAGTGTTGAGCCATTAGTAGAAGGTCTATGTGACCAAGTAAAGAGTATATGCTATTTATTGGAACTGATCCAGACAATAGGTCTATGCATAATTCACCAAGATCCAGATATAGAGTGTATCTGTTAAATAGAAGGTTGTAGCCTTCACCCCTTTGAGCAGTGTGTTCTCAGACAGTGCATCCTCACTCCTAACAGGGTTAATTGTAAAAGACTCCTAACAGGGTCTGACCCTTGACCAAGTCACTGTACTTATTACATTGTAAAGATCAACTCCTAGCAGGGTTGTAAGATCTTCTAATAGGGATCATAATACACTAGTACAGTTCTTAGTGGGTGTCAATTCCCACTGGGGTTTTTACCTATTTGGGTTTCCCCGTAACCAAAATTGTGGTGTTGTGTTAAGTTTTATTTCATTGTGTTTATGCTTAATGTTCTTATATACTTAATTGGATAAAGAATTGAATCTTGTAGATAACTGATTCAACCCCCCCTCTCAGTTATCTCTCGGGACTATTCCTAATAGAAAATGGGGGCAATTTTAGTAATTCTTGCTCATGCAAATATTAAAGACCTAATTTTTTTTTTAAAAATCAAATATGATTTTGAAAAATATTTTAAAAATCAAATACTATGCTAAAAAAATAGTAAAAGCATAAAAAGTTATGAAAAAATCATTAAAAAAATAAAATATAAAATTGAAAAAACCTCTAAAAAATAAAATATAATTCTAAAAAAATCCATAAAAATAAAATACGAAGTTGAAAAAATTACTAAAATGCAAATAATGTCCTTAAAAAACCTTAAAAATTGTAAAATGACCTAAAAAAGATTTTTTTTTCAAAACCCCAAAAATCATAATTTTTTTTTTCAAAAATCTGCAATAAATTTGTACATAATAATTTTCCTCGCTTTCAATAAATTATCTCTTGTGACAAGACAATCATTTTAGCAGACACAATCTAAAGACTTATAAACATTGCATTTTAATGAAATCACGCATCGACAAACAAACTATCCAATCAAGTCAACAATCAATCATATCAAACTTGTCTTATCAATCAATCAACATCAATTTGTCCTTTATCAAACTTGACACTTGTCTTATACATGGTGTTGTATACTTGAAACCAAGTGACATGTGTCTTAGATGAGGTATTTCATTCCTGAAACCAGACACTATCACCATCATTAAAAAAACTATCAATTTTGATAACTAGTTTAGAATGGTTGTTGGCTTGCTTTGTTAAGTGAGTCTTATCTTTTATCGATTTATTATTTGATCATGTTCCTATGCTACTCCAGGATATCACTGAGTGATGAGAGTGGTCGAGATCGTTCATGGTCATTTATTTTTGTTTTGTCTTTTTCTTGTAGGACGATCTCATGAGATTCTAGGGCATTTCATTAATATTTGTCAGGAAAGACGAGATCATTGTCTGTCTACATTATGTTTGTTTCACACAAATGGATCACATTATCATCCTAGATTCATGTGCCATGGTGCGACACATCCATTTTTCCATATTAAATAAAGCTCTCATGACAAAAAATGCATTTATGAAAGCAAAGTTTCATCATTATTAACTTTTCTTCGACTAATTTTAGCCTTTTACTAACATTTATTCCATCAATCCTAGCAATCATTCTCTATTTGAAAACTTGTCCTTGAGTCAATTTCCACCCAATTTTTTGAGGGGGCATCCTACCTCACTTCTGTCGATCTACTGGGGCATGATCCTTTATTTTTCTTTGAACCAACACTCATAATCACATGGTCTCAAAGAGGGGAAAAATGTAGACACCTACAAATGGTTCACACCTATGTTTCCCCTTTTAACATGTCTTCTATATTGTGTCATTCCTCATTTGATCAATTACTAATATTTCCCTCATTTCGCATCATAACCTCGATCTCTTTGGCCAAATCGATCAAGACCGAATCATCATTGGATCATTCCTAATCATTCATAAACTGATCCTACTCATTCCTAAACCATTCCTAAACATTCCTAAACTGATCTTAATCGATCCTAAAGAATGTCAAACATTCCTAAATCATTTTTAATCAGTCCTAATTAGTCCAAGATCATTCCAATCACATTTGATCCTCCTCAAATCAATTATAGGGCATTGTCAAAGAGCATCAATGTCTAATCAAATCACTTGTAATCAATCCAATCTTATTGAATCCTTGTCAATCTTATCCTTATCAATTCAATCCTAAATCAATCCAAGGAATTGTCCAAGTTCATTGATGCCTCATCATCATCCTAATCCAAGTCAATTCAATAACATTGTCCAAGTTTATCGATGTTATTTCATCACCATCACTTAGCTCAATAGCATTGTCAAAGTTCATCGATGCTATTTTATCTTTTCACCCTCAATCACACACATTGTCCAAGTTCAACGACGTTGCATCATTCCCTAATCAATTTTAAATTATCATATCAGTTCAAACCCTAATCAAATCATTCAAGAACAAACCCTTTTTTTAATCTTATGTCATCATTCGGTTAATCATTTTTACTAATTTGTCCCCTTGGAATAGACAACCCATAGTTTATCCCTTTTATATTAATTTATTTATTAGATTAATTCCCCCTATCCTATGTCTCCCATAAATAAATAATTAATTATTCCCCTTTTCCATGAATTTTGGAATTTTCATTAATTCCTAATTCCTAATTTGTCCTTTTTGAGGTATTAATGAATTTTCAAATATTAAAAATGTGACTCTTACACATTCCCTTAATTTGTGCTTCATGATTTCCTATTAATTATCCTCCAATTCCTTCCACCTTCCCTATCTCTTTTTCCTCATTTTGTGCTTCCTAATTACCTACTAATTGGCCTCATCTTTATTCTTCCATCTTTTCCCTAATTGTGCATTGATTTGTGCATGCTAATTTGTGCTTCCAATTTGTCATAATTATGACATATTTCCAAGTTGCACACTAATTTTCCCTTTCTAGCATTTTGGCTCTCAACCCTATGAATTGAGCCTCATTTGCACTAATTTGGTTAACCGCGATTCCTAGTATTCTCTTGTCATCATTTTGCTTTCAATATTTTGTGCATCTTGTGTCATTATCAAGAGCAACATCACATCTTTTTATGGAGAAGAAAGGAGAACATAGGAGCTACACTTTAAAAGGGGTTTTGTTGTTTTGACCTCTTTATGTTTTCAAGTGGCATTTATGGTAGATTAGATTGGTTTGTATATATTATTTATGAGATTTGTGGTTTTCTCATATATGCTTTCTAATGCCTTTTTCTAGTGTCAATTTCAAGGTTGATTCCCAAACAAGGGTTTTTCCAAGGCAAACCCCTTTCAACTTGACAATTTCCCATCTTTTTGTGTGCATGAATAGGTAACACAACTATTGTTGGAAATCTAGAAAGTACGAGATTTGATAGATTGTCCCAAAAAATTTTAGACAAAGTTTTAGGGTACACAACAAGAAAACTATTTTGTACTTGGGTACATAATGCTCAGACCATTGTGTACCTCCCAAAATAGATTCATATTTTAATTATAGGTTAGATATGCTTCTTGGTTATTATTTCAAGTCACTACAAGTGTCTACCCAATTTATATTATTCAGTACATTTCAAAAGTTATCGATTTTGCTTATTTAGCCTCCTATTTTGCACTAGTTAGCCATATCCCCTCAAATCCAACTTATATTATGTAGGTATAGGATCAATTACTGAGGGGGGGGGGGGTGGTAGGTGAATCAATAATGACCAACTTAAACTTAATTTTATAGTTTCAATACTTCGTTAACAAATTTACCAATTAAGATATATTTTAACCTATAACATCATTATCGCTTAACTTAGCATTAAGCATCCATGCAACATATGCAATCATCCATGCAATAATAACACAAGTATTTATCTCGTGGAAACCCGATTAGGGTGAAAACCTCGGTGTGAGAACAATGCCCACAAAAATTTGTACTCTTCTAAAGTATGCCCAGTTAAGAACCAATCTAGTTAGAGGCTCACCCAATTAGGGTTACAAAAGCATTGTTAAATGCTACCCGGTTCAGGGATTTCTCTGATACTCATTAGAGTCTTTACCCTATTAAGAGTAACCTTGTTAGAGGATTTTAAACATTCTTTTGTGAATGCCACCTAGTTAGAGGATTTTACAATAGACCTATTAGGGTCACCCGATAGGGGATTTTACTATCATAATTATTTGAGAGTAACAGACAATAAATGATATATAGTTCACACTATCCTTGCTAATTCAGATCCAATGAAGTACAATAAGATACCAATTCAATTCTTTGTTCTTCTCTGTATTCTTCTCTGATCCACCGATATCCACAATCTTCTTCTTCTCTAGCGTGATACTAGATTCCTTGTTTCTTCTTCCTTAAGTATGTTTCCTCAATCACAAACCCTAAATTTCAATCCAATGATCTATATATTTCATATATGATCTAACCATCCATATTTATTTTCTTTACATCCTTGTTGGCTTGCTAAATGATTAACCATTTTCTTCTTGTAGAAACTTCCTTGATACACTTTACCTCGATCTTTGTGTCATCACCTTTTTCCTTAAGATTATCTTCGAGTTGTCTCACTTTCTTAATTCATCATTTATTCTTCACTTGTCTTTAGATCTTCACTATCTCTGATAAGTCTTCCTTTGTACCAATAAGACTTTATTCAATGCACTAATAAGACAATATTTTACCAGTAGGTACCTTAATCAAATTACCTTCACCTTTACTCGTAACTAATTAATATCTTCATGAATGACATCCTTTAGCTTAACTTCTTACCATAATCTAATAAACAATCCACCATTGTTGGTCTTAACAATTACCCCATTGTTGGTCTTAACAATTACCCGATAAGAACCTTACTTAAGTTCTCATTATAGCAACAATAGTTTCTTTCCGATAGATGTGGTAACAAGTCAAAATATTATGCCAAATAGTTTGACATCAATGACAAACATAAAACTTATTATCATGTGTATTGATCATGTTCTTACCAGTAGCAATCTCCTTCAACATGTTAGGCCAACAACTATGTAGTTATGCCAACATCTTAATCATATTTACAAAGGATCATTGCACCCACTTAGCACTTAAGTCCTACTTGAGCCTATTGGGTCATTTTCCTTCCAATTGTGCAATTAAGAAAGGGGCGGATCCACAATATCTATCTATTCTATCCATTTTCTCATTGTATAATTATAAATCAATTGAATCATATTGCTTTGTATGTTAGATCCATTTCAATATTACATCTACTTCATAATTTCCATTTAGTTTACTTGTGACATTGAACATCTGCAACCTAATAGAGCCACACAAATTATTACTTCATACAAAAGGAATTTGTAGCCATTGTCAAAAGTTTTTAGTCTTTTCAGATCTTTGTTTGTGATAACAAATTCTAGCTAAGGTTTGATCTTGAACATGTTGGCAAAAACCTTTATTTAGATACCTAGAACAAATTCAAGCAACATTAACTACTTTAGCAAGCATAATTTCTTGATACATTTCATTTTTACCTTGAGCACATCAAGGGGAAAAAACTATTTTCTAGAAAAATTCTTCAGTTGAAAACACACCAAGTCAATCAACATAATTAGTAAAGTTGAAGGAAATATTCATGAAAGGGTGAACTATAATGATAATAATGAATTCATATAAGAAGTCATGTCTTTGAGCCAAATAACACTTGAATATTTAGCCAACAAAAGAATAATTAGTCATTTATTTTCTAAGCAAATGTCACAATAGGGATATCTCATAGTTCCAAGAGCAAATGAAATCACTACTATGTACTACCATAGGCACCTATCAAAATCTCATACTCATAATATATGCTTAATCATGCATACAAGAAAAAATACACTGAAATCTCTTAAATATTTTAATTTAGTGAAAATACATAGCCTTGCGATGCGCTCAACTCATAGTAAACTCTTTCAACTTAAAATAACACCTGAATATGAGCAACAAGGTGACCCTAAAACATTACAATTTCTACTCCAACAAATCAGTCCTCAAGGATTCTATGTAGAAGATATCTTTACTGAAAGAATTCATCTAAATTACATATAATCAATATCCATGTTGGTATACAAAATATCAAATTGGACACACATTTCAATGAATTATATTATTGGGTTTCTCTTTTGAGCACACATTAGAACATTTATTGGCACAAAGACATCCTTCTCAGAGAAGATATTCTTGACACCCATCTAGAAGATGATAATTGGAGTAATATTTTAACAATTGAATTTGATTATGACTACTCGAAAGTCCACGTCAATAGGATTAGTGACAAGGTCTGTCTACTATAGAAGTTACTTTTACACAACTTTATAAAAAATTGTCTACCACTATCTCATGTCTAAAGTCGTAACCTCACTACCAATAAAGTAGGGACACATTCTCTTTCTCACCATAAAAAAAGATAAATCGACATAAGCTATAAAAAGGTAGATATAATATTTTGCAAGTATTTTTTTACAGTTAATATATTTCTATTTATTTTCTTGTATAATACAATACTATTTTTCTAACAACTATTGCAATACAAACTTTGTATCCGAATGTTAGATGTTTTTTATTTGAGCAACCACTACTTTTTATGTCAAATCATGTTCATGCAAACTTAGCATTGTATTCAAAATTTGTCACTAGATTGATGACAAATCTAATTTGTATAATTACTTCTCATATTTTCTTAAACTACTATTTAGACAATTATCTATATAGAATTCAAACTTTTATAGCTATTTTTCATATATTGCTAAGTTTTTATGTCTATGACTATATCTTCTATCTTCAAGAATCGAGAATGTCTCCAAACCTAATTTTCTATTTAGACAATTTCTTGTATAGAATTTCGAGTTTTTATAGCCTCTCTAAGACTAATCTAAATATTTATACCATTAAATCCTTTAACTAATCCAAATCATTACAACAATGACATGAACTTGACACAATGCATCTCTTGTTTTTAGTTGTGTAATTTCTTTTTTGAATAATGAACTAGCGAGTTCACAAACAAATAATCTAATCTTTAACATAAACACAACAAGAATTTGAACCTTAGTAACAAGAATCACACCACCACATTTAAACTATCACATCATATTAATACCAACAATTATTTAATTAATATTAATTTTGTTATATTTTTATTAACTAAATATAGATAATTATTTACTATTTTTTTATCAAACTATAATAAATAAAAAATAATTTATATTAATTATAGAAAAATCTTTATAAAATTTATAAATTTTCAAATTATAAAAATGAATATAAGTTAACTAAAATAAAAAAATTAAAATAGAACTAATAATTTTATGAATGAAAGAATGACATCATATAATTATTATAATCATATCATTATTAACAATTTTGAAGTTCATTTCGATCTTGATAAAGAAATCCACAACTGTTATTATGAAAAATAACATGTCATATAAAAACCGTACAAACTAAATGAAGAATGGCATGTTATTATAATTTCACCATTTGAAGCCCAAAACACTTCATGGTTGGACGCCAAAGTCGTTATAGTGCGAATATAGTTGCGATTTGAAATCCGAGCGAATTAAAAAACAAACAAAATAGACGAGGCTCCTCCATGCCGAAAGAATAACACTTGAATTAAGTGTACTGAGACAATTTTCACCCAATTTGCAGGTAACTCAAAACTTCATTCAGATGATAATTTGCTTCTGAGAGGGCTTTCCAAATTTGGCGGAAGTTTGTACATCGGATTATTGCATTGTTCCCCTGTGAAGTTGAAACCCTCGTGCTACCAAAGATTTAGTAGGGCTGCTAAATTTAGCCGGGTTTTGGTCAATTTCGGTCCTTTTCCGGCCATGGATGACCTCATGTGCAGCGATGATGAGTATGAAACTGATGCCGAAGTCGACCACGCCGACGATGTCGAAGTTAGTTGTGCGGATACTCCACCACCCTCCATTAAGGTAATGCAAATGCTCGTTTTCATTTTTTTGTTTTTTACATTCAGCAAGTTAAATACTGGTGACATGCTTTAATTCAATTGAAGGGTTCGATTTTCTGCTGTGCTGATTGAAATTATGGAAGCCATTTTGATCTAATGCATTAATTTTATGAAACTTGCAGTCGGTTTAAGTAATGTAAATGCAATTTAAAAAAAAGTTCGGCAATTTATTTTTGATTTGTTGTTCGATTCATTAAGGGTTTGTTTTTTTGTGTTAATGGTGCAAAACATGGATTTCTTTGCTGTTATTATGATCTTCTGTCTGAAATTTTGAAATTTATCGTGGGTTGTTGGATAGTTTGAAGTTGTGGTTTTGATTGGGCATTTTTCAGTCGGAGGCCGTGGTATTGAATTTCAGGGGGCTAGTTTGTTTTGTGCCCTAATTTTGTGCTTCCTGCAGTTTTACCTGTAAATTTGGAAGTTTCAACGTTCTTTGAGGTTTTAGCTTTTTTTGGTGTGGTTGTTTGTTGGTTGGTTTAATTTAAAGATGTCGGGCCTTTTAGTAAATTATTTTCCGGTAATTTTCAATGTGTGGTCATGGATTTAGTTTGGTTTTATGCCCTAATTTTACTCCGTTTTGCAAGTCTTACCTGCAATTATGGATTTCAAAACATTTATGGAACTTTGAACTAGCTTTGTCATGGTAGTTTCCCGTGTTGGTAAATGGTGTTTATTTTGGATGATAATATTGTTTTGTGTTTTTAGGTAGTTTTCTTTTGGCACCGATTGAGTTGTTAGTATAATGTGTGAACGGTGGATTTTGATTTTTTCTGTTATAAATTTTTCTTCCCCCATCTATTGTTTTGATCAACTTGTCAGCTTGATTTATTTTCTGGTTCATAGCCGTGTACTGTGATTATGGGTTTCTTCATTGCAACACGGGGTAAAGGTCATGTATCCTTTATTGCAGATTGGGATCGAATCTGGATAATAGATTTAGAAACGTACCCCGTATTTTCATACCCACAACCTTAAACTTGACAATCTTTGTGACATGTCCTCTATGTTATCAGTCACTTTACCGTGTTGTGGGGGTTTGAATATGGTCACTCTCTGCAATGATGAACCCCTTTGCTGCAAATGCACTGCCCTCTGGACCATTCATTTTGAAGTTGAATCCTGTTGCTTTGTATGCATTTTTGTTTGGTACCAGTGAAATTTGTATGTTCTGCGGCTGTGTTTGGCATTATCAGTGCAAAGTTGCTAATATTTGTTATCTTTCAATGAAGAACAGAAGGCCATGGTTTTTGTTGGCTTTTGATTGGTTAGACCATTATCAGAGGATAAATTTCAAGTACTTGTGTATTGTTTTGTCCTTCAAATGGTGGGTTAGGATAGAAACAAACGACACATCTATATTGTTTAAATAATAAATCAGGTGTATTTGAAGTTGGATTCATGTACCTTCACCTTTCATTGGGTCTTAGAGTGCATGTGGAATTTGGGATCTATCTTGTGGCCTTCTATTTATTGGACACGTGTTCTCCTCTTTCATGAATTCACAGAACAGCAGAAGTGCAAAATTCTGACATTGACCTTAATCCCAACTTTCAACCGAAGTAGGTTTGTATAGCAAAATTAGAACATAGAGAAGGAGAATGAGCAGTGACTACTTGATTGTAGCAAGCAACCCCTTAGGCTCTTGTTTAGAGGAGTCATGGATGCTGTATGTATGACTCCGGACCCAAATAAACATGTTTTTTTATACTGCTGTTATAAATTAAGATTCAAGTTTAGAAAACTAATTAAATGGCAAAATCTTAGGTTAACAGTTTGACCAATGTGTCTTAGTTCTCCATGGACTGGGAAGTATGAGTTTGGTCTTATTGTTTTTCCAGTCTGGTTTTGCATTTTTAGTCGTCAATGCCATTTACCAATATAGAGATTGTTTAGACTGTCTTGGTCTAAATTTGTTGTTCTTTATTTGCTGATATTTTAGGTGATCAGTAGGATTTAATATGTTTTTAACAAAGTTGCATGGACAAGGATACAGATAAAAATAAAGATATGGTATTTGATACGGATACAGCCATCTTTTACGGCCCCCAATATGGATACAGCTGGATATGACATTAATAAAAAATACATACACATATTTTACACAATTTTTGAAGTTATTATAGAAGATTTTCATTACTTCAAAAGCAATATAGACATATATTTAATTATAAGTTAAATTTACACTTTATAATATGCAAAAATAATAGAGTTGCATTGGAAGATAACCCAAAAAATGGGTCGCTGAAATAGAAAAACATTTCATTTGTCTTCTTATTTGGTGTAGTTTTTGTTTATACCATTTTTTTAAAATTGCTCGAATGAAATTTTTATAAATTAAATTTGGGAAGATTTACGCCAAATTTTAAAAATATCAAAACACATGGTATTCGGTATGGTTGGAAAATCAAGGTTTTTTGGGCGCACATGGGTACAGTATTCAAAGTGTATCCGGGCCTTAGCTGATACATATCCAAATCGGATACGGGAATACGCGCACCCGATGGGGGACATAGGAGTTTCCAGCTACCCTTGTTTTTTAATTTTGATTATTTGGAAGTAAAAATACAGATCTTGCCATGGAATATTGTCACAATCCATGGATGAAGGAAAAGAAAGATTTTGGAAGAAAACCGTATTCGAGATTTTGCATAATTTTTCAGAGTACAGTCCATTATCATCATATTGAATATGGTTTGCATGTTCATATTGTGTATGGTGATCAGTATGATGTAATATGTTTTTAATTTTGATTATATTAGGTAAAATTACAGAGTCTGTCATGGAATATTGTCACAATCCATGGATAGATGAAATAAAGATGTTGGAAAAAATTGCGTAGGAGATTTTTCATAAATTTTCATATTACATTCCATGACCATCATCTTGCATACGGTTTTCATGTCAATATCATTACTTTTCTTTGTCCAATGACCTTTGGAATTTTTCTCCCTTGTTCGTTAAGAATGGTTGGATGTAGTAAGAGCTCAGCTAATTTTTTTTACCTTGTTGTTTACCTCTTGGGCTCTCTTTCCTTAATCTTTAATGTGCCACTCAAAAACAGATCATAATTTTGCCTTAAAAACTTTATACTGTGCATCTTTGTAAGGGATTCTTAAGTTCTTTGTGTTTTCTTAAGCTACAGAAATACAATATTCTTTTATGTTACAATTGTTATCTGTTTGTTAGTTATTTGCAGCTGTCTAGACTTTTTGAATCCTGCATTTTTTTGTTCTTGAGACTAACCTCCTGTCTACTGGTTTCAACTGTCAGGTAATCACAAAAGCATCCTTATTGGCAGCACAGGTACTAAATGACTGTCAAGCTTTTGTACTAAGATTGTAAAGTCTATTTAGTCAGTTGTTCATTATGTTGTTGCAATTCTGTGTAGTGTTTATGTATCATGTTTGTCTTAATATATACTTACTATAGTAATGCTGAGTCCTAGCATTTACATGCGTGAGCTAATAAATTGTGAACTGACAGAGAGAAGATTTACATAAAGTGATGGAACTGCTTCAGCTAAGGGAGCAGCATGCTCGGAAACTCTTGATTCATCACCGCTGGGATGTTGAGAAGTTACTTTCTGTATTTGTAGATAAAGGAAGTGATAGATGCCTTTCAGAAGCAGGTGTTATGGTTCTAGAGCCAACAAGCTCATGTTCTACATCCCTGCCATCTGTTGTTTTGTGCGAAATTTGCATGGATGACAAAGTGCAGGAAGAAGTTACCATGATGGAGTGCGGCCACTGTTTTTGCAATGAGTGTAAGAGATGTTGCTTTCTGTTGCTAAGATCTGCTATATTAGGTTCTAATAGTTCCACCAGTTCTATATCTTTAAAGCATGTAAGTAATTGAATGTCTTTATCTATGGTCAGGCTGGACAAATTATTTTGTTGTTATGATAAATGAAGGAAAGAGTAGGCGAGTGAGATGCATGGCACACAAATGCAAGGCTATCTGTGATGAAGATGTTGTTAGAAAGCTTGTCAATGCAAAAGATCCTGAACAGGCTGAACGATTTGAGCGTTTCTTGTTAGAATCGTATATTGAAGATAATGGGAAGGTGAAATGGTGCCCTAGTATTCCAAACTGTGGAAATGCTATACGTGTTGAAGGAGATGTGCACTTTGAAGTTGAATGTACTTGTGGACAGCAATTCTGTTTTAATTGTTTGGCTCAAGCACATTCTCCTTGTTCATGTATCATGTGGGAGCTTTGGGACAAAAAATGTAAGGATGAGTCAGAAACAGTCAATTGGCTAACAGTTCACACAAAGCCTTGCCCTAAGTGTCACAAGCCTGTTGAAAAGAATGGTGGTTGCAATCTAGTGAGTTGCATTTGTGGCCAAGCTTTCTGGTATGCACAACTAATAATGAAGACCATTTTAGTGGGTTGTACGACGTATAGTTATGTTGCAATGAATAATATTAATATAGTAGATGTTTATGATGTTTAATGGTTCATGCTTTATAGTCTTCTGTAATGTTACTTGAGGATTAGTTATATACGGTAATGATTGACTGATAAGTGCTTAAGCCTGTGAGAACAAATTGCACTGTTGATTGTGTTGTTGATGCTGCGTATAGTAGGCAATTTTGCATTCGGTACAATCAAATTATCATGGGTTATAATTTTGTTCTGTGATCTCATCCAACTTCGTTTATTCCATATAATTTAACCAGAAATTAGAAACTATTAAAAGTTTCAATTAAGTCATTAAAAAATCCAAGTAGAGTGTGTTAATGTCTCTGCTTTCCATGGATGTTAGATGTTAATAGTTGTTTTCATCCTAGTTTTAATCCCATATAATTTTATCAGAAATTATAAAAAGCTCCAATTACCTTGTTAAAAAATCCAGTGTTTATTCTCTGCCTTCCAGGGATATTAGATGTTAACAGTCATTTCTATCTGGTTCTTATAAGCCATCACTGTATTTTCCTTTTCTAGATTCCTTTTCAATCTTGGTGCTGATGAAGTATTTCTTATTGTTGTGGCTTTAGCTGGCTATGTGGCAGTGCAACTGGTCGTGAGCATACCTGGACTACCATTGAAGGGCACAGTTGTGGTCGATATAAAGAAGAAAGGGAAAAGGAGTCACAAAAGGCAGAACGTGATTTGAAAAGATACATACATTATCATTCACGCTGGAAGGCACATATGGATTCTCTGAAACTTGAAGCAAAACAGAGGGAATCAGTACAGACAACAATAGTAGACTTAGAAAAGGCGGAATCTGGAGTAAAAGATTACAGTTGGCTAACAAATGGACTGCAGAGGCTGTTTAGAGCAAGGCGTGCTCTTTCATACTCTTATCCTTTTGCATATTACATGTTTGGAGGTGATTTGTTTAGGGATGAGATGACAGATGATCAGAGGACACTGAGACAGAATCTTTTTGAAGATCAGCAACAACAGCTGGAGAGTGCAGTAGAGCGCCTCTCTAAGTTTATTGAGGGACCTTTCAATGAGCATGACCAAAACAGTGTTATGGAGATCCGTATGCAAGTTATCAATCTGAATGTTCTTAATGATACTTTGTGCGAAAAAATGTAAGCCATTAGTTTGGAGCTTATATGTAATACTTATTTTGTTGCTGTCTTGTTGATTCGTCTAAAATTCTGTGTTTGAGGGTCATGCTAATGTTATGATTTATTTCTTACAGTTATGATTGCATTGAAAATGAGTTATTGGGTTCCTTACAACTGACAACACATCATATTGCTCCCTACAATTCTATGGGTGTTTTGAGGGCATCAGAGCTAGTAGATCATAGAGAGCCTGATCCAAGTTCATCAAGTACTAAAACTAGTTTAGATGTTGATGTGCATTTTGAAGCATCTGCAGTATCAGCTAGAACTGGTAAGTCAAATCAATCACAATTTTCAGCATCAGTTGCAAGGTCCATCTGAAACTGGGACAATGTTTGGTCTAGAGCTAATTTTATTTAAATTATAAAACAAAATCTGGATTTTCCACAAACAAAATTGAAGGAAGACACAAATTCAAAAACTATATTGAAAAATATTAAATAAATTTCTCATTCTGCATTATTTTGATCCCTTTTTAATTTATTTATATGTAAATGTATTGTTAAATTTTGATGTCTGTTCATTGTCTATATATAATTAACTTATATAAATCATTTCTCATCTTATTTGTAGTACAAATTAATATTTCCTATGTAACAGTTAGCATTGATACTTTTTGGTAACTTCTTTCCAATATCTTAATCTCCTATTCAAATTGATCTTCCCTATATAACAGGTAGCATTGGTACTTATTGGTAACTTTCTTTACAATATCTAAATCTTCCATTCAAATTAATATTTCCAATACGAGTCTTAGCGTTTGTACTTATTGATACCTTCTTAACAATATCGTAAGCCTCTATCATTTTGTTCTCAAGTGCTTGAGTTGGAACTATTTTAATTTTATCCAACCTACACTATGTTTAGGCGTGTCATTGGATACCATGAGTTAGATTCCAAGTCTTTGGTCCTACAAAGCTTGCATGTGCATGGAGGCTTGGAGACTGATTAGTAGATGGTTGTGGTATTGGTTTTCTGTCTCTTATTTGAAGGCTCAATTAGTTTCTTCCATAAAGTCAGATTTAGAGTTTTTATTGACTGCATGATTTCATGCTAATGACTTGTAAAGAAGAGAAGATTTTGTGTTGCAAACCTCACCCCATACTCTTCATCTTGCTCAAGTTATTGCTGCTTCAAGAATTATAACAAACTTCATTTTTTTGATGTTTTTCTTTTGTTTATGAAAGTTTTGAATCCAGATAAAAGAGTTAGGAATAGAACAGGGTTTCTCTCTTAGATAAGTTTCAGAGAATTAGATATCAAATTGCCTTTCTGTATTAAAACTCTTATCTGGACATAAATTCCTTTTGGAAAAGTTTTTTGTTTTGTTTTTGGTGCACTCTAATCTATTCTTGTAAGTATTCAAGTATGGTTCCTATGTCTAGTGGGGACAATGACAATGTCTAGAAGAATTGAAACTGCGAGTTCAAGACCTATGGGGTTTAATTCCAAGCGATGTGGAGGAAACCTGAATATGGATGATAAATGGAAGGAGGAAAGCACATAGTGGATGTAGCACTGAAATATGTAGTTCTTCTTGTCTCTCTGTTGTGCATCATTATTTAATCTACATTTCCCTAAGGATACATATGACTGGGCTTGGAATTTGACTGTCACCCTTACCTATCATATGAAAATTTTATGATGGCTTGATCACTTAAAAAGTTAAATGCTTTTAATTTGACGTTTTAAGAAAATATTAATTGAAAAAATGTTTGACTTATGGAGAAGTTTATATAAAATCTTTTATATTTAAATAGTTTATCGATTTTATCAATTATACATATCAAATATGAAAAAAATATAAATTTATATTTTTAGTGAAGTAATGCAAAAATTGGCTGCCATTGATAGGGAAATTGGCCTTGTCACCTTTTTTGGCGCCATGCTTGTCTCTCGAAGGCAAGAGTGTTCGCCTGGATGGTGCTCTAAAATAGAATCCTAGTGGGTGACAGAATGAGCAAGTTGGGTATTCAGAGGCCTTATAGACAATGCTACACATGTAGGAGGAAGAAAATACAAACCATTTTCTGCTTGTGTGTGAATCTACGAATCAATGTTGGAAGAGCATAATGATCAAACAAGGGTGACAAAGCTTGCTTCCACTAGACATCAGGGATTTATTTCAATCATGGCGAACTCTATAAAGAAAGGCACTCTTTGGCAGTATTGGGTGGTGACTCCATCATCATTTGGGAAATGTAGAAGGAATGCACCAGAAGAATATTCTAGGATAAAGCCATGACCAAAGAGGAGCTGGTTACCAAAATTGAAACATCTTATAGGTAGGTGGTTAATAATGTGGTGAGAAACCAAAAACTCAGAGAATGAATTTTCAAATTGGGATGGAGAGGTTCACAAATCAAGGCTGTGCTTGAAGGTGCCCTCGTTAATGGGCCTAAGTGGGTTGATCTTGCCGTTCATTTGAGAAATGAGGGATTGTGTAAGGTAAATTTCAATGGGGCTTCTAGAGGCAACCCCGGGGAATGTGGTGCTGGTTGTGTTCTGCAAGACCATCAAGGCATAATTTTGGCTAAAAAGGCCAAAGATGTGGGATGAGGGACAAACAACAAAGCTGAATTTTAGGTGGCCCTACTTGGTTTGCAATGTGGTCAGGAAGACAATGTAAGTAAGATACACTTAGGGATACTCCCTCGTCAACTTTTATGTGATCAGATAGGGGCAGACCTCATATTGGAGACTAGAGAAATGGCTCTTGCCAATTTTGAAGTTAATGAATGAATTTAGGGATTTTAGGATAAGCCACATGTATAGGGAAGCAAATGGGGTGGTATATGAACTGGAGCCTCAGTGGTATGTGTTGTGGGGAGTCAGTAAGACAAATGATTACAAAGATAGGTATGGAGATGTACTCGTGCTTGGAGGCAGATGGAGGGTGAAAGGGCATCATGAGAAAATATGCCAAGCCTAAGATTTGGTAGAAAGATTAATTACAAAGGATTGGAGGTGTTGGTAGTTTCAAGATGGAAGTTTGTGACTTTATGTACTTTATGGAAGCTTCAATTGGTACTTTATGTAGTTAAGATGGTGTTGGGGGAGGATATTTTCAAAACCGATCATAGAAACAAAGTAAATTCAGTCATTTTAGCGATGTTCTTGGCCTCTGTCTTTCATACAGGTGAGCCCAAGGAAATGGCAACGGCTTTATGTGAGATATTGATATGGAAGTTCTTAGGGGAGATTGAGAACATGTTGAACAATGTGGAGGTTGGGACCAACATTCCTTTGCCACAAGATTGCTAGGCCTTTTATAGGCATGGGCACAAGGTCGACAGATTTTCGCCCATCATCTTGAAGGACATGGCAGAGCTAGCAAAATTTAGGAAGGGTATTCTCTTTATGAAAAGAATTATGGAGCTGGCTCCAAAGGAGGGGCTAGGATGGGTTCAAGAGGAAAACTTGGAGTGAGCGATGTAAGGTGAGATGTAGATATGATGGAGGAGGGCTCAGAGGTGGAGTAGAGGCGAAGGTTGATGAGGTTCTAACAACAGCTGACCATAGCGAGTGTGGGCCAAATTGCCCATGGAAAGTTGGTAAGGTGGTTTGATTGAATATTGTAGAGCCTATAAGTGGGGTGGTTTTTGGAGGTGGACAAATGTAATTTTTTATTGTTTTGTTGTTTGTGAAGTCCTATTTCGTCGTCTCATGGGGTTTTTGGTGGTTAAAGTTAGTGACACCGTTTCAGCTAGAGCCCCATTTGGGTTGTAGGGGTAGAATAGGAGATAGATATTACTAAATTTAGCTAATGAAGAAGGATATACAGTTTGTAAATCTGTTCATAGGGGTTAGATGCATATTAGAATATTCATGAAGTTATACTCTAAAGTCTAGCCACTTGTGGGGCTTTGCATATTAATGCAAGGGTGTTGTCCCTTTGACTTAGTTTAATTGATAAAAAAGTAGTAATGGAAATAATTTAGTTATTACTTTGAAATATATTATTATATATAATTTAAATTAACTAAGTATTTTTGAATAGAAACAATAAAAAATATAATAATCTAATATAATTCTAAGCCTTCAACATATAATTTGCTCATATTTAAACTCAAATTTAACTTTCCCAAAGAAAGGAATTTCTTTATTTTATTGTTTTTAATTGAGATACAATTTTTTTGATATGTAAATTTAGGATATTTTTATAAATCATAATCATAAAGTATTACATTTGAGTATAAATTAACTGAAAATATTCTTGCAAATTGAATTGTGAAACCATTACCACCTGTTGATGTGTGTTTTATGACCCACGAAACAGTAGAACAAAATACTGAAATATCTTATCCTCTCTCGAACAAAGTACCGTGTATGCTAAGATTGCAAGAAGATCATACGGTGACTCCAAGGTTATTTTCATGTTAGGTCTTGATTGTGGATGAGACTGGTGGTTGATGTGATTTGCTGAATATCACAAGGGGCCTTACATTTTCATTTCATGAATATATTTCAAATCATGCTGGATGGGAGCTATCGAAAGACTTGCAATGAAACAATATTTGGATTTTTTGGAAATATGCGGAAATAAAAGGAATTAGGGTTCAAAGATTCTACTCTACTCCTAAGGGTAATGACAACAACAAAGGGTACTTTGGTGGACAAATTCCTTAATTACCAAGTTCCGCTTCGCCAAGTTATACTACAACTATGTGTGAACTGGTGCAATCTTCAAAGGTTATGCAAGGTATTTTCATATCACCACAAACACCATCATAAAGAACAATGTATGTAAATGATAGAAGTTAAGCATATGTAGGGATGGGGTTCAGGCTACTTTGCACAACGATTTAGAATCACTAAAACATCAAAAGTATGAACCAAAGGAACTCATCAAAACACCATCATATTTGCCATTGCAATCACAACACTATTATCTACTAAACTTAATCTAAATGAGGGAATTATGAAACCAAGTAAGCATCAAGACACATCAAATTATCACCACACTTCAATGAAAATTTTATTGTCTCAATAACTCTTAGGCAACAATCTCACAATTCGCTTTCGACAAATGAGATGAAGAGGCCTCTAATATTTCTCCTCAAGCTTCTTCATTTTGTCCTTTACCGCTCGTGTTGAGTCATCGAAAACCTCCATGACCTACGCCCTGGATGTGTGGCCCAAATCAATCTCAGTTACATTAAATTCCTCAGGAGCAATTTGATCCTTTGCCTTATCCACTACCGGTATTGCAACTTGTAGGATCTTGGATCCAGATTCTCCTCGAATAATCTTCGAGAACTTCTTTGCCTTTCCCTTCTCATTTGATCGGTTGAATCGGTCTAATATTTTTTTGTAACTCTACCACTAGGTCTACCTCCTCTTGACTTCTCTGAATCCTCCGTCTCAACAATTCTGGAATATTTGTACTTTGATCTCTCTTCAATTCTGGGCACTCTTTATTTTACCATTTTCTTCCATTCTGGAAGAATCACATTGGGCGTCATTTGGGGGGGTTCAAGTGCATAGTATTCTCAACGCACAACCTCTCCTATGCACGTGTTTGGTTTAGTGTTGGGCACAAATTTACATCATTGACTTTGGTTTCTTCATAGTATTTCATGACCATTGCGCTGGGTTTGCTGGCTGACATAGAAGCATCTTATAGATTTTCTTTTCTTTGCGATTGTCTTGAACCACCATCACAAAAATGGAGATGGATTGGGCGTGTTTAAACCATCGATGGTTGAGCTCTTTGAATTTCTCCTTCATTTGATAGGAGTTGTGTTCTGAGATAACCGCTTTTTAGTAGATGAAGCTGTTGCCAAGAAGATAATAAGAGTTGCTTCCCATGCCTTCCACTAGCTATTACTCTTGCGAAATATCTTTGCTCTTTATCACATGCGCCACCAATTTCTAAGTCTTTGTTTGCACAACAAATCCATTATGAGTGGGTTTTATTATGTCTTTGAATAAACACTTTGGGTGCCTATGAGCTATGGGCAGGAATTATCATGGCCTTTTATCTACCAAGAATGTTCTTCACTTCCTTTTAAACCGCTCCTGTGTTCTTTCATGATACCACTCAGATAGTGTTGTTGGGTGCGTGTCCTTTGTATTTTGCATTTGAGTGCTCAAAGACATATTTTGAATCCACTCATTTCAGTGCGAGTGATAATGTTGCCTCTGAAGGTAAAGTGCTACTAGCATACTTATGAGAATCGGTCAAATCCCGAACATTCATTGCAAGTATTCCTCAGTGGATTTTAGGTAAAAGTTCTTAATGCTGGAGTCTTGATGCCTATTGTAGTTTTAACATTCTGAGGAAATTCACTTTCAGATTGATTCCTTGCATCCGCAAGTCAAGCTCTCCATGCATACACTGAACATGAAGAAAATTTCACGGACTTAGTTATTTTTACACTTTCCCCATTTGGATGCTTTTGTGCCCTTTATTACTCTTCTCATATACATTTAGTGCCTTTTCAAATTGCTTTTCAAGAATGTCTTGTCAAAATAGGGAAGTTTGCAAAGACTTTGAAATCTCATTGGCTCCATCTAAAGTACTCAACTTGAAGACTCAAACAAAACTAGGGAACACTTCAAAGTCGGGATCTCGAAAGATAGGGAATCGAAACTTGAAACTCACCATTTTCAATTGGAACAAGGGGAAACTTGGCAGATCAAAACTAGAGCTATTGGGACAACACAAAACAAAAAGGGGCAAGTAGGCAAAAAGATAGGGGGTCCCATTACAATGGGCGAGATGTGAGAACGTCACAACAACACCCACCTCGGCACATACATTTTCAACTACACATAGTATCCCCAACAAAAAAACATCATACATCTGCTTCAATACTACTAGGAGACATGTATCTACAATAACCAATACCACAAATGCCCAACCAACCTCCTAAAACCATCCCCTCCCATACAAAAAATCCCAGACTCAAAGGTAAAATGGGTTATGCCCAAGCCGAATCATCACCTGCACCCATCCAATTGTAAACAAGACACATAAGCAAAAACAAACATAGAGAGACCTCACCAGTTAGGGTTGCTCACCTTCTTGTTGTGACCTATCCACACATAGCCACATGGTAGATGGGGACCCCCTATCTTTTCGCTCACTTGGCGTTTTGGGTTGCGTCCTTGTCTCGGTAGCCTTAGTTTTAGTCCTTTAGGTTCCTCTTGTCCTTTGAGAGGTGATGATCTTGTTTGGGTCTAGGGTTTATGTTTTTCTCTTGCCTTTTAAGGTCTTGATTTTGATTTACTTCCTGATTCGTGATTGTGAAATCTAGTGTCGATCTTGAATCCATTGAAAATGAGCCAGTAAGGTTCCAAGTCTTTTGAAGCCCCATTTTGACACGTCAGATTGCTGATAAACTTTGTAGGTCTCTCTATGAGAGTGTATTTGAAGGAGAAAGCGTGGGACATTGTAAAATGACAACATATGCTTCATGGCTGCATCAAAATTGATCCATCATGTATCCAATTGAAAATGACCTATCGACGAAACTTAGCACTAAAAGAAAGTTTGAAAAATGAAATATAAGTCAAGTCCTATTTTGCTCTAAAGGCATGAAGTCACTGTGAAGTCCGGAAATTGTGAAATTTATGAAAGAATCTGATGCAATTCCACAAGTCTATGGGGTTAGAGACATCAAAATCCTACTTTGAATGTAATTGACCAATAGTATTGCTTCTTTGGTTTTCAAGAAAAGTTTGTAAAGTGTGGAGTTTAAGGTAAAGATAAATAATCTCCTATTGATTAGTGTACAAGGAAGACAACAAAGAGATAAGAAATAAAATTTTATCTCAGAATCTTGAAGATGCTCCACAAATGTTCATTCACAAATGGTTTGAAGGCAAGTTACTAATAATCTCGAAGAAGGCAGTTCTGAAAATCAAAGTCTAAGGGCATCAAAATGAAAGAATCATTAAAAGGGCCGATCAAGGCATAGCTAAGTAATGTCTTGCCATGGTAAAAGAAGGTCTTTGACGCAAGCAATGAAGAAAAATCGTTGGCAGAAGATATCTACTATAGAAGCAAAGCTCGTTTGTAGCGCATCAAGCACCCATTTGGTAAAGATAAAAAAATAATTATGTGAAAGAATTTGCCTCAAGCCTCCTCACGCAACCTGACATAATTCTGCAAGAGTAAAGAGATTTTGAAAAGAGGACATTCACGGCAAGAGCCTAAGAATGTGTCATGAACATTAGAAATAGCAAGCGAATGAGGTTTTTGAATACATGTATGCCATTTACAGTTTATGCACCCGGGATCTCTGCATCAATTGCCTTTTGTGATGAGAAGAACCCTGCCCAAATACTGGAATCGTGGTGGCACTCGTGAATATGGACTCACAACACACATCTTTCCCTACTCTCGAAAAATATTATGGCTCAACAATAGAAGTCCTCCATTGAAAACGCCGTGCTAACTTAGGAAAGGTCTGTGATGTATTGAAACTTGCCATTGCAAGTGTTGTTTTTGCGCATGGGTTACAAGGAGGGCCTTTCAATACATGGCATTTGTTAGACAATAAAGTTTCTAGTACTAGCAAATCTAGTCTCGTTGAGAAGATAGATGAGGATTTTGAAAGAGGAGGAACTTGTTGGCCTAAGGAATGCATTGCAATTGATTTTTATTGAACTCAGTTGCTTATTGTTAAATACAAGACAAATCTATCTCAGTGGTTGGGAGCTACGTTGCTGCTTGAGGAAGTGAGCCTAATTAGGGAATTGGTGGATTTGAGGAAGATTCAAAACGTGGCATTCGTTCCAAAATTCCTCAGGATACATCTCAGGAGATGCATGGAGGAGCAAATCCTCTTCTTGAAAATCTTCTGCAAATGTGCATATGTGCTCACAAAACACCGTTTCCTCGTGAGTGTGGGGTCTTGCTTGAGCCCTAGAATCCACCCAAATGTGCCCAACGGGAAATAACAAATGTAAAGGAATGATGACTGAAGAAGCTATCCGCAATGCCCTCAAACCTGCATCTGCAAATGGCCAGACATGAGTGTTGCAGATGAGATATTCGCTAGGGTTGGCACAACAAATAAAATTTACATGGATCACAAAATCCCCATATCAACGTGTATAAGTGCATTGAGTAATCTCTCTCGACGATTCGGGAAAGATTTCAATGAATTTTGGAAAACGAGGTTTATCCATGATTGCCTCCAAATTGTGACCTAGTGCGTATTTCTCTAGGTGAAGGAAAAGTTAGTATAAATAAAAATCCACTACCACCACTAAAACGTGCTCTATGCAGTTTTGACCAAGTCATGGAAAAATGCAAAAAAAGAAAATCCATCACGAGCACCAAAAAGTGCTCAAGCGCGAAATGTCTATAGTTGGGGAAAGTTTGAATAGAAGAAATTCTGCAATGACCTTAGAATTGCGCCCAAGTGCTAATTTCGAGTTTTGAAGTAACTTCCAAAATAAATAAAAAATCCACGTGCAATGCAAAAATGCGACCGAGCGCGATTTATCTATAGTGAAGGAATTTTTTTTGAAGATGTGAATCTGGGGGTGGGCGACACACATGCTCAAGTGCAAATTGGCATAAGTGAAGGAAAATGCTAATGTTTAAAAAATCCATGCGGAAGGCCTGAATGCGCTCGAGGACCAAGTGTTTCATAGGTATAAATAAAGTCTTGTAATTCCTTTGCCAAGGGTATTAACACAAATGAACATGGGTGGTGATTTTTTTTAGAGAAGTTCGAGATTAGACAATAAGTTGGTGACAAAGAAAAATTAAGGGGGTCAAAAGTTTTATTTAAAGAATTGAAGTTTTTAATAACGAAGGTCAAAGAATTAATGCTTCGATTTTATTATTTCCACGAAGGATAATGATCTATTTGAAATGTTGCTTCAAGAGAACATGGGAGACAATGAAATTTTATTCCACGCTTGAATTCATAAATAAAATTAGGACAGAGAAATTTGAGGTCAAACAAAATTGAAATGTGAAGATATTGGATTTTGGAGATAATTAAAAAATCACAATAACAAATCAAAAGGAAAATCGATGTTGAGTGATAGATTTGAAAATAAGTCAATTTTTGGGATTAATTTGGAATTAATTAATATTAAATTTTATATTTAATATTTAATTAATAAACTCTTGAAAGATTGAAAAAAGTGACAAAGGGAGGTGAAAAAGGCAAATTGAAAGAAGAATTGATTTTTGGGATTCAAAGCAAAACTAATTAAATATTGAATTTTATTTGATATTTAATTGGTTGAATATTTGAAAAATTGAAAAAGCAAAAAATTGATCAAAATGGAATAAATCACTTAGTTTTGGAAAAGAATATTACATATTGAGATTTATTTTCAATATAACAACTTGCATATGGATATAACTTCCTCATGAAGTTAAAGAGCCCAACTTGGCAACTTCCCAAAAAGCGAGAGAAAACATGACAAGTTGAGTTTTTGTAAGAGGAATCTCCTCTAAATTGGAAACCTGCAATAAAAGTGACAATAGCTGCTTAAATTTAATCCACAGTTATTAAAGCAGGTTTTCCTGGTTGGAATTCTATATAAGAGAGCCTCTCTCATGCCATTATCACACACAAAAATCAAGAAGTGAGTTGAGAGAAGAGTTTGGGAGAAGTTTTTGAAGTTGTGCAATATTTTTTTGGGGAAGAAAAATATTGAGGAGAGAGAAATTGTTTGCTCGAATTTGAAAAATTCAGAAGAAATTCTGAAATTTAGGAAAAGGGAGATTTTTCTGCAGTAAGTTGGAAAACTCGGAAAAAAGCTTGAATTTTGGAGAGAGAAAATATCGTTTTAGAAAGAGTGTAGGATTTTCAACAATTATTCAACTTTTCTCCAAGGACAATCTACATGTAAAAGAGAAATTATGTTTGCTTTTTTTCATTTTTTGTCAAACTCTTATGTATGTTTTATTTTTATTTTGTAGGAAGGTGAAATGGCAGAACCCAGAGGAACGAGTGTGACCAGGAAGCAACTAATCAAGAATGAGCAAAGAGGTTTCCACCCGGAATCCAAAATTGTATCAAAATGGGTAGATATTGCGACACCAATCTCGGATGCTTGGATATGAATGAGTTCCCCAGAAGAATGTTTGGATACAAGGATCACTAACCAACGCATGTGGCCATTCAGATTGTGAACATTGGAATTGTGGCTGCATTTGGCTTTCTTCCAGCTTTTCAACATGCAAAATTGATCGTAGAATGTGCGAGACACTACAGTCCAAATGATAGAACAATTAGAGATCCTGATAGGAAAATTGTAGTAGATCTCTCTTCACTGGCCATTTCAGAAGCATTCGGAATACAAACATTCCAGAAGATGGTATTGAAGACAAAAGAGCAAGCACTCAGAGTTTTCACTACCAGGATTCAACATTGTGAGGGCGTCATAAACAAATGGCTGAACAAAAATAGATCCCACTATTCTAAGCTGCCTAAGGAGCTAGTTTGGCCCGATCTTCAGTGTGAATATAGTGATCTAGTCATGACGTTGAGCAGAGTTTTCGGAATTCCACAATCCTATTAGTTTGAGTCATGGATGTGGTACTTCATCGAGCAGGGAGTTAGAGGGTTCAACAACGTGGATTGGGCTGGACTAATGAGTGATAATCTGAAAGAGCAACTAATGAATTTGAAACAGTCAAGAAAGTTTTATATGAGTTCCTAATTCGTCTACATGTCGGCTCAGAATACGAAGTATGATGGACTGAGGTGCAAAGGAACAATTGGAAGTGGTGCCCAGCACATAAAGGTGCATGAATGCTATCCTGAGTTGCATTTGTATGCCAAGGATGATTATGTCAGAGTAAATGATGCATTTGCAATGTGCATTGTTAGGACTTCGCAAAAGAGACTTCACATGAGATTGTCAGTCGAGGCATTAAAATTGGAGTATGGAGCATGGTTTATCTAGTTTCCTACTTTCTCCTACATCAAATTGCAGGGATCTTCTTCACAGCCATACAAGCTCCCGCGATATCCCGGTGATAAGATGGTCTTGTTGGAGCTCACTTGGCAATTGACAGTCTATGATAAAATTTAGAAGGGAAAGAGAAAGTTGGGGCTAGAATTCCCAATTTCCATAGGCAAAGATAAGGTTGAAATGTGCCCTTGTTTGAAGGCAGCTAAGAGATCATCAGACGAGTTGCATTTCTTCCATCTGTTGCTTTATCTAGGAAGGCCAGAGTATGATCCATACAACAAAATTAGAATAGGGACAAGTACAAAATATCAACACAAAATGCACCTCGAGAATTTCTGGGCTAATGTTGTGGATGAAAATGAAATGAGAAAGAGGATGTGTACAAGGTTGCCATTGAGCATGATCAGAGCATGCAAAATATTTCAAGTGCCTGATTAGATGGACGAGGATTTGAACATAATCCAAAAGGGCTATGACCTAGAAAAGGAAAAGACTATCCATCCTCATGATTGGTCGAAGGAGATATTAGATATTAATGCACTATCTGCACTAGTTTTGGATTTCACAAAAAGGTGGGTTGATAGGTAATTTGACAAGCTGACCATGCCAAAGGATTGCTTGACGTATAAGTTAATGGGTCATCAACCAGTTCGACATGAGAGACCAAAATAGCCCTCAAGAGGAAGACTAGAAGAAGGAGAAATCTCATCAGGAAGTGCAAAACATAGAAAAGGAAAGAGTTGCTCAAGAAGTGCAACCAAGGAGTAGGCTCAATATTCGCATTGAAGAACCTCAACAAAAGAGGCAAAGATTGGGGAATGTTCCATCTTCACCTAGTCAGACTCTGAGTTTGCAGGAGATAGGCCCTTTCACTAGGGAAGAAGTGGAAACAAGCAGTAGAAGAGTAGAGCAAGAGGATTACATGGCTAGGCCGATGCAAGGTAGGGAAGGTATCAATGCCTATCAGGAATTTGCTCAAGAAAGAAGTAGAGAATAGGATGTTGCCAATGAGGAAGGTCTCGCTGCTATCCTATAGTGGGAAATGATGGAAACATAGGGTCTTGCAGTAGAAGCAAATTTTTTTGTAGTAGAGGTAGAAGTTCCTATTGTAGAGGTAGAGGTCCTTGAGGACACAATAGAAAGTCCTGTTGCCAAGGAAGAGATCGATGTAAGAGTAATGCAAAGGCAAGAACAATTGATAGTCCAAAATGATTAGAATGTCGCAGTTCCAGAATGGTTAAGGCAAAGGCTATAGAGAAGTTAGGAGAAAGAGGTTAACCTAGCGTTAGAATAAATCCTGAACGAAGCCAACCAATCAGAGGAGAAAGAAAAGGCCAAGAAATTTGCAAAGGTCATAAGAGGAGAATCTGGATCTAGAATTTTGCAGTTTGCAATACCTACAGTGGATGAGGCAAAGGATCAAATTATTGTAGATGAGTACCAAGCAACAGATTTTGATCTAGGCCGTGCCTCTTGAGAGCAAGTTATTGAAGATTTTGACAACTTTGCATAGACAATGAAAGATAAGATGAGGAACCTAGAAGGCAAATGTCAGAAACAGAAATGCGAGATCAAAGCCTTGTGCGAGTACATAAACAACCTACCTTGTCCAGTGAGAGAAGAAGGCCCATCCTTTGTTTCTTCACCAGTTATTTTGACTGAGTTAGTGGAATTCTGAGATTGTTGCTAAGAGCTATTGAGACAATAGAATTTTAATTGAAGTTTGGTGATCATTTGATGTGTCTTGAGGCTTGCTTGTTCTCTTATTCCCTCATTTAAAATAGATTGGTTAAGATAAAGTGTTGTGATTTCAATGGAGAATGTAATGTTGTTTTGATGAATTCCTTGGTTTATACTTTTGACAGTTTACTAATATTAAGTCGTTGTGCAAAGTTAGTTTGAACCCCACCTTTATGTATGCTTAACTTCTATCATTCAACGAGCATTGTTCATTTTGATGGTGTTCGTTGTGATATGAAAAATCATCTGCATAACCCCTTGAAGATTGCACTAGTTCTCGTGTAGTTGTAGTTATCTTGGTGAAGTGGACCTTGGTTTTTGTGGAATTCGTCCATTAAAACAATATTTGTTGTTGTCACTACCCTTAGGATTAGAGTAGAATTCCTAAACCCTATTGCCTTTGCTTTTCGCATATTTCTGAAAAACCCCAAAAAGGTATTTCATTGCAATATCTCCTGCTAGCTCCCACATCTAGTATGGTTTGAAATCAATTTTAGTACGCGAACGTAAGGCCCCTTGTGATTATCAACAAATCACATCAACCATTGAGCTTATACACGATCAAGAGCAAGAGGATCACATGGCTAGGCCTATGTAGGATATGGAGAGTATCAATGCCTATCAGGAATTTGCCTAAGAAAGAAGTAGAGAATAGGATGTCGCTAATGAGGAAGGTCTCTCTGCTATCCTATAGTGGGAAATGATGGAAACATAGGGTCTTGTAGTAGAAGCAGAAATTCCTGTAGTAAAGGCAGAAGTTCCTATTGTAGAGGTATTGGTCCTTGAGGACACGATAGAAAGTCTTGTTGCCAAGGAAGAGATCAATGTAAGAGTAATGCAAATGCAAGAACAATTGACAGTTCAGAATGATCAGAATACCGCCATTCTAGAATGGTTAAGGCAAAGGCTACAAAGAAGTTATGAGAAAGAGGTTGATCCAGCGGTTGAATTGTAGGAAATCCTGAACTGAGCCAACCAATTTGAGGAGAAAGGAAAGGCCAAAAAATTTGCAAAGGTCATAAGAGGAGAATACTGATCCAGAATTCTGTAGTTTGCAATGCCTACGGTGGATAAGGCAAAGGATCAGATTATTGCAGATGAGTACCAAGTAACAGAGATTGATCTAGGCCATGCCTCCTGAGAGCAAGTTATTGAAGATTTTGACTACTCTGCACAGAATGAAAAATAAAATGAGGAAGCTAGAAGGCAAATATCAGAAACAAAAAGAGGAGATCAAAGCCTTGTGCGAGTACATAAACAACCTACCTTGTCCAGCGAGAGAATAAGGCCCCTCCTTTGTTCCTCCAGTTATTTTGATCAAGTCAGTGGAATTTTGAGATTGTTGCTAAGAGCTATTGAGACAATAGAATTTTAATTGAAGTTTGGTGATCATTTGATGTGTCTTGAGGCTTGCTTGTTCTCTTATTCCTTCATTTAGATTAGATTGGTTAAGATAAAGTGTTGTGATTTCAATGGAGAATGTAATGGTGTTTTGATGAATTTATTGGTTTATACTTTTGACAGTTTACTAATATTATGTCTTTGTGCAAAGTTAGCTTGAACCCCACCTTTATGTATGCTTAACTTCTATCATTCAATGTGCATTGTTCATTTTGATGGTGTTCATTGTGATATGAAAAATCATTTGCATAACCCCTTGAAGATTGCGCAAAGTGGACCTTGGTTTATCTGGAACTTGTCCATCAAAACAATATTTGTTGTTGTCACTACTTTTAGGATTATAGTAGAATTCCTAAACCCTATTGCCTTTGCTTTTCACATATTTCCGAAAAACCCAAAAAAGGTATTTCATTGTAATATCTCTCACCAACTCCCACATCTAGTATGGTTTGAAATCAATTTTAGTACGTAAACGTAAGGCCACTTGTGATTATCAACAAATCACATCAACTATTGAGCTTATCCACGGTCAAGCCCTGGCATGAAAGGAACCTTGGAGTCACTTGTATGATCTTGTGTAATCTTAGCATACACTGGATTTTGATCAAGAGAAGATAAGATATCTCGATACTTTGTTCTATTGCTGGTGGGTCATAAAACACACATCAACACTTCTCTCGTTCCATCCACCCCTTTTTCACATTCCAACTTTCGAGCTTGTAGGAAATCTTTCAAGGATTTTCACCCAATTTGGGCCTTTACATGACGTTCCTCCCGATTACTAAAAACGCTCCACACCAAGAATGGTTGCATTGGTGGCTCAACAGTGCCGAAATGCTGCCAATCCCCATTGTGAGCATGAAGGCCCACTCCTGGCTCTGCCATTGCTAAAATGATGGTCATGCCACCACACCATTGTGGATGTACACACCCCATTATCCTTAGCGTCTCCTCTTTAGAGCCCAACTCCAACGCCCAAGCCATAAAGGTCAAGGAATGAAGCATTTAATAAAGAAAAACAAATGATATCTAAGGTTAAGAACTCTTCTTCACTTTGTGTTCTTCCATATCTTATATAATTCATTCCGATTTACATCATTTGCTTGAGGTCCATTTAAAGATACTCTCATTAATGCATACAATGTATGTTTCTAAATTTATATCAAAATTAGGTATGCCAAAAGGGTGTGAAAGGTCAATTGGAGAAAGTGTTGGTCTATTTTTTGCATACATTTGTGAAATACATGAGGTCAATTGGTAGCCCATTATCAACTATGAATCCACTTGTATGGATCCAAACAAGCCTATCAATTGGTAGGTCTCAATGGAGAAGTGATAGTTTCAAATCAACTATGAATCCACATTTATTGATCAAAACAAGACTAAAACAAGACCTCTGAATTGGGAAGATAATTAAGCTTCATCACTAATAGGATCATGCCATGTTTGCAATAGGGGGAGATGGAGAGAGAGGGAGAGATAGAGATAGAAAATGGAGAGGTAGAAAGAGGTAAGGAGATAGAGATAGAGATAGATGTATGGAGATAGAGATAGGATCATGCCATGTTTGCAATAGGGGGAGATGGAGAGAGAGGGAGAGATAGAGATAGAAAATTGAGAGGTAGAAAGAGGTAAGGAGATAGAGATAGAGATAGATATAAAGAAAGAGAGGAGAGAGGAATGGATAGAGGTGGAAGAGATATATATATATATATATATATATATATATATATCTAGAGAGAGAGAGAGAGAGATGTTGACAATAGGTGCTGCATGGTGTTGTCATTGATGTCAACCTGAAATCATTGCTGCAATTGTAAAATAGAAATCTACAGGATCAATTAATAATGAGTTACAGACAACTAAATTGAAGAGGCTGATAGATGTTGCAGGATGACACATTTAAGAGATGATTTTACATTTGAAAAAGATAGTTTGACATATAATTAGCATGATTGAAGATAGTCTAGAAGTTCATCAGATGTACCCATTGCGGAATGTCAGTCCAGATGATTGGTAAGTATATGGTAATGCCTCGTTACATGTGCTTTAGGCTTCGGTTATGAGATGCATTTGTTGATGGCCTTATGTTCAAGGAGGCAATTGATTGATATTTGATTAGATTCATACTTGTCTGGTTGAGGAAATCTGTCTAAGGCTTTAACAGTGTATTTTTCTGATTGGGAGTTGTATTTTGTCCTATATCCTTCTGCATTGCATGTGTGTATGTGGTTTTGGTGTTAGGATTGATAACGTATAAGGTGTCTTTTTCTTTTTTCAAGACATACACATTTGTGCATCAAGAGTTATATATGTCTGTAGTGAAGGAATTTTTGTAATGTGTCTTAGTTGACTCACTAGAATGTGCTGTATTCCTCCACTGTAGTGCTATATCTTACATGTTGAAGTGACACATGCTACTGGTTGCTCTGTTTCTATTTGTTCAGCGAGTTTATTCATTTGCACCAGCATTTAATGAGTGATTTCTTCTAAAAGAAGATTGTAGAGAGCTTGTTGATGGTATGCAATGCCATCATTTTGGTCCGCATGATGTGTCTGGTTTCTTCTCTGTGGTGTAAAGGCAAACAAATAACAATTTTGATAGTTTTGTTGATACTTGGGCCAACAGTATAAGCTCATTTATGGTTGATCTTGACCTATCTAATTTGCCTTGGAAGATGTTGAGATGTTTATGGGGTATAGTTATCCTGAGTTGATTCACACCTCATAATATATCCTGATGCATATATTGAGGGCCAGTTGGTAAGGTGGTATAATTGAGCTGACCAAATTAAGGTTGTTGAGGTGTTGCAAATGATTCCTTGGATCATGTATCAATTGTACCAACATAATGAGACCGTTTTGGGATCAAGTAATCTCTTTGTATGGTTTGCTGTGTCCTATGCGTTGTGGCTCAGTTTATTTGAGGCTGACCTATGTGATACTACACATTTCTTCTAGAGGTCATATTTGTGCCGACCTAATTAGTCTTTTGAAGTCTTGTGCAACACATACACAGAGAGAGAGAGAGGTGGAATGTATGTATGTATGTATATATGCATATATATGTTATATACTTATATAGACATACATACAAACATTCCACCCCTCTCTCTCTAATATAGAAGGATGGAATAAATGGGTATCAAATCAGTTGAGGATGAAATGTGCGAAGTCAGTTTGAAGGAATAATTGTGCTACAAAGGGACTGCAACATTAGCATATGACAAATACTTCTTCTACAACAGTTCATTTTCTGTTCTTATTGTAATCCTATTGTATCTTTCTTTGAGATAGCGTACCTCCTCAGCAGGTTCTTATATCATTGTATCTTGCTCAGCAAGCCCTTTCTGGGAATAGTGAGCATCCTTAGGCAATGAGCCTTAAAACAAAATGTTGTAACACTTGTTTCATTTAGTGTGAGTTAACTCTCACCATGGTTTTTCCCTCGTTATGTTTTCGGCGTAAAAATCTTGGTGTTCTTGTGTTGATTATTGAAGTGCATGCTTTTCTTTCAAGTTCTTCATTTAGTTATGGTTTGATGCTTGATTTGCAAATGAAATAGTTTAAGTTTTATTACATGCTGGTTCACCTCTCCCCTCTTAGCATTTTGGTGTGTTCAATAGAGAGAGAGAGAGAGAGGTCAAATCATTTTGAAATATCCCAGACTCGGATATTGTCTCAAATCTGATTTGGGTTTTTAATTCTCTATATCTTTTGTTTCATTTCATTGCAAAATAACATGCAAATGTGCAACTAAACATGCAAAGGAAATGATATAGATTCCCAAGAAAATAAGCAATTGCAAACACAAATCCATTGATAATGATTCTGATATAAAACATGCATGGCTGTTACATCAAATATATTGTTGCTACAATGCTAGAGCATGCATAAATTTTCCTCCAAAACCTGTTTAAAACAATGTGAATCTGCTCAATGATGAACCCAGAGTGAGTCCACTTCTCAAGTAGTGTTGGGTTTCCATCCAACCTACGAATATCCAAGGGTTTCCGTCCTCAGATATGGCTGCTACTGTCAAACCAGCAACAATGGAGAAATTATCAAGTAACAAATCAACATTTCATAATAGAATGAGACTACAAACCCCAATCGGACCTTGTATAGAAATCCCTAGCCAAAAAGCGATTGATTTCCGTCTAATTCTTTTAGTTAGCAACTTAGGCAAATAATAATATTTGCCTCACATTTAATAATTCACCTCCATGGCTTAGGAAAGACTTAAGTTTAACTTAAGTTTGTTAAATTTTGAACCAGAATATATAGATTGCAATAAACTGAAATGCAACACACAAAATAACAAAGATCACAAGAGACTTATTCTGGGAAAACCCTCCACTCGAGGGTGAAAAACCCAGCCCACAAAATGAGGACGCCTTTATTCAGTTCTCAAAAAACAAATACAAAGTTTCTTGCTTATGATTGAAGTCTCCAAACAGTCAATCAATAAGCATGTCTTGATTTTTCTTCAGATATCTCACAATCTCTAATATAGTGAACTGGATACAAATAAAAGTAATACTCAGAAAACATAATGATCTATAAACAGATCGAATACATAATAATCGCATATCTCTTCAATAGTTCTTTTGAGTCTTTCTCAAATGCATACAAATAGTATCACTAAACTTGGCACTCCACCACACGGCCAGCTCTTGCTAGACAACCACATAGACAGCTCACAATACACAACCACATAGTTAGCTCTCAATAGCTCTTGATACACAACCAAGCAAGGAGCTCTCGATACACAATAAAGCAAAGAGATCTTAATACACACCAAGCAAGGAGCTCTCAATCCACATACGGTGAAAAACACGCCATATACTCTTGTGCTTCAACCACGCTATATGTTTTATGGAAACATCACATGAAGGTAGCCAAACACCCGACACAGTGAGATCTCTCATACGCGGGCCTTGACTGCCAATGTAGGAATGTGAATAGATAGTAACCAACGCACACCTTGACTGCCAACACACACATCATGGATATTAAAGGAAAGAAATCCGACAAGCTCATAAACACGAGCAGGGAGAAGACATGGAGGCAGTGGTGAACATATTAATTCCAATCGAACATGCGAAACTGATGAAAGACGGTTCTCAATGCTTCGGTTCAACTCTTCAACCTAATCTTTAATGAAGGACAATTACAGAAGGAATCATTGAAGGCGACATATCCATAGAATAAGGAAAATAGCCTTCCATTGTAAAAAATTTTCAAACCACGTTGCTAAGCCATAAGAAAGAAACAGAGACAGATACATAGACACGATAGAGTCTTTGTCAATGATTAGAAGCAGCTCTCGATGATACATAACAAAGGAACAAGAAATGAGAGAAACATTAATACAAGTGTTCAAACCAAAGCATGATAACCAGTCCAGCATAACAAATATATATATTTGAGAACCTCATGTCAGGTCATAACAGGTAATTTGTCTCTCTTGCAACTACATAACTTCAGCACTCCCTCTTAGCATGAGAGAGATCATTCATATGTCATCGCATGATGAGTACAAATAGGTGTAAGAAACAAAAAGTTTCAATAACAAAATCTCATCACAGATTTTAATATTGTCATCTCAGCATGACATTCACCATGGCTACTCCCAGAGGGTGAAGAATAAAAGAAAAAAGTAAGTCATGGATTCTCTCTCATGACATCCACCATAGCTACTCGCAGAGGGTGGAACAAGGGGTTTCACCTCCAACTTCTCTCGCAGAGAAGAATGCATTAACAAGGGTTTGCACCTCATACTTCTTTCGCAAAGAAGAATGCTTTAACAACGAAGAAGAACTCCTTAACAAGGGATTGCACTTTGAACTTCTCCCTCATGGAGAACTCATTAACAATGGATTGCACCTCGAACTTCTCCCTTACAGAGAATAACTCATTAAGAAGTCTTTATGATGATGTGTGAATCTCTCTAAGACAAATATCAACATTCTGACCTCCTCGTCCAAGGTTGCTTGTGATGGATAGTCAGACTCCATCTCAGTAGGGGTAGCATTCTCATTGCTTTGATCATCACAACAAAATAGAGCTGATTCCAATGTTGACCAAACAAGGATCTTTAGCAGTCATACTGGTATATGAGCTTATTGATCCTCAGCCAATGGATTTGGCACTCTCCTTTTGCTGCTCAAGCTCCCTTTGAATCTTCAAGCACTTGCATCAACCTCCTAACCTCTTTGTTTAAGGTTGCCTGCAATGCTTTCCTTAGAGGAATGCACACACACACCTTCGAAACTTCTGATATGCTAAAGTCTAGGATTGTCGTCCTTGACCACATCCCAGATCACACTATACCAAAAGTTTTTGAAGCTACCAAATTGACTTTGCAATTCTGTTCTCTGCAGTTGAAGAGTTCTACCACAAAATTTAGCACCTGGCCTTAGAACATTGCAACCCTCTTAGCTGACATAAAGACTTCTTCACGAAGCTCCCTCTTGATCCCTGCTGCCTCAAAGATTGCAAAGAAGCTCCCTTTGAGTGTCATCTCCTCCTTCTAGAAGAAACTTCTTATGAGACATTAACATAGACTCATGACTGCAACTTAAGTCCTCATGTGCGATCATATCTCCAGCTGTCATGACGTCCACGTTGGATGCTTAATCTCTCCCTTATGCAATTTTAGATAATTAACCCATCATCCTTTTGCTCCTTGATCCATCCCACAACAAAGAGATTAATAATAATTCATAGAAACAAACTATCCTGAAAGAATGCATGAATAACTATTTTAAAAGAATTACATAAAAGATTCATAAAAGAATATTCAAGGATATGAAATACTTATCTCTTTATAGACATTAGCTTCCTCTAGGATTAGGAAGTAAGAATCTCATGCTTGTATAGGATTTTTGGACTTGTTCAATCACCTCCAAAGAACACAAGTAGATCTGCAACTAAAATCTAGAAATTGTTGAAGCAAATGTGCACTCAAATAGGGCAACCGAGTCTCTAAACTTCACACTATGCCCTCAAAACTCACTCAATTGTTGGCATTAAGAGATGGTAACCGGTAAGCTTACTACCGGTACATGGCAATTAAGTATTGTCATTGATTAGAAAAAGAGGAAAGAGGTGTTTGACATCTCAATTTAAGGTCTAAAGATCTAAGGTGAACACCAGTGGTGGATCTGTATGTAAAGAAACTGGTTTGGCAACCGGCGACACTATGCAAGAAAGAAGAGACTATATTTGCTCATCAAGAGCAACTGGTCACTAAGCAAAGTGCATCGGCACCTGAGGAGAGGATACAACCAAGGGAAGGATTCAATTGAGGAACGAACACAATCGGTGTCGACTACGCAACCGAGGAAAGGATGCTTCCGGTATAAATAGAGGAAGGAAAGGTGACAGGTCAAAGCTCTTACCTGTTCACAACATAAGGATCGTACCAATCAAGTGAAGACTTCGTTATGATAAGATGAACCGGGGAAGTCATAGTCAACTATCTGTTAACCAACTCTTTGACCGGGATTTACTGCACTAAATCCGGAAGACTTTGAGTTAACATGATCGGTGCAAGACACGTTTAAAGTTTTTAAAGCTGGAGTTTGTGGCTTTAAAACATGGAGCTATCTCATGCGAAGGAAAGGTGCTTGACACACACCTACTGTTTTCTTCATAAAGCAGATAAAGCAAGGGCATGCATCGGATGTTTCCATAATGAACTAATACTCTACCGGGTGATGTATTCGAAGGAGATCTGTAATCAAGTCATGCATGAGAAATGCAATTAGGGCGAGGACTCTATATATTCTTCTGCCTGTTAAGAATATAGTTTGCCCTCATTTTGCCAAAGCAAAGAGTGAGCCTGAACGCTAAAGAAGCTAAGGTGAATAGAGGAGAAAAGAGAAGAGAGAGAAGAGTGTGCAGAGAAGCACAACAGAAAAGGAGAGCATACCAACAGCAACCGGTGATGCTTCTCAGTTGAGTATAACAAAGATCTTATCAGGCTATGCAGAGCCACTTGTGAAAGGTCAACTCCTATTGTTTTCTAACAATTACAATAGTCAAATCCTAGTATTTTGAGTGGACTTTAACAGGTCCCTCGTATTAAATCCTTTAATCGGGTGACATCTTTTTAGGTGTTTTAAAGTCCTCTAACCAAGCAGGCACTGACCGGCCTTATTGTATCAAATCCCTTAACCGGGTCGCATCTTGTTCAAGTTTTAGGATCATTGCAAATGTAATAGCACTATCTCATTGTATGTGTTTTCTAAATGCAACAATCTCTTGCATTTATATTGAGAATGAGCCAAGAAGAGATATGTCCCTTAATGAGACATGTCTATTCATTAATATGTAATTAATATAATAACAATTATGATTATATATATATATATATATATATATATAATATCTCTTGAGTATTATATTAATTTCTCTAATATTTAAATAATAATATATATATATATATATTTAAGTATATATATACATCTCATATATACTAAATATATATATACATATCTTCACTAGGATTGACTCATAGTGTTTATTCGACTGAAGCTACAAAATATCAACACTCCCTCTTAGCTAGGGAGGATAAATCAATCCAATGTCAACACTTAAGACACTTGACAACATCAATCATATGATGTAAGAAATAAAGGCATCATCCTCAAGATGTAATCAATAGAAACATAGTCTCAATATGTGGATTACCTCCATCGACAATTCTATCCACAATTTCTCAGGTGGATTGCTTCCATCGGCGGTTCTATCCACAAGCTCTTGAGTATTGGCCTATCCGAATGTCAACACATGACATTCACCAAATACTCTGAGTATTGGCCTATTAGAATATCAACATATGATATTCACCAAGTACTCAATAAGGTACTGGCTTGCAGAATATCAACACATGATATTCACCAAATACCTATCATATATCTATACAAACAACTCATAGACTGTCAATGACATCTAACACTTAGTTGTTGATTTACAAGATATATTTATGCAAAGAACTTATAGACCGTCAATTTAATGACATCTAACACTTAGTTGTTGCTTTACAAGATGTATCAATACAAGCAACTTATAGACCGTCAATTTAATGACATCTAACACTTAGTTGTTGCTTTACAAGATATATTTATGCAAACAACTCATAGACCGTCAACTTAATGACATCTAACACTTAGTTGTTGCATTAATTCATCATGATTTGTTTCAACATTATAAATAATTTATATCATGATTTTAGTTGTAAGATCGTCACCTTCCAATAACTTTTGCAAATACAAGTGATAATCATTTGGAAGTCGTCACTTCCAAATGATTTACATAGGGGGTAGGCCCATTAAAAACATTCATGATTCATTAGTATAATAATCAATTATATCAAGTTTACCTCAGAAGTGTTTCACCTTCAATAGTGAACTCCCTCTCAATCAATATGATCAAGATTGTCACAAGTTGACTCAACCATATACTCCCTCTGAAGCTCAAGTTTATCAACTTCTTGACCTCTTTTGAAATATCAGACTCCCTTTGCATCTAGTCTGAATCATCAATTCGTTTGCAAGCAACAAGTTCTTTCTCCCTTGAATGCAATTATCTTGTACTTCTGTCCTAATGGTATGTCAGAGAGAGGTTACAAATAGCTCACTAAACTATCTCGACCGAAAATACCAATGATAGAAGCATACAAGATTTTACTAACCAATAGTATAGCATGAATTACAAACTCAAAAATTATGTGCATTAATAAAACATGAAATACTTATCTTTTATAAATTTCAAGTATTTCATTCTGTAACGTGAGCCCATATAGAAAATATCATGCAAATTCACATAATGATGTCATTGTTCTCAAACATTACTATAATTCTTCACATGAACTATATTTAATATCCAAAGGTTCTATACACTATCACAACCTTCAATCTTATTAGATCTCTCTTCAAGTGGTTAGGCTTTTAAAGAAGGAACCTCACTCTTTTTCAGATTGTTTTTTCATAGACCCGTACATAGTCGGTCATAACTTTTGAACTTGACATTTTCTCTTCAATCGCTCCGGTGAGATTCTTGTACATTTGTTTATCACCAACATATCCGAAATTTAGCAAAATCCAACGGTGTATTTGGGAGATATGGTCTTCTTACTGAGACTGTATTTTCTGAGACAGTCACACATTCACCATCAACAAATTACTCTTTTACATTTGCAACTTGGCTCTGATACCATGTTCAAGTTTTAGGATCATTGCAAATGTAATAGCACTATCTCATTGTATGTGTTTTCCAAATGCAACAATCTCTTGCATTTATATTGAGAATGAGCCAAGAAGAGACATGTCGCTTCATGAGACATGTCTATTCATTAATATGTAATTAATATAATGTCAATTATGATTTTATATATATATATATATATATATATAATATCTCTTGAGTATTATATTAATTTTTCTAATATTTAAATAATAATATTTTTATATATATATATATATTTAAGTATATATATACATCTCATATATACTAAATATATATATACATATCTTCACTAGTATTGACTCATAGTGTTTATTTGACTGAAGCTACAAAATATCAACACATCTAACAGTGCGTTGTAATCGTTTAACAGGGAAGACTCCTAACAAGGTGCACTTGAGAAGAGTGCAGAATTTGTGAGGTCTCCTCACACTGTGGTTTTCATGTGATAAATCTGGTGTCACTTTGTGATTGATTGCTTGATGGTACTTTTATGCTTGAATCTGTTTTGCTTATAGTTATAAGTATACTTCATCAGATTTATTTTAAAGAAGTTTTATAGGTGCTGATTCACCCCTCCCCTCTCAGCACCGGTTGGGACTGTCATCAACAATTAAAGTCAAAACAGTAGACAACATAAGATTGAACAACAATCTGAAATATCCCAGCAAAATAAGTTCAGATCTTCAAACAAATTTTCTAATGAGCCCATCACCAATCAAATCAACAGCCACTCAAAATTTTCTGCAATCTTTTCAATTGCATAGATATATATATGAATCCCACATAATTGAAATAGCTTTCCCTTAAACTGAAGTCTTGAGTACCCAACAAAAATAGACAACTAGCTTGCTGATCACTTTAGAATACATGAACAAACTAAGATCATTTACGATCTCTTTAATTCCATATGAATCAACATATATGAGTTCTTGAATATGATTGACTAAAGCTCCAGTCATGCATCTCAATCACAATAATAAAATCATATCTTTACTTTAAATTCAAACCACCAGTACAAAATCTGAATAATTACTTTGGACTTGAAAAACTAAATAGGAGAACCCTTCTTAGAAAGAAAACCAATGCAGATTCAACAATAAGAATGACACCTTTAAATTCAGAAAAATAATACTTTAGAATAAGAATCCTTCTGAATTGACACCAGATTCTTTAAGAGGTGAAGCATCATCAACGTTTGCAGCAGCAGCTTGATGTTTTGGATTTGATAAACAATCTTTGGCAAAGTGGCCATACTTGCCACATCTAAAGCATTGAATTCTCGAGAGATCCTTCCTCTTCTTTGGTTCAGGAGCTGAATCAGAATCCTTATCTCTATATCTCTTAAAGTTTCCTTTCCTCCATTCGCTTCCTTTCTTTTTAGATGTATGAGTAGCAAGAACATGATCTTCATGAAGAGATTTCCGACCATTTCCTCTTGCCTCCAATCTGCATTGCTCTTGAATGCAATCAACTTTCAAGCGGTCAAACTTGGGTAGTTCATCTCTTCCACGAATCCCTTGAATAAAAGATTCCCAAGAGTGAGGAAGGCCATTCATGGCGAACATAACAAAGTCTTTGTTCTCAATTGATTCTCCAATAGCATTTAACTGATCCTTCAATTCTTTAATCTTCATAAAGAAAGATACAACAGGTTCTCCTTTATCCATCTTAATATGTAGAAGTTGATGTCTCAAAGCTAGGGCTCTGCTAGTGTTGTTGCATTCATACAAACTTTGAAGACAATCAAATATCTCCTTAGCTGAATTCAACTTGGAAATGACAGGTTCCAAATGATTTTTAACAGAATCAATCAAGAACTTTCTTGCCATGATATTGTTCTTTCTCCATTTTGCTTTCTCAGTGTCTTCAGTAGGCTCAGCTGCAACGGACTTCACATAATTAAGGAGATCATTCTCCTCAAGTGTAATTAAGACCTTGAATTTCCATTAAGTGAAGTTGGATGCTCCATCCAACCTATCTTCAACTTTTAGTCTGTTCACCATTATGAAGAGTAGAAACAAACAAGACTGAAAGAAGAACAAAGAGTAAAATGTAACCTAACGATTTTGGTTCTGGATCGTTTCCTTAGACCTGCTCTAATACCATGCTAAATTTTGAGCCAGAATATATAGATTGCAATAAATCGAAATGCAACACACAAAATAACAAAGAACACGAGACTTATCTTGGGAAAACCCTCCATGTGAGGGTGAAAATCCCAGTCCACGAAATGATGATGCCTTTATTCAGTTCTCAAAAAACAAATACAAAATTCTTTGTTTATGATTTAAGTCTCCAAACAGTCAATCAATAAGCATGTCTTGATTTTTCTTCAGATATCTCACAATCTCTAATATACTGAACTGGATACAAATAATACTCAAAAAACATAATGATCTATAAACAGATCGAATACATAATAATCACATATCTCTTCAATACTTCTTTTGAGTCTTTCTCAAATGTATACAAATAGTACCACTAAACTTGGCACACAACCACACAACTAGCTCTCGATACACAGCCACACACACAGCTCACAATACACAGCCACACAGTCAGCTCTCAATAGCTCTTGATACACACCCAAGCAAGGATCTCTTGATACACAACCAAGCAAAGAGCTCTCAATACACACCAAGCAAGGAGCTGTCAATCCATATACGGTGAAAAACTCGCCCTATATTCTCATGCTCGAACCACACTATATGCTTTAGAAAACATCGCACGAAGGTAACCAAACACCCGACACGGTGAAATCTGTCATACACGGGTCTTGACTACCACCGCAGGAATGTGAATAGACAGTAACCGATGCACGCCTTGACTGCCAACACACACATCATGGATAGTAAAGGAAAGAAACCCGGGGAGCTCATAAACACAAGCAGGGAGAAGACACGGAGGCAATGGTGAACATATTAATTCCAATCGAACATGCAAAACTGATGAAAGACTGTTCTCAATACATCGGTTCAGCTCTTCAACATAATCTTTAATGAATGACAATTACAGAAGGAATCATTTAAGGCGACAGATCCACAAACTAAGGCAAATAACCTTCCACTGTAAAAATCTTCAAACCACGCTGCTAAGCCATAAGAAAGAAACACAGACAGATACATAGACACGATAGAGTCTTTATCAATGATTAGAAGCAGCTCTCAATGATACATAAGAGAGGAACAAGAAATGAGAGAAACATTAACACAAGTGATCAAATCAAAGCATGATAACCATAGTTCAGCATAACAAATATATATATCTGAGAACCTCACGGTAGGTCATAACAGGTAATTTGTCTCTCGCAGCTACAAACTTCAACAAAGTTGGCCCCTTGTTAATCATTGCTAATGGATAATTAAATTCAAATAGTAATAACCAAGGTTGCACGGGGACGGGGGTACTTAGGCTATGGGTACGGGGACAAGGATGACTATTTTTCAAAATGGGGGACGGGGGTACTTTGGTACGTCAATTTTTTTTAATATTACGTCAATTTTTTTAAATATTTAAATTTTTATAAAAAATCGGAAAATATGAGTCATGACAATGAGTTTTCAAAACAAGAACAGTGAGAAACATTTGCAGATATAATGTATAGTTTTCAGTTTCAGATTTGCAATATGTTTGTAATAATAATATATGCTAAATGTTTAGATGCATAACAGAAATGACAAACTTTAAAGTTTAAACATGAACAAGAAGATCATAAATCATATAACAATGACATATTGCAAATGATAAACTTCTAACTTGAACAGTGATAAAGTTAACTGCTAATCAGTATTGCATCAAAGCAACAAACTGATTATGTATTGAATTTAAGCTTGATAAACAACAAGCTGATACACAAACAAAAAAACGAAACAAAAATCAGAAATCTTAATCAATGTCCTTAGCTATTAGCTACGATGCTCTCCACCAAGTACCCACCAAGTACCCACTGAGTACCCGGTACTTGGGTACGTGTACTAGTACTAGGTACGCATCCCAGGGGTATGGGTAGGAGTACCCATGCAACATAGGTAATAAGTATAGCTTTTCCCTCCTTTTATTTAATTAAACACTTAACCCCCTTTATTAACTTAATGCTTTGGCATTATTATTTATAGATAATAAGTTAGCATTATTATTTATTTATTTATTGATGTGCTAGGCAAAAAGGGGACATTACAGTCCTCCGTTCTCAGAGATTGCTTGCCCTCAAGCAATCCACTCGTGCATGCTGAAACCAAATGCCTGGATCCCATATCAACTTCAGGAACATTTCTCCACTAGTTCGCTGCGCTACACTGATAAGAGCAACGACATACCCAGAGTTGTGAAGCAACTCATCACACATGCTTTGAATCCTCTTTACATCTTCTATTTAATGATGCATAAAGTCTGCCTTCTTAATAGTTGCATCATTAGCCCGTGTCTCTTAACTATCTGCAAACTTGAATGGCAATATTAAGTGACCCCATAACATTGTCTTTTCTATAATTATGGGCTGCATTATCTTGAGGATGAAGAGATATATCACTTGTCATAACAATTAGCACTGTTGTCATGCATTTGTGTCATGGCTTCAACTTTTACAAGCACTTTTTCATTGAAAACTTCATACTCAACACTTGTAGACTCCTCTACATTAGTTATTTCATGTGTAAGGGCTGCAAACTCATGAGAATGAGGAAGAAAACTATTGCTGTCCCAAATCAGAATTTTGACCTCCTCTTTGCTTTTTGTGGAATCATCAATCATCAGCAACTAGCCTTGCAAATCTTCCCACACCAAAGGCTTTTGCTCCATGTTTCCCAAAAGTCCTTGAATATCATGTTCTGATTTTCCTTCATGTGTACGAATTGTTTCATCATTGGAATCAACTAACACATTATAAGATGCATTGTGATCACTCAAGGAATCCATACCATCATTATCCAAATCAATCTCATGCTTAACATCAAGATAAGTCATGTTTATCTCTCTTATAGAATCCTCTTGTGAATCTTCTCGCAAAGATGATGAAGTCTCACGTGAGTCACTCCCCAACACTTTCCTTTTGTCCTCGTGAACCAAATCTGCATGTTCATCAAATTCTTCATGCAGATTTTTGGGTACCTCCTTTGAATTTTGTTTCCTCTTTTGCTGCTGTTATGAACTTGTAGATTATTGTTCTTCTCTTTTTGGTATAAATTTTGGTTGAAGTGGTCTATCTGAAACTGTTGCAGCGACGCTGTTGATTTTACTATGCCTTCTACTACTCTCACTTCTGACCTTCTTGATCATGAATGATCAAATCCCTTTTGGCCCATGGCTTAATCATATGGTCATGTAATTGCTACAACATTTGCTGCTGTTGTTGGGCAAAAGTAGTCAAGAAATCATTAAGCTGATTGTTCATGTCCCTAGGTAGGCTTTTTGCTCTCCTCTCACTCATTTCTTCAACAACGGGATTATCCTCAGGTTACTTAACTTGCTTCTGGTGTAATTTTTGTGGGATCCTACCACTCTAGGGTGCATAGAATGAATTCAAACTGACTTGCAATAACCCACTTTTACAAATTGATCAAAAGTACCATGCAACCCTCTGGGTAACCACCAAACTAACTTGCAACGCAAATCCACTAACTTGGATTGCTCGGAAATAACATGCAATGTTAACCCTCTTCATAAATTGCTTCTAAACTGACATGCAAGAGCAGCTAACTCACAGACAACTGAAAATCTTGACATGCAACGGAAATAGCTAACATGCAATGGAAAAAGCTTACATGCAATGGAAAAAGATAACATGGAATAGAAAAAGCTAACATGCAACTAAAAAATATGACATGCAACTGAAATCGCTGTCATGCATTGATAAATCCCACAGACTGGTAGGATTTGGGGCTTTGATACCATTGAAATATCCCAGACTCGGATTTGTCTCAAATCTGATTTGGGTTTTCAATTCTTGATATCTTTTGCTTCATTTCATTGCAAAATAACAACATGCAAATGTGCAACTAAACATGCGAAGGAAATGATATAGATTTCCAAGAAAATAAGCAATTGCAAACAATAAATTGTAGACCATTTTGGTCTTGGTAAGACTACAACTGATTTATAAAGATGAGTGTATTGGTCAATATACAATAAGAAATTTCTTTAATGAATGTAAATAAGAAATGACAATGACAACTATGATTGCCAATAGAAACAAAACTTCTATTTGACAATAAATTATAGACCATTTTGTTCTTGATAAGACTACAACTGATTTATAAAGATGTGTTTATTGGTCAATATACAATAAGAAATTTCTTTAATGGATGTAAATAAGAAATTGCTTTAGTGGATGTAAATTATGTTGTAGATGCGAGTCTAATATTAGAATAGAAAGATTTTACTGCTGGAACATCATGTTCTCTTAAAAGGTGAATATCTATAAAGGAAACCACTTTCTTTTGTACAATGATAGCGTTAAAATATTGAACAAGGTGCCCAAAAATTTCACCTGGATATTTTGAGAGAACATGCTTATTGAACTATCTGAAGCATTAAGGGGGAGATTGAAGACACTACTACTTAACTGCCAACATGTCATTTTAAATGACGTATAGCTTCATCCACCATTTGTTGTTTTGCTTGACAAGCCTTATTTAAGCTGCCTTTTTTTTGTATGCATTTTTGTTGAACATTTTGATAGATGTTTGAAAATAGTATAACATTTCTCTTTCAAAACAATTTCTTCACGTTGCTGCACATGAATCTGTGCTAGCAATGTCTATGTCTTATAACATTCTAACTAACATTTCTCTTTTTAGACTTCGCTCTATGTTTCTTCTTATTTATGCAAGCTTTATGTTTAGAAGGCTCCTGTAGGCTGCTGTACTAATCTAGAAGCTGCCAGCATCTTTTTTCTTTCTTACAAAACTGTTCGTTGTGGTTAGACTACTGACCAATGTTTCTCCTATGTTAATTGGATTGGATATATATATCATAATATAGTGGAAGTCTAATGTATTTTTCTTGGTTTACTTCTCCACATCTGGTATGCTTGTGTTTAAGAAACAAATGTCTTTCTGAGCAGCATTAGTTTAAACTTTAAAGTAAAAAACTCTGAGAGCAAAGTAATTTCTGTACTACTTCATGTTCAATCAATTTTATAAATCAAATAGTTTTGATTGCTACAGAAATTGCAGTGTCTTTTTTCAACCTGGCGTCAACAGTTCTATGGTTTAAAATCTCCTGGTTTTAAGACATATTTCTGCAAGTGGATTCTGTTTTAAAATCAGCCTTGTTATTTGTGCTTGTATGCATATAAATCACACAAGTCTAGAAATAAAATCTACTAGCATCGCCAATTCGAGTAAACGATTATAAAATCTAATAACGGATTATCAAACTCTGAAGAAAAAGATTTTATGGGAGGGACTTGGTACTCTCCTACCATATGATATTGCAGAGAGATTACGCAAAATTAGTTGTGACAATGTTAAGGATATTTTTTAGACAATGTACTAATAAATGACACTTGAATTTTACAATTCATGCCAGTGTGGGTATTTGTAATCTCAAACTGTTAAACAAAATACAACTCAAATTGCTGACATCCACAGCCAAGGAATTCATGCCACCCTTTGCATTTATGAGTGCCGTCTCAAGTATAGACTGTATCATGGTAGATATTTCTAGTGCTCTTATGGATTTGAAGGAATCCACCCTTTTGGGTGAGAGGAGCTCCTGGATGAAGCTTCTGTGCAGGAATTAACAGTAGGGGGCAGACTGAGCAGATGCAATTTTGTAGGGTCTCAGGATGTAGTTATGGTCTTTAATCACAGGGCAGTTTACAAATATGCTGTCATGGGTCTTGAGGACTCGTTGAGCCATCTTTGAGGATGATAATACAATGGCTGTTTTAGAACCCAAGTGCAAAGTCTGTTAGGGTTTAGGTAGATATGAGCAATAAACAATATTAAGATAATGCAGAAATTGTTATGGTAAATCGATGTTGTATTAAATAGAGGAGATGAAAGCTCTTTATATAGATTTACAAAGACGATGTTTTTAAAAGAAACAATCGTGAACTAAAGATCAAAATGGAAACTACCTAATAAATTAAAGACTAACTAAGATGACTATAAAATAAACATTACAATATTCTAATACCCTCCCTTAATGGTCATCATCTAACTACCTTGAAGAAGACTGTACATGTCTCGTGGTCATAAATTCTTTATAATAATTAGTTGTTGTTGAGACTTGAGACCCTCCCTGGATCTGTAGAATGTCAATGACCAAAAGTAGCCAAAATCTGTCCAGAAAAAATAGAGAAGGCTGCCCCCTTCTTTTGAATGCTTTGCAGCAAGAGACAAGAGACTGCCATTGACCCTGCCACTGAGATGAGTCCGCCACTAACCCTTCTAGAATCTGCAAAACTTCTGACAAAAAATCATCACAAAATGTCCAACCAGATGTTGGATAACAAAGTTGTCTGCCATTGTAGCCAAAGACACACCAAAAACAATTGCGACGATTTTGAGGAAAAATCAGCGAACCCTCCAAACTTTTGCAAAAGAGCACGATGCCTAAAACAGATTGCAAAAAGTCACGATTTGTTTCGGAAAATATCACCAAACCCAAGATTATAAATCATTGTTTTTTTTTTCTGGAAAAACTGTAAAAACCCACAAAGGAATCCCACACAACTTTGTGAATAATAGTTTCAGATTTTTTTAAATTTTTTTTAAGAGAATAAATTATGAAAACCCATCAAAAAGTTTTTAAGGGAAAAAATTATGAGAACCCATTAGAGAAACGTTCATTTGGAAAAACACGAGACTTCACTTGGTAAACAACATAGGCAAGCAACATGCAACTCACAAAAAGCACATGCAAGTACATGTAACCTTAAAAAATCAGAGACTTTTGCTTAAACTAGGAAATCGCGTGATCAAAACCCTCAACTAGGCTCATGATTTTTAGCAAAAGTTTTCGAAGATGAACCATAAGATTTTATTAAAATACCTCCAACGATTTTTATTTTAAAAAATTGAAAAACAAATTTCTGGAAAAAAATTCTAGATTAGAAGAGGCTTGAATGTTTCTTAAAAAGTTCTTCAATTTTTATGAAGTCCCATTGACCCGCTCAGATACCATGTTGTATTAAACAGAGGAGATGAAAGCTCTTATATAGATTTACAAAGACGATGTTTCTAAAAGAAACAATCGTAAACTAAAGACGAAAATAGAAACTACCTAATAAATTAAAGACTAACTAAGATGACCATTAAATAAACATTACAATATTCTATTAGAAATAGAGAAAACAAAAAAACACAACCTATAGATTTAACGTGGTTCACCCAATATGGGCTACATCCACCAGAGAAACAATCGTGCACTAATTTTATTAACTAGCGAAGAGCAAATTACAATCTTATATTTTCACATTTCACCACTACTTATTTATAGGCCGTTTAGGTAGTTTACCAATGTCGATTTTCAGAGGTCGGTTAACAATTTAACTTAAAAAATATTTAACGAGTTAACCAAAAATGCTTGATGAGGATACATGGCGAGTGTATAGTACTTTTCTGATTAGTCACCACAAACCAACAATCTCCCACTTGGACACTGATTAGGCTCCACACTAAACAATCTCCCACTTGGAGACTGATCCTGTAGCAACACCGCTACCCCCAAAGCTCCCATTTGATTGATGCACCTAGACTTAACTGTTTTTCATTTCCACTATGATCAAGCTTGAAGACTGATAGAAACTGAGCATGTAGTTAGTTTCTCGTGTTATTGCCTTGGTCAACATATTTGCAAGATTCTTGCTAGTATGTATCCTCTCTAGCTTCAACTGTCCATCCTCGAAAATTGAGCATATGAAATGATACCGAAACTGTATGTGTTTGATCATAGAGTGAAGGGCTGAGTTCTTTGCACGGTGAATCACACTTTGACGGTCATTGTACAACTTGCTATTCTCGTGTCTTGCCCAATTCCTCCATAAACCTTTGTAATCAAATCATCTCCTTACTAGCCTCAGTAGTAGCAACATATTTTTCTTTTGTGGTTGAAAGTGCTGCAACCTTTTGCAATCTGAAAATCCAGCTGACCACTGTGCAACCTACAGTAAAGACATACCTTGTAATGCTTTTCCTGCTATCAGTATCTCCTGCTAAATTTGAATCAACATAGCCTTGTAAAGTAGAATGAGAGCCTCCAAAACATAAAAATTGAGTTTTTGTACCTCTCAAATACCTAAGGATCCACTTTACTGCATTCCAATGCTCTTTTCTAGGATTGTTTATATACTTACTCACAACTCCCACTGCATGTGCAATATTCAGCCTTGTACTGTTGAAGAGTATGGAACCTTCGACATGTACTGTTGAATTTTGATAGCAGCGACAAAGACTTCAACTGTCATTGGTAGTTAGTTTCAGTTGAAACTTATAGCCACTTGTCGGATTGCCTCATGACTTCACGTTGGAGTACTACTGTTATGAGCTTCTCCTTCCTCGCGGTGTGTTGCATTGTGTTCACCTCTGGCAGACGTTACTAGGCACGGGCCCTCTCCTTCATTAGTAATGGTTATGGTAATGACGCTTCACCTTGTTGGCTGTAACGCCAAGCTAGGTGAAGCGTCACCTTACTTGGCATCTCATTCCCGATCACATTCTCCATCGTGTATGGCCTCTATTTCATATTTTGATGTAATGATAACATTCATGTTGAATACGGGCATCTGTGTATATCGGGTGATTTTCTTTTGGTCGCCTGGTTACTGCTGTGTATTTACCTTGTGTGTGCTCACGGCATTGGTAACATCTTGTGTGTGCTCACGACACTGGTAACATCCCGTGTGTGCTCACGGCTCTAGATTCATCCCGCATGCGTTCACGACACTTGAAGTTTTCGTTAGTTCTACTTGCGTGATCTTGCATATGTGAACTAGCTTTGTTTCCTTCTCACAGATTGTATTTCACTTGTTTCGTGAACTTCACCAGTCTCAGGTTTGATTTTGGTGATCTTCTCATCTGTGTATGCGCTCAACCAGTGAGTTGGTATTTTATATGCATGTTTGATTTGTAAGCTGTATCTACTTACGTAGATTATCACTGTGTATCACTTTGTATTATTTTTCCATTCATACGGGATTCATTATGTACTGTATCTCATGATTGGCATATTAATAAAGGAGTACCATTTTCGCGGGTTGGGTTGTTTCCCTCTGCCAAGGGGGTTTTTCCCAGGATAATCGTCTGTGTTATTTGGATTTTGTTTTCATGCTTCTTTCTGGTTCAAATTTCAACATGTACTACATCTCTTGTGTCTTGGGGCTCATCTCTTTGAACAATTTAAAGTGACTAGGCCAAGGTTTACTAATTGGTTTTGCATCTTGCATCTAAAATCTATTCAACTCATTTTCTATGTAATCACTTTGAGACAATGTCAATGTGTGATTTTTCCTGTCCCTAGTTATTCTCATACCAAGGATTTGTTTTGCTGCACCCAAATCCTTCATAGCAAACAACTATGCTAATTTTTGTTTAAGGTCATTTATATGTTGCATATTAGACTTGACAACAAGCATATCATCAACACATAATAACAGGATAATATAGCTACCATTATCCAATCTCTTGAAATAAACACAATGATGAGAATGACATATGTTGTAACCTTGTTTAGCCATTAAACTATCAAATTTCAAATACCATTGCCGGGGTGCATTTTGCAACCCATACAAGCTCTTCTTCAACTTGCACACTAAATTTTCCTTACCTTTGACCTCATATCCTTGTGGTTGCTGCATATAAATCCCCTCCAAATCTCCATAGAGAAAAGTTGTCTTGACATCTAATTGTTCCAGATGCAAATCTTTTGTGGCCACAAGACTTAGAATAGTTCAAATTGAAGTCATTTTAACGACAATAGAAAATATCTCATAAAATCAATACTTTTTTTTTGTGCAAAATCTTTGACCACAAGTCTAGCCTTGTACCTTTTCTCGCCTCCATGTTCTTCCTTTAATTTGTAAATCTATTTGTTAGGCAATGCTCTTTTTCTATTACCAGTGAACCTTTAGTAACCTTCCATGAATTGTCTGCGAATATGACTGTGCAACCATCAATTTTCAGTTGTCCTGTTGATATTCAATTTCTTCTCAAATTAGGAAGATGTCTCACCTCTTTTAACAACCATTGATTTCCATTTGGTAATTTTATCTGTATGTTTCCCTTCTCAACAATTTTGCATAGTTCATCATCACCTAAATAAACTTGTACAAAATCACCTTGAACATAGTCTATAAAATATTTCTTATGGGACGTGACATGAAAAAAAGCCCCTTAATCTAACACCCAAGAATCAGTAATATTATCCAAAGAAAGAATCAAAGCATTTTGTAACACATCACCTACTACATTTTCTTCCTTGTTATTTTATGGTTGTCCATCCCCCTTGTTTTCCCTTTTGAGACCAACAATCTTTCTTTAGATGTCCTTTCTTTCCACAATGCCAACACTACACATTTATCCTAGATTTGGATCTGCCCTTTTTAGATTTCCCATGATTATTTGGGCTCTTTTCTCTTTCCCTCTATCGTCTCCTATTCTCAATAGTCAAAACATTACCTAATGTCTCACCTGTGTTTTTCCGCCGCATTTCCTCACTAAGGATAACACCAACAATGTCATCAAAATTTAAAGTGTTGGAACTAGAGACAAAGTTACTTATAGCCACGAGCAAGCCATTCCATCTTTCAGACAATGAGCATTTAAGCAAGAGAGCCCTAACCTCATCATCAAAATTTACTTTTACAGAACCTAGCTGACTAGTAACCATGTTAAACTCATTCAAATGATCACTAACGGACCCCCCTTCTGGCATCTTCATATTAAATAATGTTTTATAAGAAATACCTTATTTGAGGCCAGGGGTTTCTCATACAGTTTGTCTAATCCCTTTATTATACCCTCCGTTGTTTCTTTTGCTATATTAAAAGCCACCGATGATGCCAGACACGACTGTATTGCTCCTAATGCCTTCTTATCAAGAACCTCGCAGTCCTCATCCTTCATAGATATTGGTTTTGGTTTTCCACCCAACAATAAATAAAAATCCTTTTGATATAGATAATCTACCATTTGCATCTTTTATAGCTGATAATTTTGGCTGTTGCTGCCTTCCTCTACCATTGCTTCCACTCGAATCTGAGATTTCCTGCCAAATCATTGAGAAATACACCACTTTGATACCGGTTGTTAGGGTTTAGGTAGATACGAGCAATAAACAATATTAATATAATGCAGAAATAGAGAAGACAAAAACAAATAACACAGAGATTTAACGTGGTTCACCCAATATGGGTTACATCCACCAGAGAAATAACCATCCACTAATTTTATTATCCAGCAAAGAGCAAATTACAATCTTATATTTTCACATTACACCGCCACTTATTTATAGGACTTTTAGGCTGTTTACCAATGTCGGTTAACAATTTAACCTAAAAAATCTTTGACGGGTTAGCCTAAAAAAATGTTTGACGAGTTAGCCTAAAAAATGCTTGATGAGTTAACCAAAAATGTGAGGATACATGGCGAGTATACAGTACTTGCCTGATCGGTTACCACAAACCAACAGAGTTGTGATTGGGCCATATTTGTGGGCAAGAGGCAAGAAATCTATGAGGAAGAGAGGATACTAAATGAAGGTTTCTAATTATGGGTAAGGGCATTGGCCCATGTGCCATTTTTGCCATTTTTCTCAGACTTTTGAGTGTATCAATGGTTGATGACATTGATGGAAGAAGAAAGGAATGGGAAGGAAATAAGGGAGTGACTCTTTCAAAGTCAGAAATTATGAAGGGTTGTACTCTTTCAAAGGGTGCTTATTGTGAAAGGATGCAACTCTTTCAAAGGCTGGAAATTATGAAGGGTTGTACTCTTTCAAAGGGTGGAAATTATGAAGGGTTGTACTCTTTCAAAGGGTGCTAATTGTGGAAGGATGCGACTCTTTCAAAATGTAGAAATTATGAAAGGTTAGATGCTATGAAAGGGTGCGAATAGTGAAAGGTTGTGACTCTTTCAAAGGTAGAAGTGTTGAAAGTGTGCTAATTGTGAAAGGTTGTGACTCTTTCAAAGGGCAGACATTATGAAGGATTGTACTATTTTAAAGGGTGGTAATTGTGAAAGGTTGTGACTCTTTCAAAGGGCAGACATTATGAAGGATTGTCTCTTGCCAAAAGGCAGGCATGCTGAAGAGGTGTGACTTCTCACATTGGAAGATATAAAGGGTAGGAGGTTTCATTTGAGAAAGACATCCAAGGGAGATCAATTTGGAAAATAACTTTTTATTCTCAAAAGGTAGCAATGGAGGGTGGTGACTCCTTCATTATGAAAGGTGGTGACCATTTCACCAATAAGTATAAAGGAGAAATCATTACAAGCATTCGAGGATCACTTTTCAATCATCACTCATGAATCAACAAAAGCATTCGTTCAATCATCATTCACCAATATATCAAATCAGCATTAATTACATCGTCACTCATCAATCATCCAATCAACAATCACTTAATCATCACTCACCAACACCTCAAATCATACAATCAAAGGAATTCATTCATTCAATCAATCATTTCATACAAATATTGATCATTCACAACAATCTATCAATCAAGTGAAATGAAATAATCAAATTGAATTGGAGAAGAATTCAGAAATGAATCTGTGTTAGACAATATTAAGGGAAGTGATTGGTATGTAAATAACATGGTATTTACTCAACATAAATCTGATAGGAAGATGCAGCAGTACTGGTCTTCCCTCATCAAGTGTGCCACCCCCAGATGGATGGACTGGAGGTCCTGCCATACTTGTGGGCTCAGGGGCCGAATGACTTGGAGGCTCATTCTGCATCATTGGGCTCGTTAGAGGAAGACAGCCTCCCAGCGCCCTATCAAGGAATATAGGATAAGTAATTAATTACCTGATTTCCATCAAGCAATCATGTTCGGAATCAATGTGAACTGCTATATAGGAAGATGCAGCAGTATCTGTCTTCCCTCATCAAGCACATCACCCAGAGATGGATGGATTGAAGGCCCTGCCATACTTGTGGGCCAAATGGGCTGAATACTTGGAGGCTCATTCTGTGCCCTTGGGCTTGGTTGAGAAAGACAGTCTCTTGGTGTCCTATCAAGCTTTCCCATCAGTTTCATGATATGGTTGACTATAGGAATAAGCTATGAAATAGATATGAATGATTTTAGGATACTGTGATTTAAAAAAAGATTATTTTGAAAACAGTCGTAGATTCTTCATATTAATGCTTTGACATATTCTTTAAAAGAGCTAAATTAGGATTTCTCTAAGTTGGCATTACAATTTTGTAATTTTACTGTAGAATTTTATTTGTAAATGAATTGCATTTGTTGGAATTGTTATTTTTGGGCAAAATCAGGTATATCCCAAAAGTGGACATTGCAATCCTCCTCTTTATTTCATTCTTATCATTACCTTCTCAAAGCTTTTGGTCACTTGTATCATTTACAATCTTGTTACACTAGCCTTCTCCACTTTTCTCAGGTGTCATTTCTGCAGGGATTTTACATTACAATTGATTCCATATCTCACTCTTACTCCACTCTGTTGTATGAGGTGCTCCAACTGATCCTTGAGTGAACAACTTAAGCAAGGAACAATTATTTTAAGGTCAACAAACATAAACTTGATAAACAACATGCAACCCCATTGGGATATCAAAGGGGTGAGAAATCACAGGTCCCTTGATACCCTATTCTCAGACTTACCTTGCCTCCCTACTTTTAGTTGTCATGGTTATTACAGAATTTTTGTTTCAGGATGGTTGCCTTAGTTTTGTCATTACCTTCATATATTATATTGATAAAAACTGAAATGGTTGCTGCCTTGGTTTCCGTTTTATCATTAGCCTCCTATAATGTATATATGTATTTCTTCCATTTTTAAGATAGTGACACATTATGAATGTTGCATTGTTTTTAATTTTTGTGATGACTGAAATCTTAAAATTGGAAGAGGTCTACGTAAAATTTTAAATCTGGCTAATGTAGGATCCTGAATACATGTTAGCACCCTATAACAAAATGAACAGTTAGCTGGAAAAGTTATTTGAAGTTTCTACAAATAGCCAAGAAGCCAAGTCCAATGCTATATACTTCATTAAACTTAAAACTCCGTAAGGATGATGAGTGACCATTTGAAATGTTGTTCAGTCCATTGAAATGTATCCCCATAGTTTTGGGTCCCTTTCAAAGAGTCTTTGAAAGCAAACAAAAGAGCACAGCAAATATAATATCCACTTTACGAAAATCTTTTCAGTTAATGCTGGAAAGTAGCAAATATTCTACTGAACCAGAATTGCTGCTTATTTTATTTGCAACCATAGCCCTGTTATACATTGTTATTGTATAGTCTTCCAAGTTGAGATTTATATCCTGAAACATCTTTTATTTCATAGTTAAAATATATTGATTGTAATTAATTAGCTCGTCAATCTTGACTTTCATCACAGGAATACAAATGCTTTTTAAATTTTTTTTTTTTTTTGGGTGCAGTATGCATTGTTTGTTGTGAATGTGAGAAAACCCTTCTTCAATTTCTTTATATTATAATGGACATGCAGGTACAGAAGTAATGTCAAAGAGGTTACACAGTGATCAAGATCCTTCACCAGTATTTAGTTGTTCTTTCTCGAGTAGAAAGCGTTCTCGGGAAGATAATGCTGGGAAAGAAAATAATGGAGGCATTTCATTTGATTTAAATATGCCGGCTGAAACCATGGATATGAAAGATACTGCTTTGGGGGCACAGGATGATTAGAAGTGTGTTGTGGTTAGTGCCGATGTGCTTCATCTTATTTAGTTTTATTATTATTCCAATTAGACATATAGAATTGTAGAGATAATTTGCACGATTGGCATAAAAATGGGTGTGGGATTGAAATCTTTCAAGATGTATTTTATAAGTTTTGATACATGAAGTGAAATTATTTTTAATACTCTAAGCAGGTTTCAGTTGTACAATTTAGACTGATTTGGTGTAGACTGCTCATTCTTTGTGCAGGTTTCATATGTACAGTTTTGACTAACGTGGTCATCAAAGTTAGCTTCTGAAGTTTCCTTGGCATGGAGATGTTAAATGCTATAACCATTAATAAGGTCACCTCATACAGGCACGATAAGTGAAAATGGCTGGAATTGCTTATTTTGATCAATGAAGAATCCCATGCTTTATTTTACTGTGGTTTACTTTCTTAGTCTCAATTAGAGGGCTAAATATAAAATTTAAAATCTATTTTGCTTATTTGCACATGCGAAAACCTCAGGACACGAAGCTTGTGTGCAGCAATTGTTGACGGCGATAGCTTGAACTTCCAGACCTTTGGAAGAATATCTATTGGTGTTTTGCCTCGCGTAATGATTGGATTAAGGAAATCTGCCAAAGATGTAGATTTTTCTCGAAAAGGATCTCCTTTGATATGTAAAAATGACATGCATTTTTAAATGCAAATATGGTCATCAAATTTAATAAAGTTCAACCTTTTGATGCTTCTGCTGGGGCTTATTGGCAAATTTACATATGCATTGTTATGTACTCTGGTTTTAGACATTTCTGGTCTGTGTTCAGTAAGAGTTCAATATATAACCTTGTATGACGTAAGTGTTTGGCAGGTCGTTAAGGTATTAAAAAAGTGAGATGCCTTATCTGATCTCAGCAGTGAAATCTTGATTTTTGTCTCCTGATTGTGTCAAGAATCAAGAGTTCTAGAACATATTGCCCTGTTAAAAAATTTAAATGAAGATTTTCTGAACCCTCTGGAGCTTTCAAAGGGTAGGGATTATTGTTACCTCTTGTTTTGTGCTCAAAGCAACGCCATGGTGGATCAGATTAATGACGATTTGGGTGCAATTTATATTTTGCGGATTGGTGACTTAGGATTGTTTTCATAGACTATATGCCCAGCAGCATTATTGTGGTTTTGTGCTCAAAGCAACGCCATGGTGGATCAGAATAATGATGATTTTGGTTTATTTTAAATTTTAAGGATTAGTGACTTGTCTTCATAGACTATGGCCAGCAGCTTTTTTCAGAAGTATGTTTCAAGAATGTTCTAATCGATGAGATGAAATGCATAAGTGGCCTATCGGCTTTGAGCATTTGATATCTATTCTTTACGAGTATATTGATCTGATTATTTGCTTTGATTATAATAATCATAATTAATTGAGCATGATTATAAATGATAATATTTAATATATATTTATATATACTATTAAACTGTAAATAATATTTAATAGTATATATTTATATATACTATTAATATATTCATGATAATGTTTCAATAATATAAATCATGCTAATATCGATAATGATTATCGATGTTGATTATATATATACCACAGCAAACTACTGATCGCAATTACTAATACTATCGATAATGATTATCGATGTTGATTATATATACCACAGCAAACTACTGATCGCAATTACTAATAATCACTGAGTATTATCAATGTAAAACGGCATTGTTAAGAGGCCGAACTCATGCGATATGAGGACATGTCTGATGCAGAGACATGTCTCTACGTGGAACATGTTCCATGTAGAGGCATGCCTCTACGAGAGACATGTCTCCCCAATACTTGTACATATGAAGTGATTGGGGATGCTTGTAATGGATAGAAAACATATTAAGTGCAGAGCAAGTATCATCGACAGCATATAGATCGATAATATACAATTCGATATTAATATCAGAATATCAATACAAGAAGATTGATATTAATATAGAGATTATTTCAATATCAGACTTTGAGATTAGAAGATATCGATATTAAATATATATTTCATCAACAATATTATCATATCATTGTTAAAATGAAATAAATACCTATTACTTGAATCTTATCAAAACTTTAACAAGAGGAATATAATACTTAAAGCTCAGAAGAAAGCTGAGTTTTCTTATTTAAGAAAAAGTTTATTTGCAGCTTTACATTAAGTATAACGTAATACTGGAATTTTCAATACATAATTGTCAGAACTTGGCTTTTTCTTCCTCAGAAATAAGAAGACAAGACGAGTCAAGGGGTTTCCAATTTCCATTCATGAACTATTGATTTACAGTTGTCGTCTCAATGGAGTGCATTACACAAAATATTTATTGCAGTGGCATTCTCTGTCATAAAAATTCTTGTTAAAAAGGGATGGAATAATTTTTTTCGGCAGGCGGGGGGAGGGGGAGGAGGAGAGCGGATGCTTTTGGGTTTCTGCACTAAGGTCTAGACTTTGATGTCTAAATAGATGTAGCATGATATGTTAAAAGCATTTTTTCGTTGGAGGGTTTTTCTAAATAGATGGCATGGATCCAATACCCATTATTTGGGGTTATCTTGGTATGTAGAAATGCTAGCCTGTCAGCGAGGAAATCATTTTAACAAGACAACCAAGAAACAAAAAAATGAGCTGATTCGGAAAAGAGCTGAAGGTGATAAAAACTACAAAACCATCATCGCTAATCATTTACATTTCCAGAGGGCAAATTCCCTGCATATACTGGAGAATTTAAGGCATGGACACTTATGAACTGCTACTAGATCCAAGTGGGGTATGATGCATTTGACAGAAATTCTATTTATTACCTCATCCTAAAGAAGGATCTAATACAGTAGGAACGGATGCAGTATCTGAGGTCATTTGGTTCTATATTCTGGCATTTAGCTTTTAGTTAACTTTTCCCTGGCCACTTATTTTTCTTTGCACCCTTGCCTGAACTAGGTTTTGTTATAATGTCTGAATCATATTTGAATCCGGTTTTCAATTAGTTGCATCAGCAACACACCATGGCAAATGACATCTCAAAATCAAAATCAGCGAGAATTAGAGCTTGGCCCCAAAGCCAAGATTGCTGCGTTATCTTTATATCTGCCAAAGAAACAGACGTATAAAAAACACTATAGTAATTTTGTTTGTATTGAAATCCTATCTAATATGAAATTAAAATGGTAGAAGACTTTTGATTGTGCTCGTCTTATTATTATGTTTAATGATCGATAATGTAACAGCAACAGCACTTACAAGCTTGTGAAAGGCTGATATGTTCTTTTATGTAAAGATCAATGACCTGGCGTTTGGACAAATTGGAAATACAATTCAAATAAACGTGGAGGGTCATATAAATAGCCTGACATATAATTGTTTATAGTGTTCCAAATACACCTATGTAGACGAGTACAAACAAATTCTCATATTATGAAATCTGAATAGGAAACTGGGATACTAATTTTTTTTGGGAATAATTTATTTGTTAACTCCATGTTTAATGTATAGATTGGTTTGTAAGTGTTACAGAAGTAATTTATTTGCATATTCCATAACGAGGTGATATTGGAATATGAAGTCAGTATATTCTATAACTAAGTTATAATGGCTTTTCAGAGTATGTTGGCATTATCACGAGTTCTTGTATGCTTGCAATGTCACGAGTTCGTATTGTTAACATTATTGTTTTATATTAATGTTTCTTAGAAGATTTTGGTACTATTTATTTAATGTCTTTGTTTTTTATTTGATATTATTGAAAATAAACCTAGTCTGTCAACTTTTTAATATAGGTGAAGTGGGGTCTTATTGGTGCCCCCACCTTAAAAATGAATTTACATGAATGTTTAAATACAACCTAGGGGAGAGGGATTAATAGGTGATAGGTTTGTAATACACGTGTGGATAAAATAGGCTTTATAGTGGTGCACTAAAATTGTAATGTCAATGCTTATCCTTAAAAACTGTTATAAATCTAAAAAAGCAACCATCATTTGATGTCACATAACACATCATTAAACATGACTTAGTGCATATCTATTGGACTTACTTTTTATGGGACCATTTAGGGCATGTTCATAAAAATGCATATTGAAGTGGTGTCATATTTGACCATGTGAACTAGAAAATGATTTTTGAAATAGATGATTTGACAAGTAAATTGCTATACAAAACTAAGTAATTTGAAATATCTGGATAGGATATAAAGAAGTACAAAGTTAAGGTGCACACACAATAGGTCCTCTCCGCTAATTACAAGTTAAAAACAAAATGCTACAAGATCATATATATGTCAGAACTATTATTAGATGCATTATGATTTTTTTTAGTATAATTTAAGTAAATTATGTCTATTTTTTTTAATTGTTTACTCTTATTATAAATAAAACCAATACACTATTAGTTTCCCAAGGAGGTAGTAGTGCACAATGCTAATCAAGACTATAGTCTCAATTATCATGTACATTCCTTGTGTTTATGCTCTTATGCCTATGCTGCTTGTGGTTACAAATATAGTGAAATTGAATGTAGGATGGGGAATTGCATTTGCTAGTTGGGGTACCTCCCTCCTTTGAATATGAACTTTTTCCTTTGATTGAATTTAACAAGGCCGATCTTTTGATTTTTAAGAGAATCGATTTTCAAGAGATAATAGTTTTTCTTTTTGGTGTTTTGGTCAATGCCTTACCTCAACACTAGAAGTTCAAATGTTTTTTTAATTATGGGAAGTGCAAATTACACTAGTTATTATATAAGGAATTGTAGGGCCTAGGGACACTTTTGTTTTTCATATGATTGCAATTATGCCTTTGGTTTCTATTTGAAGTTTCAACATAATTTGTCACCCATCATAATATAACAATATCTTTTGGAGTTCTTTTTCATTATTGTCAAGTTCATGTGCTTGGCATTATTCTATTCTTTACCCTCTTTGGTCCAAACTCTTTATCAAGTTCGAGTCGCTCATATTCACCTACATTGAAAGTTTTCCTCAATTGGTTTTTGGAGACCTCTATATTGAATGTGGGTTTTGTCTTTTGTCAACTAGCATTCCTCTTGTAGTTAGTTCATGATGGTAGAGTAGCTAGTAGACTCTCACAATGATTTTGCGTTAAAAATACTAACCAATGGAGGATCAAATAACAATAGTCCTTGATAGCCTTTCCTTTGTGTTGAGAGAATGGTTTGTGATTTGAAAATTTATTTTAATCCCTCTCAATTTCATTGTTTTGAGCTATACTTGTAAAGTATAGAGATGAATCTCCTAATAAATGATGTTATTTAGAAATGCCAAATTTGTTGTATCATATTCAAGAGAGTCTTTGTCTTACTTGTAATGTAAAAAATTGCACACCTTTGCAATTGTACCTTAAGTTATGGGCTTGTTTTAGTGTCCATTCTCCTAACACATGTGAAAGATCATTTCAGCCTCAACCTCAGTCTTTTCAAATTTGTTTGTAGATTCTTATTCTTTTATAGATTTGAAATTGTGTTAAATGTTGAGCAATTTTTCTAGGACACAAGCATGATACACAAACATCCACACAATCAAGCCATTTAAGAACTCTGCCATTTCTTGCCTATAAATTACTCCACATATGCCAAACAATCTAAGAGCAATGACAATATGAGTTTGGGTCATAAAGGTCCAATTTATTGTGCATGTATAACCAAGCCTCCCACTCATGAGGTCTAGTGAAAAGGCAGGCTCTTAACTTTATAAGAAGCCACCTCAACCATTTTAAATGTCACTTAGAACCTAGGTGGTTGGGGGCATTGAATTATCTATCCACCTCCCAATAACAGATCTCTCAACATCTTTGGGAGCATAAATATTAATGTTCCCAAAAGAATGATTGTTAACAAATATGTGGATCCAAAAGAGATGCCAAGTCATATTGGACCCATGATCAACCACACATAATTGCTAATGTGGTGCAATCAAAGTGACAACTCTTCCACGACAAGTCTCATGATTGGAGACAAAAACCAAGGTAGTTGGCCAAATAACACAACATGTTGAATGTGGAGATGGGGATTCAACATCCTTGAGATTGATAGATTCCCAAGGGATGAATGGCCCAACGAAACCTCACTTTTACTAGCAATTTGGTGAGCTAGGGAGATTAATTTAAGTTTAGATAAATTAAACAAATAGATACATAAAATGAAATACTAAGATAACTTAAAGATACAAAATGATAAAAATGTTTGGATTACAAAAGCAGAAAGCGTAGGCCACTAATATTGACTGACATGATCTGGAAGTTCTCTGTTTAGGACACCTGTGCAAGTTAGGGGCTACGACACAAATTCAAGATGATAATGCAATATGTGTGCATCTTGTATGGACATGGTACAAGAGTTGTATTGGAAAGGTACAAGCTGACTTGACTACTTAACAAAATACAAACTAAGCTATAGATGGTAATTATGGAATACATAATAACTCAAAATAGGATGCTCAAAAGACAAGGGAAAAGAAGAACATCTTACAACGTCCCAATGAAGAAGAATCATGATATGCCACTTCACTCTTCTCTTCAAACTTGTACACATGATGAAAAGAAAAATGTTGTGGTTGCTGATTTAGAAGCCAAGCAAAGTCAGATCCCCATTATGGTTTTGTACATCCACAGATAACCAAGATAAATATGATAGATAATTCGATTACCATGATAATAGATACATGATAAACAATGACACTATTGATGTGCTTATTCAAAATGTATAAGTGTATAAAAATGCTTTTAAAGACAATTCCCTTTGGAAGCCAAGAAACCAGAGCTCATTCAAATGGAGGTAAAACAAAGCTACTATGTAATGGAGATGACCAAGTAGAAATGTAGGATGACCAAAGGGATATGAAGAGTGTCCAAATGATCAAAACATTTTTGAAAACCACCAAGAAGCTATTTGAATCACTAAGAAGATCCAAAGGTCAGGCAAAAAGGAAGTTTTTCAACAACCAAAAGAATTCTCAACGTTGGTAGCTTACTAAAGGTTTTATACTGCTAGGGACAACGTATAATGCTCCAACGAGCACCTTTGGTTTATAGATGTGTGGGATGAGTGCACACCACACATATGTCACTATGACACACGTGTTCTAAATCAATATAGTCTACATGGTTAGTAGTTTGGACAAAAAGCAATGATATGACAAGTGAGATGAAGCAAAGGCTTAGGTGGAAATTTGATTTTACTAAAGAAAAGACACAATAAGATGTGAAATTGCATGAGGTGCAATTTAGGATGTTCCATTTTTGCTCCCACTTTAGAGAGCATATCATTAGTGAGATGCAAGATAAATAAGAGAGAGAAGAGTTAGAGAGATTATACCAAGATACAAAGGGGAAGAAGAGTCTTCTATCCTTGTAGAGTTGCTCCCAGGGAAAAGACCCAAAGATTTGTAACATAGAGCTAAGATGCATCATAACATGTTAGAAGTATACAAATATGTTATATGAAAAGTTTAAAATTTGATGAAAAAGATTAAAAGCATGACAGTTAGATATAGATAAGAAGATAGTGATAACTGAGATTGTACCATTATTGGTAGCAAGTTGTGTTATTCTAGATAGCCATATGATAGAGAAACATTTGGATAGTGGTTTGGCCCCCATAATTGTAAGATAAAATAAGATAGTAGATTGGTCCCCACAAAGGAAATAGATTAAAATAAGAGTTAAATTTTAGAAATGTGAGTGGTGTAGATATGATAGCCACTCCTTAGCGTTGAATGTGGTGCACAAAGGGGAACATAAATAATTCTAAGGACACAAATATGTTGCGTCAGGTCAACATAACAAGATGCTTCCACAAAATGCCACCTTACAACAAATTTTGACATTAGAAAAATCCATAGAAGTGAAAATAATTTATGTTTATCTACATATGAGCTACTCATCCTGGTATCAAAGCTTTTGGATCAAAAGAAGAGCACATGAAGAAAAAGATAAAATAAAAATTTGGGTCAACATGGAAGAAGGCCTAAATACCCCCAATGCTTTACATCATCCTTGAATGTTGAAAGTCAAGATATGACATAAAATAAATAGATAAAGAAAGAAGTGTATGGAAGTTAAATCCCTTGCTTCCAAGTACTAATGGGCTAACTTGGTTCTTTTAGGAGAGAAAAAAATAAAAAAGACAAGCATAAGGGTGCACAAATAGGCATGCTCTAATCTAAATATTAGAAGAGGTATTGCCTCAACAATATTTCACTAGAAGATCATCATCATCCCAATCTTGATCATAGGGGGAGGATGACTGATCCCGAAGAGGTAAAACCACTAAGGTAGCCCCATGTAGCTCACCAGTAGCTAGAGCCAAGGATGAATTTGCCTCAACATTTTCATCTAAAATCTTCATTGAGGCAAGAGCCAATGCTCTTGTGAAGATAGATGACAACATTGGAATATCCTCAAGAAAGTAAAATTTACACACCTCGAAGGACACAAGTGACTATAACTTAAGGTAAGGAAGGAGGATCCGTACTACTAACCTCTACAACAAGGGTGGGGACACACTCAAGAGAAGGAAAAGTTTGCTAAAAAATAAGCACTGATGCAAACATAAAAGTTGTAGGGATTGATTTCCAATTATGAAATTTGGTCACATGGCCTTTCTCAAACTTGTGCTTGAACAATGGAGGAGAAGATTTATTTTCCACTATAGAAGAGAGGTGATAATCAATTATTCTAGAGCATAGAGTCAAAGACCTAGACCAGTTCACGGTTAGGCCCATCAATAGTCCTCAGAGTAACGAGAAGCAACGCAAAGGATGAAGTGGGATGAGACGAGAATGAGACATGAGCAAGAGTGGAAGTAGGAAAAGAAGATACAAGGATTGACAACTCACTCTTAGCCTTTAGAGTGACCTCATGTTCCAAATCCATTTCTCATCAATGATGCTTATGCTCATGCTCAAGCTAGTTTAAGTATATGTGCAGAATAGGAAGAGAAGCTTGAGAAGGATCAATAACATCTTGGTCAAGAAATAGGTTCTAAGGGAGATGAAAGAGCACATAGAGATTGATTACCCTTTCCATAGACAACAAGGTGATGAATTTACACAAGCACGATCAATTCAAAAGGAGGACATGTGTTAGACTTCAACAATGCAGGTGCCATTCTTTTGTATTTTCTAGGTGCAACTACAAGAACATGAGACACCATTAGAGGTTGTGTGGTCTTCAAAAGACAAAGAGGTTTTTCCCGAGGAACATGATTTGCCTTGAAGAGTGAACAAATGGAAAATAATGCTATGAAGAAGGGGTGGGATGAGATGCAAGAACAAAAGTGAGAGGGACTATAGGTGCATAGGTGCTACAAATTGAACAAAGTTGCATGATAGCTTCTTGGTCATATACTTATTATATACTTTAAATAGTATATCTTCTTAGGGAAGCAAGGGCTTTACTAGAGAAGACAAAAAATAGTAGAGTAGGAAGCCCCCACGTGATACTAAAGGTTGATATCTAGTATCATAGATTGTGTTCACAACACCCTCATGGGGGAACTTCAAATATTTATGAACTAACAAGGGGACTTCCCCATAAGGACTAGACATGGGATGCCTCTCTTCACATAGAAGAGGTCTATCTTGGGGATGACAATAAATGTTGTCGACATTGCCGTGAGTCACAAAGGGACTAACAACGTGGTCAACCCAATATGGGAAATATAAATTTTATTGTGTGTTTAGATGGTATCTTTGCACTCATCATACCTTGCCTAATGTAGTCCATTCAAGAAGAGGACCTTCTCCATGATGGCATCATCTCTGCAAGTAGGATCAACCATAACACCCTTGATGAAATTTGTGTTAATCTTTGCAAAGGGGTACATCTAGAGGTGTGAATGTTAAAACCACATTTTTAGTCCTTTGGTTTGGAGGTGAGATCAAAGTGATAGTGATTATATTAAAAAAAATAGTATCATTTGATGAAGGGGAGGATGATGCATAAATTAAGTTTGTTTAGATTCATTTTAGTTTTAATAAAATGTGGAGAAGAGGATTCTCCACCTTTGAGATTGATAGAATCCCAAGGGATGAAAAGTCCAACATCACCTCACTTTTACTAGCACTTTGGTGAGCTAGGAAGATTAATTTAAGTTAAAGAGAAATTAAGCAACTACATACATAAAAGGAAATGCTAAGATAGCATAATGATACAAAATGATAAAATGTCTAGAAATTACATAAATAGAAAGAGTAGGCTACCAAGACTCACTGATAGGATCTACAAGCTCTTTGTCTAAGATGCTTGTACAATTCAGGGACTACAATGTGACATATGTCTGACCTATACAAACAAGGTACAAGAGTCATACCAAAAAGGTACGAGGTGACTTGACTACTTAATATAATGCAAACTAAGCTAAAGATGGTAAATAGGAAATACACGATAACTAAAAATAGGACTCCATTGAATGAAAAGGGAAAGGAAGAAGATCTTACAACCTTCTAATGAAGAAGAATCTTAATTTACCACTCTAATGTCCTCTTTTAACTTGCACACACAATGAAAAAAAATGTTGCAGCTATTGATTTAGAGGCTTTATAAAATCAAACCTCCATTTTGGTAATTCTACCTTCACGAATATCCAAGATAAATATGATAGAAAATCTAATAATGATAATAATAGATAAAAGAAAAATGATAGAAATTATTGATATGCTTATTCAAAATGTATAAGAGAATGAATTTGAGATGGAAAGGACAACTCCCCTTTGGAGCCAAGAAGTCGAAGCTCATTGGAATGAAGGTAAGAGCAAGTTGGTGTGTAATGGAGATGATTGAGAAGAAATGTACGATGGCCAAAGAGTTGTGAAGAGTATCCAAATGATCAATAAGTTTGTGAAAACCACTTAGAATCTATTTTGATCACCAAGAAGACCTAAATTGTAGGACAAAAGGAGGTTTTAAACAAACCAGAGGATTCTTGACACTAGTGGCTAGTCAAAGAAGGCGTTACATTGTAAGGGACAATAGGTGTAATACTCCAACAACCAACTTCAATCTAAAAATTTATGGGATGAGTGTATACCACAGGGATGTCTTTGTGACACACATGCTAAATCAAAACTGTCTACATGGTCAAGAATTTGGACAAAAAATGGCGATTGGTCAAGTGAGATGAATCAAAGGCTTACGTGGAGATTGTGATTCAGATAAAGAAAAGGTGCCATGTAATGTAAAATTTCACATGGTGCAATTAATTATGTTACATTGAAAAAACCATGGAAGAATAAATTTTAACTTCCTAAAGGTACAACACATCAATACTAGGGTGATTTTGATGGGAATTTTGCACATAATACTTATTGCCAAGGTCAATTAGACCTTATACTTTTAATGGGAGGAAATTAATGATTGGAAATATTTCATATCATCCTCACCCTCTAAAGAGGAGTAACAGTTCCACAAGAATTTTGAATTTTTTCATAGCCTTATAATCCATTCCATTTCTTCGCTAAAACATACTTCCCTTTCTCTAAGTGCCCAAAAGGGATGCTAGACCAATTCAAACTGGGTAGCTATGATGAAAGAACAAGCTTTGGTTGATGCATCAACACAAATTTTGGTCGAATAAGAAGTATATGAATGGTGAGAGGTGCACTTTGAAGAAGGGTTTGCACCGTCTTATTACGATTTCACAACAACATGCTCCTGGAGTTTTTTTTGCACACTGGAAGACAACAAATTTTTTTCCCTTACTTGTCACCATATTTTTTTTCTCATATGGTTTAGAAGTCTCAAAATCTCACAGAGAGTTAAGGATCCACAGTGGAGTCTTAGTCTTAAGAGTTTCTAATGGGAAATCCTTAATTTTACACGTTGATTAATGGAACCAAAAACAAGTATTTGGTAAGTTGAAATAGATCACTTGATGAGTACAATGAAGGATACCAATATGAATATCAAACATTTTCCTAAGGTACTAAGAGAAATCCACTTCCAAACAGATCCATATTTGGGGCCAAGCTTGATAAAAATGGTCTAGCTCAACACAAATGACCTTCCCAGAGGAAGAAGCAAAGAAAATGCCAACATGAAAAAGGGAGACAAGGGAACTCAAGATAGATAGGCACAAATAGTTTATCATCATTCAAGACTAAGAAGTCTTGAGTCTAACTTTGAAAAATAAAAAGAGACAAACAAACATACTAAGGGCCATACTAAAAAAATACTTCGACATAACTAACTTCAAGAAAATGAAATAGAAATAACCCCTTAGTGAGATTTTTAATTCCTTTTAAGACCCCACGAGGCACCCACATCCAATCTATTAGTATGCTTTCAAGTGGGGGCCTCCAAACAAAAAAACCATTGGCAAGTTGTTACCCAATTTTCTCCCTAGCTCAATCGAATAGAGCTAGAAAGGTGTTTTAAGCTAAAAATAAGGGGTATATGTTTTTATTCTGTTAGACTATTCATTTCATGAATAGTATGTCATTAAATGATTTTCAATTCAATATAAGTGAAAGTACAATAAAGAAATCAAAGCTTTTCAGAGAAAAGTATTTTATTTATTCACATGTTCAAATGAATACTCCCATACAAGACATGGGAATGACTGAAATATACAATAATGAAAATACACATATAATTATGGAAAAAAGAATAGAAAGAGAGGAGGGGACCTGTCATTTCCTGATGAATGAAAAATCCCATCTTCTAATGTTGAATCTTTTGCTCCTTGCTCCACAACTTGCTTTTCTATGTCTAATTTACCTGTAGAAAGAGAGAGAAGGGGGTGTTAGATCTTAGGGATCCTCATACATTTATATGCAATATCAATAAATGCAGATTCAATTTTCATAATGTATGAATAAGAGAGTAGAAAGTAGAAAATCCATTCAAAACTTCATCATTTTTATCTAACGAGTTTGTTCAATGTGCAGGTTTAGGTATCACTGTTCATTATTGAAAACTTTAAATTGATATCATAACATCACAACATGTGGGATAAAATGGGATTTCACAAGGGTTGAGCCTTTCATGCTTCTATTCTCATTTGAGCATGGTTAATCATTACAAAGTATGAAAATCCTTGCATAAAACATCCCATTATGGTTCAATTAGGAAGATGTACATAATTTGTAACAATGAATCTTTTGATTCATTGGTAAAAACAAATTGCATCTCCTTAACAAGACCATAATGAGGTGGAGGATGCATTCACCTTGTTATGGTTAACCATGTTCCCAGATAGAAAAAAACATAATCAATGGTCATGTGACTGTTTCTAAATGTCATACTACAACAAATATGCTGCTACAAGATTACAACACACAACTACATGATACACACTAATGACCTAGTAGAGGTAATGTAAGATAACAACCAAAAATATGCTTAATGACATGCATTATGTGATACCAAAAATCATAAAGGATACCAATACAGTCACATATGACACAATGAGTAAAGTTAAGATAAGAGAGTGCTATAACAATCATGGATCATACGGTATTATCATGAAAGACAATGTCATTAATGGTAAAATCAGAAAAGAGTGATCATTCAGATGCCAAGGAACAAGATAACAATGACCAAAAAATGGAAATGAACATAAATACAAAATGATTTATTTGTTTTGAGAAGAGAACAATTAGGAGATCCCTATTACAAGAATTCATGAAAGAAATAACAATAATGTTAGTAACAGTGATAAAAGATGCTACATATGTATTCACTAGTAAAAAGAATGACATTGATAAGGAGGGAATTGATAAACAAATATTTTCAATCCTTGGACACTGTCAAAATAGTGTCAGTCAATGTTATTGACACATGTATTAAATAATGAGAGAAATGAAGAACTACAAGCACATAAAAATGATTTTCAATGATAAAATAGTGATATAAAAGAGAGCGCAAATCCAAGCATGGAACAATGATGAAAAGCATATGAAGATAATATATATCATGATTTATAATAGTTGCTACAATGAAAAAGATCAAGAACATATGCTAAAGTAGTGACGAGGACACTTTAGAAATATTACCAATTTATCAAGACACAATATAGTAGTAGTCACATGCATGGAAAATTATCATACCAAGAAGTATCACAAAGAACATTAAAGAGAACCACATTATAGAGACAGTTAGCATGAGATGAATAACATTTGTCTGCAAATTTTTGAAAAGTTACAACATTTAAAAGAGAAGATGAACCTCAAGTTTCCTATAGCAATAATAATGAACATATATAGCAACAATGAAACTTAAATGCACTGTTCAATCCTTGGCACACAAAAGACAAAGATATAATTACCCTGTCAAATACATTGAAGAAGTTATGTTTCTATTATACATTGAAGCAATAATATGTTGGGATTATGGAAAGGTGTGTACTAAGAGGGGATGGGTAAATCAATACCCTTAAAACTTTTCAAACTGAATCTTTGTAAACATGAATATTACTAATTGACTGTATCAATTGCATTTAACATACATCCAAAACATAAATGAAATGTAAATGCATGTAATCTAATCAATAAACCATTCATGAAACTTCATATACATAACTCAAGTATTTTGGTATCATAGAAACCCTTGTTACAAGGTAAAAAATGCGGTAGGGATGACACCCAAAAAGCTTCACTATTGTAGTAAAAAAGTTTGCCGGTTTAGGCTGCAAAGATTGTGATCACTTCTGGTGATCTTACCATGTTAGGAGTAACAATGAGATCAACTAGATCTACCTGGTTAGAGGATTTTAGCAACACAATCAAGTGTGCAGTCGGTTAGGATATTTACAAAAGAACTGTTAAGTTCACTTTGTTAAGAGATTTTAAAAGTCTGCTCCAATGGTTAAAGAGTAATAGTGGGATTGATACGTAAATAGCAACTTAATCTTTCCTAATTCAGATCTGTAAAGTATTTATCTATTATCACCTTAATGTGATTGATCTCCTCAATGAATACTGCTCGGTATCCTTCCGTTCCCGATAAACTGAATATTCCTTCAATGCTTTGTCAATCAAAACCCTATCTAATCTTCAGATGTCTTCCACTGTGACAACTACTACATGTGAGATACATGTCAAAATGACATCCTAACAAATTTATATCAAACTGATCTTGACCTAATTAGGGTTTAACCTCTATCTTAGAAAACCTAAGATCTACGGTAGAAATGAATAACCTAGATCAACATTACATAGGAATAATCAATAATTTAATGATTACATCCATATTAAATTTTGTCTCGATCTTGGTAAACCATTTTCTAATTGGTGTAAACCATTTTCCTTGTTGTTTGTGCCATTCCAAACTGCTATGTCATTTCCTATTTCATTTGGTGTATACTACATTCATCACTCGGTAATTAAATGGTGCTCAGTTCATATGAATGCTCGGTGACTACTGTGCTCGGTACTCGGTAATCATTTTTCTCGGTAAGAGTGCTCGATCAAAGCTGTATTTGGTTAACTGAATGATCTGCCTTGTGTTCTTCTTGGTGTATAGGCTCTGTGTATTGACCGACTACCCTGTCTTGTCTCCTTTACCGACTATATGATTGAATGATACTAATGAAAACCATTAATGCTCTTTAGGAGTAACATTCTCCCCCTTTGGCATTAGTATCAAAACATTTATGTATATGCAGCAACTTCAAAATTTGGACTTAACCAAAAAAATATGAATCTATGTGAACTCCCCCTTTGTACATGCTCTCGGTGTGAAGTACATACATGAATATATATACATATATTTTTCCCCCTTTTTTGAAATTAATGCCAAAAATGTACTCACAACTTGTCAAAAATGTTCTGATGGGTTTTATTCAATGTAGACAAGAGGTTTTCCCATTCCTCCTTAAGATTCTCAAGAGAAATGTGCTCTAATCCGACTTGTGCATGGATATCAAAAATATTTTCTAATATTGATATCTCCGGGGTGGCAACTAAGTCTTTTTCATTATTCACATGCCGCTATATCACCTTGAGGTGTGGAAGTAACTCTGCTTGTAGCTCAATTACTTGATCTCTGATCTCATCTTCTTCTTTCCTCAATTCTAATCTTAACCGCTAGATTTCTTGAACTTTCGCATAATGCTCATAAAATGCATTTGGCTTGGTTAAAAGATTATTTTCACTAACCTTGATCTCTTCATCTAGCTTGTAATTTTTTCACTAAGCTCGGTAGTGAAGTGGTCTATAGTGCATAACTTGTGCAAAATTGTAATAACTTGTTGAATAATAGTGTCAAGCTCGGTTATTATCTCAGATAGCTTTACTTTATTTACTACCACTTCTTGGATGATTCATTTTTCTAATTTCATTTGTATTTTGGCCTCTTCTCTTTCTTTAATTCTTTTCTTTGCATCTATATCTAGAGCATTGATGTGGCCAGTTAGAGTAGCAAGTTGATCAATGATGGGAGTTGCCTCATCAACATTGATATCAGGGACTACTTGCATCAAAATTTCTCTAACATCCTCTAAGACCTATTTATGTTTACTTTCTTATCTTATTTTTTCCTATGCAACCTTCCTTGTGCACAATTATCCATACCTTCTTAATCCTTTAGGGTCTAAAGTCCTTGGGTCACATGTAGGGATTTTGATGATTTCATCTAGTGTGACTGGACCCTTACCATGTTTTTTATTTTTCTTATTCTCTGGTGTGGGATATTTCCCATATGGTACTAGAGCTTTGGTCTCTAGATTTAACTTTTCTTTCTCGGTAGACACACTCTCTTCCTTATCCTTCCCTTTGAATGGTGTCCCAGTTTCATGTCCTTGGGCTTCTTGCTTGGTATCTGTTGTAGATGTATGTACATTATTTTTTGTCTCAGGATCTTTTCTTTCTGTCTCTTTGTTTTCATGCTCAATGGTGTCTTTTCTCTCTTTTGCACCCTGTCCCTTGGTTTTGTCTTTCTGCTGCTTGGGTGTATTATCCTTACTTTTACCTTGTGTAGCAATGTCAATTGCTTGTACTAAGATCAAAAAATTACCCAGTATGTCTACTATTGCTACCTCGATAGGTTGATCTTCTTCGGTGTTACCTACAACTATAGTGATGTCTTCATCTATCTTATCATCATCATCAGGATCTCCATGTGTAATGTCTTCTATCAAGACTTCATCTATCCCAGTTGTTACTAATTGCTCGGGAGCATCCTGTGTGTCCCCTTCAATATATCTAGCCAAATAAAAATCCTTGGCATAAGTGTCATCTGGTTGCTCAATGTTGGATATATGAATTGGATCCTTTGTGGCTATGTCAGCATCATCCGAGTGGACTCCTTTTCCTCTACTTTTAACTTTCTTCTCAGGTATTATAGCCAGTGCAAGTTGATCTTCTTCTTCCCTTGATTCCAAAATTTTTGCCCATAGAAGCTTGCTATTCTTATCAAATGCCTCAAGTTGACTTGCCAAAATGTTAAGTGCTCTACCTTTCATCAAAAATTGATTGGAATACTATTTCATCAACTCATCAATCTTGGTAACTGTAAGAGTAGGCATTGCCAAAATTAAAGAATGTTCTCTCATTTTCTTTTCTGTATGCAAGGCATATGTCCACCTTGCTGATACCTTTTCATAAAGCTCTTTAGGGATATATCTGTTAAACTCAATAGGTAATCTCTTAAATTTAATCATCATCTAGATGATAGCCTCTTTAATTTTCTCCTGATCCTCAGTAGACATATATACATACCGACTCATCTTAGGGTGAGTTAGACTACCTGCCTCCTTTATATTTTTGGCTAACTCATCTATAGATTGACTCTTATTTACAAAAAATTTAAAATTACTTTGATCATCTTATTATTCTTTGTCTACATCATCTTTTTCTCTTATCAATCTTCTCCTCTTCTTTGGTTGCTCGGTGGTGACTTGTGCACCTCTTTTCTTTTTCTGATAAGTCTTTGTGGGAGAATGCCTTGTGATTTTTACAATTCCTTTCTTTAGGGGTGGGTAAGTGGCTGTAGAGGATCTTGTCCTCTCTTGTGTAGGTGTCTCTACTTGTTTTCTCTTCCCTGTGGCCTTTACCGGTGCAACTTAAATCTCCTTATCTGACTTGGTTGACTCCTCATGTTCACTGTTCCCAATTAAAAGTTGTTCCTCAGTTGCTTCTTCAACCAAATTATTTGTTGATTCTTCTTCTTCTTCTTCATCTTCTCTGAATTATTTTACCAATGTTTCCATCATCTTCTTAGATTTTCTATTAACCTTCACTCCAACTAGATCCATTTTTATCCTTAACTTAGCTTCCTCATAGGTTCCAAACCTAGTAGCTTTTGGATCTTTGGGCTTGGCCAATAGTGCCTTAATTGACCTAGAGGCTCGGTCAATATCCAGTTCATAGCCCATTGGTTGTAGACAAGTAGTTCTTGGCTCAGCTGCCTTGATTAAGGTGGTGTTGGTATCCACTATAAAACATATTTCTTCCTTGTGTTTCTCAACTAAGTGATCTGGAATCCTGCTTCTTTTGTGCATTCTATCCTTAAACTTTCCAAAATAATCATCCATGGCAGTTACAAAATTCTGACCTAGATTCTTTATAAACTCACTTATTTGTATGATAACTGGTTGGTTGACATCCCAGTCAACATTACTGACATATGGGGAGTAGTTTTGCAAGTAGAAAAATATACAGACCAGTAATGAACCAAAATTACATGTTTTTGTCTTTGCTACCTGAATGGTTCTCATGTTCTCCTTTAGTTGTTTCAACAGTAGCTCAGTGAGTTCTAACTATAGACCTTTCTTAACAATCTTATATGCTATATCTACTGCTCTACATGGTATGTTATTGGGTTTGCTAGATTGAAAAATCTTGTAGCCAATGACATAGGCTCCAAACCTTGTTTTCAAATCAATGATGGTATTTACTCTCATTAAACTGCCATCCTATTCGACTCCTGTGAACTTCTCAATTTTTGCCCTTAGTGAATTCCTTATAGCCTTAGCCTTGTCATTAGTGGGGTAATCGATAACCACATGAATAATATCGTTAGATAATTTGACCAGTTCATCCAACCATAATTTTCCTTCATGCACACAGTTAAGTACATCCCTAACCCATTCATATTTAAAGTCTCTTAAGAAATATAGGGCATTAGTCAATCCTTTGTATTCCAGGTGTTTGTGCTCATCCTGTTGATATTGTGGCGACTGATCATGTAGTGGGTGTTGATATTGTGACAACCTCTCATGTAGTTATTGGAGGTGAGGGATTTTTTTGTGCTTTTTCGGGAAAAATTTTGTGCTTTTCGGGAAAAAGGAATACCGACATTGTAAAACCCTAAAATGGTCGATTTTAGAGGTTGCCCTAAAATGCTGTTATAAGCGACTAAGATGTATAATGCATTGTAATGTTGGTGTATGTTTTTTTGGGATTATAAGAAAGGTTGGATAGCTGTGTAGGTGGACATAGCCCAGGTTTTGGGTGAACCATGTTAAATCTATGTGTTCTCTATTTTGAGATTGTTTTCTTCTTTTGTTTCTGGATATAACTGTTAATTTTATATTTTTCTGGATCTGTCAATCCCTAAAACATCCTTGAGCTTTCCATTCTCACTTAGCTCCTCGTAAGTTGATTGTAGTTCAAAATCTCTAATTTGACTTATTTTGTAGTGGATGTAAGCACATATCCTGAACCAATAAAACCCTGAGTAGTATGCTAGAAAATGTGCTTGCTTGATCAATTTTGGGATGAAACATGTATTTAGGTTTCTCATAAGTTGTGGACTTGATCAGTGTGACCTTCTTGTCACTTTCAGACTTGGATAGTTTTGGATGAAGATGCCATCGTTCTTTCAAATTTAGGGCTTTCTCGAAATCTTAGTGAAATAAGTCAGTAGCTGATAACTTACTTGGAATTATGATAAACTTGCTAGGGATCTCCTCAAATCATTGTTGAATGCTCAAGAAACTCTTGCTCAAATTTTCTCAAATCACTCTGGCTTTGCTCATGATCGTTGTGCGATGAAATGACTTTCTTCATCATGTATTTATCCCTAAAATATCTTTTCCTACTCAAAATTTTGCATTAAATGCTTTACCTACCACAACTCGGTAAACATAGTGATGCTCAGTTATCACTTTTGAAACTTTAGCTCAGTTAACACTAGATATTTCTCGATTGATACTTCAACTCGGTTAACCTTGCCAATTTTACTGACTAACAAACTTTTACTCGGTCATGCTTTTACCAGTTATACACATTTTAAGCTCAAAACATACAATACCCTAGTGCATCTTATTTTATGTTGATTTGGTGTTCATCCAATAGATATAAGGAACTATTGTATGATATAACCAATTGAAATTTAGTTCCATACATACCTGAATTTCTTAGGTGGAGGTGGTGAAATCACCTAATCCATAAGATGAGGTGTCACTGGCTGTAGTGCTTGATCCAATGTTGTCATTCGTTTCTTTTCTCCACATTTGATTTCTTATCCTCATGATTTATTCAATTTTGTTTCCATTAGCATTTACCTCTGGTGCTCAGTCTCTACAATCTTTGATCAAGTGACCAACCTTGTGACAGTGCAAACATGCCATTCCAGAACTTGTCCAATTATGAGATCTTCCTCTCCAGTTATTCCTCATGCAATTTGCTGCAATATGTCCATATCTGCCACATGCTGTGCAATTAAACCAAGTGTTGTAATCCCAAGTATATGCATTACCTTTCCTTCTCAGTTGATATGTCTTGTTCTATTCTTTCGGTTTCCAAACTTGTTTCATCTTTTTCCTACATTCCTGTGATATGTGTCTATGCATGTTGCAAGTGCGATAATGATTTTACATGTAGTGTTTCTTAGGTGACCTATTCAACTTTGTTATACACTCATGTGCTTGATGTCCATATTTATTACAGTTATAACAATAACCATCAAATTTAGGAGTAGATTTAGGAATACCTTTTTCTTTGCTTCTGCAAACATTTGATGTGTGGCCTAGTTTTCCACAATGATAGCAAGAGAGCTTCTTTGGCCTTGGATTAGCATAGGCAATCTTCTGTTCAACTTGTCTTGATGACTCTCCCTGCTCGGTATAGCCTAAACTAGTAGTGCTGTCAAGTCTTCTTTGATTGATTAGGAATTGATCCATCCTTTTTTTACTTTCTTCAAATTTCTTAATCATATCATTATGTTGTTGTTGAGTCTTTACTTCATTATTTAATCTTTCATTTTCTTCTCTCAATTCATCGATGTCTTCCAATTTCCTTGTAAGCTCATTGTTTACTCAGTTGACTTCCTGAATCATGACAACCATCTGATTGGAATTTTTAAAATGATGCTCGGTGAGTCTCATTATCTCAGATTCCTTTTCTTCCATCTTTTTAGTCATTTACCTCCTATCTTCAATAAATAAATTTCTTTCTTGTTCATCCTACCTTGCATTGTTCATGACATCAATCATTCTAACCATTTGTGTCTCTTAACCGATCTGTAGTAATTTCACCTATTCCGTAAGATGTTGATTCTTTTCAGATAGATCAGATATGGTTCCTTCAAATGCATCAGATATGCTACCAGATCCAGTTTCTAGATGCCTCAAATGGATCATCTATCTCTTCTCCATGATAATCAGTCTCATTATACCAAAATTCCATATCCTTCCTTTTGACCAGTAACTCTTTAAGTTTCTCTTTGGCATCCTTGAATTGTTCAATGTAGATCTGCAACTGCAATTTATGATTCTCAATATTTTTGTCAAGCTTATACCTTTCCATCCTTAAGATCTTTTCTCTTCAGTGGTTAAAATTCCTAATCAAGAGAGCTAGCTTTGATACCAGTTGTTGGGATTATGAAAAGATGTGTACTAAGAGGGGAGGGGTGAATCAATACCCTTAAATTTTTTCAAACTGAATCTTTGTAAACATGAATATTACTAACTGACTGTATCAATTGCATTTAACATACATCCAAAACATAAATGAAATGTAAATGCATGTAATCTAATCAATAGATCATTCATGAAACTTCATACACATAACTCAAGTATTTTGGTATTGTAGAAACCCTTGTTAGAAGGTAAAAACTGCGGTGGGGATGTCACCCAAAAAGCTTTACTACTGCAGTAAAAAAGTTTTCCGGTTAAGGATACAAAGATTATGATAACTTCTGGTCATCTTACCCTATTAGGAGTAACAATGAGATGAACTAGATCTACCTTGTTAGATGATTTTAGCAACACAATCAAGTGTGCACTTGGTTAGGATATTTACAAGAGAACTGCTAAGTTCATTCTGTTAAGAGATTTTAAAAGTATGCTATAATGGTTAAAGAGTAATAGTGGGATTGATCTATAAATAGCAACTTAATCTTTCCTGATTCAGATCTGTAAATTACTTATCTATTATCACCTTACTATGATTGATCTCCTCAATGAATACTACTTGGTAGCCTTCTGTTCCTGATAAAATGAATATTACTTCAATGCTTTGTCAATCAAAACCCCGTCTGATCTTTGAATGTCTTCCATTGTAGAGGATACTACATGTGAGATACATGTAAAAATGACATCCTAACAAATTTATATCAAATTGATCTTGACTTAATTAAGGTTTAACCTCTATCTTAGAAAACCTAAGATCTATGATAGAAATGAATAACCTAGATCAACATTACATAAGAATCATCAACAATTTAATGATTACATCCATATTAAATTTTTTCTCGATCTTGGTAAACCATTTTATAATCAGTGTAAACCATTTGCCTTGTTATTTGTGCCATTCCAAACTACTATGTCATTTCCTATTTCACTCGGTGTATACTGCATTCATCACTTGGTAATTAACTGGTGCTCAATTCATATGAATGCTCAGTGACTACTCTGCTCAGTACTCGGTAATCATCTGGCTTGGTAGGAGTGCATGGTCAAAGCTATATTTGGTTAACTGAATGATCTACCTTGTGTTTTGCTCGGTGTATTGACCGACTATCTTGTCTTATCTCCTTTACCAACTATATGATTGAATGATACTAATGACAACCATTAATTCTCTTTAGGAGTAACATAATATTCTTTAAGCACAAAGACAACATTATCAAAGGATAATAGTGATGGTTGTACTTAGTATGTATCTGTGAAAATTAAAGTCCATAAATCCCATTACCAATACATGCTAAGTTATCTTAAAGGAACATAGTTAGGAGTATTACTGTCATAACATAAAAATGTTAAAGATCAAAACAATGAATCATAATTTTTCTTGAATATATCAAATCATAAATGTAAAATTAGAGAAAAGGATTATGCTATCTCCACATAAGAGTGTTGGATTAATTATGGAAAGAAAAGTACTGAGAGGGGAGGGGTGAATCAATACTCCAAAATATTTATCAAATTTTCTTACCATTCACCGAATTAAAAACTTTTCTTACATCATCATAAAAATATAAATCAAGGCATAATTCACAACTCTAACACCATGATTTTTGGTCTCGCAAAAATCCTTGGTTAGAGGAAAAAATGCGGTGGGGATGGTACCCACAATACTTGACTACTGTAGTAAAAATTTTGCTCGGTTAGAGCTACAATATTTAGCTATTTTTGATAGCTTACCCTGTTAGGAGTAGTTACCCTAATAAGAGTATAAAGACTTATTCAATCTACCTTGCTAAAGGATTTGACAACTCTAATCTAAGAGATGTACCCTATTAAAGGATTTACAATTAAGACCTATTAGGGCCTACTTGGTTAAGATCTTTTACAATTCTGATTACACAATAAATCAATACAAAAAATGTCTCTAATAATGCATCAACATATGCTTATTAGACTCAATATTATTTGCCTCATTTTGTATTTCACTCACAGTTCAACTTCTTTTCTCGGTAGCCTCAACTCTGATTCACCTTCACAATTATGCTTTTACTGCTCTGTTACTTAATAGCTTCTCTTCTCTTCATAACCTTCTCACTTTTATTTCTATTCCTCTTCTCTCTCCCTCATTCTCACACACACACACATACTCACACTCTGATCTTCATATACCGATCCTTTTATACTCGATCTAGAAGCGGTGTAAATGTTCTAGATTCTTCTCCTTAAATGGTGCTAGCATTGGTTACATCTCCAATGCATATATTCCACTTAATTTCCATTGGTGGATCTTACCTTATAATCATGCATAATAATCTTGTTTAAATCTCCAATACATTACCAAACAATCTTCTTGGAATCCATAAAATGTTTTATGCTCAGTGTCTAGATTCAATGTATGTAATAGATTCTATTATGTCAGCCTGTGTTACTCAGTAACACATTTTGTTCTTACTCGGTAACATTTATACTCTCAGATGGATAACTACTATCATACACTTTAACTCGATAAATATTTTGCACTGCTCGGTGTCTGTCACTCATTTCCCTTTACCGAAATTGTCTCTGCCTTTATTTACTAACTTATTTGCTTTACCGATTGAATTTGACAATTAATATGACTTTAACAAAACTAATGACAAAAAAATAAATCTATAAGAATATCAATCTCCCCCTTTTGCATTAGTTTTGAATCTTTGTTAAAAACTTCAAATTCATCAAAATTTTGTGTCCTTAATCAAAATTTGACTATGTATGAACTTCTCGGTAAATTCTCCATAACTCCATAACTCCTTATGACTCTCCATTACTCTCCATAACTCCCCCTGTGGAAATACTTCTTATATACATATATCTATCTATCTATTCCCCTTTATATACATATAATCCCCCTTTTATATAACACTATAGCCCCCTTTTTTGACAAAAATACCAAAAACAAAATTACTTACTAGGATCTGGTGGAGGAATCTTATAAAAAATGTGTTTTTACCTCTTCTTTGCATCTTGCTGAGATGTCTCCCATGATTCCTTGAGTGTCTGCAACAACACAATTTGTTCACCAATATCAGTTGCTAATCCCATCAATGCAAAAGCACATTCACAAGGAAAAGGAGTTAGTGCATGCCCCTAACATCACTGCTTAAGTTAACTTTTTCCTTCTCATGCTTTCTCTTCTTTGAATTTTTCTTTTATATTTTCATACTCTCTCCAGTAGATAACTTTGGGGAACAAGACACCTTCTTTTCATCAGATGGAGTAGCTATAGTTGTATCTTCTGTTCTTTCTTCTCTTTCTTCTTCTTGATTTTCATCCTTCTTCTCTTCCCGTTTCTCTTCTTCCTACTTCTCCTCATGAACTTCTTATTTCTTCTCTTCTTCTTTATCCTTTTCCTTCTCCTTTGGCTTATCCTTTTATTGCACATGTGGTTGTCGACCTATAGTATCGGTAATGTTACTTGTTCGGTATTTTGACATGGATTTGTATCAGTCTCTTTGGTGTCCTCAGTTTCCTTTTGTTCTATCTCCTTTGCTATTTTGACAGACTCCTCTACATCAATAGGAATATCTTTAGTAACCTCTAAGATAACATAATTAATCTTATAAAAATCAAGTATTTTTTCAATAATAAGATCTTCATCCATCAAATTGGCCTTGACTATATCATTAGTGTTTAGTTGTTCAGTATCCTTGTCCTCGGTAATAATCACATCTTCAACATGTGTTATTTCTTCTGTTGGGTCCTTACCAGTTATATCCTCAATAATTACTTCATATTTTTCTAAGGTCAATTCAATAGGGTCTAACTTACCTTGTTTCTCCTTGATATTAGTTTGTTGGATAGGAAAGATCTCTCCATATACCATCTGTTTCCCTTTTCACAGTTTCAAGTTCACCAGCCATTATTTTCAATGCTCTACTCTTTACAAGACATCTCTTTGAATATTCCTTTAATTCTTCTTTAATATCTTGTACCGACAACTTAGGTACAATAATTGCTAGACATCTTTCCCTAATTTACTTCTCATAAGTCATAACATACTTCCATCTAGCATCAATATTTTTGTATAGTTCATTAGGTATTTAGTTGGCCATCTGAACCATAATAGTTCTAAATTTGTGCAGTGGAAACAAAACTTCCTCCTCAATATTTTCTTTTTCTTCATTAGTTCTTGTTTCATATTTTACATATTTTATTCCTGCAAAACCTCCATAATTCTTGAGATTTTCAATAAACTCATATAGGTTTCTCTGTTTTGGGGGCTAGTTTTGCACAACTTTAAATTGGCTTAAATCTTCTAATTTAGTCTCGCTATCTTCTTGTAGCTTTAGCTTTCTCCTCGATCTACCAGATGTTTTCTTTTCTCTCATATATGTTTTAGGGTTTTGTTGGTCTGACACTAGTTTCTTCTTCTCTCTCAGTGTGGATGAAGACCTTGTCAATAGTCTTGTAGCTATGGGGCTTGGAGTTTCCTTTTTCATTCTTATTTTCTTCCCCTTTACTTTAGAAGGACTAGATTCATCTTCTTCAATGCTCATTCCAATATTTTCTGATAAATTACTTATGTTTCTACTGGTTTTCCTTAGTGCCTTAGGTATCAATATACCTAGTTTTATCTATCCTTCACTTCTTCATAAGTCCCATACCGATTGGCTCTCTTATCAACCGATTTAGCTAATAAAGCTTTAATATGGTATGATGTAGTGTTAATGTCCATTTCATATCCCATTGGCTATAGCCAGATAGTCCTTGGATCCACATCCTTCATAATGCAAGTGTTGGTGTCCACTTCAAAATAAATAGCATCTTCGTACTTTTCCACTAGTTGAGGTGGAATTCTAAATTTCTTGTGCATTCTGGTTTGGAACTTAGAAAAATAATAATTCATTATCATGTCAAAGTTGTCTCCTAAACTTTGAATGAATTCATTTATTTGATATATGATTGGTTTAGCCACACTTCATACTACATTACCAATTGATGGGATAAAGTTCTGAAAGTAGAAAAATATACATACTAATAATGAACTGAACTTCAAAGTGTTGGTCTTTGCTTTCTGAATGGTTTTCATATTTTCATCAATATGCTTTAGTAAGATGTCACAAAGATCAACCTTCATATCTTTCTTGACTATCTTGTATGCAATATCCACTGCTCCACATGGTACACTATCTACCTGAGAGGATTGAAAGATTCATTAGGATATAACATTGCATGCAAATATAAATTCACGATCTTCCATTGTTGAGAATTTGAGACCTCTTCCATCCCATTTTGCTAGTGTCAACTCACACAACTTGTTCTTGTCTATTTGCTTATATGCCTTCAATCTATCATTGATTGGATAACTAGTCACAATATGTAACACATCTTTTTTAATCTTAAATGGTGCAACAAACCACATGAATTTTTTGTGAACTCAGCTCAATACAATTCTTGTCGATTCTATTTTGAACACACTTGGTACATGCATGGAATGCACTAAACCCTTGGTTTCCAAATGAATATGCTCTTCTTTTAGCTTCTAATTCACAGATAGATTTTGGTAGGATGTATCAATATCATGTTGGTAGATCTCCTTGATCTTGCAATTAATGAATGCATAAATGTCTTTGATCAAAATTACTCTCGGAGGAATCAAAGATAGAGCTCTGATCTTGTCAGGTTTGAAAAATTTAATGGGTGGTAGCTTGTACTTCAGATTGACAGGATCAATCTTCTCAATGACAAAAGGATTCTGTACTTTAGGTGCCATTGATTCACAGATATACACATTTGATTGAGATAGGGTTTCATTTGAATATTAACTTAGTCGTGCTTTCACAACTCAGGAAAACACCAAAAATTACTTGAATGCTCTTGATAGTGCTTAGATCTATTCAGTCAAATGCTCGAATGCTCTCAAAGGACTCATTTATGCAAAGTGCTCAAATTCTCTTGAAAACATAAGGTAAAAATAAAATGACAAAGGGTCTATTTATACCTTTTCCTTGATTAGGGTTTCCAATGACTATAAGTGTAGCATTTAATGCTGTCACCGACTCTCCTTTTTCTTACCAATTACCAATTACACTTCCTTACACTGAATGAAACAAAATTACATAGTCTCTCACCGATCAAAATATGAAATGTTAACTTCACAACGTATATCCAATTGCATCTAAATATGCTTATATAGATCTTTGCACAAATGTTAGGAACCAATTTAAGATTGAATTTTAGCTCACAATTCCTACAAATACCTTTGAACAATTAGGTGAAGATAGATGCACCCGATCTAGAGGATGAGGTGCTATCAATTGTTCCAAGTGTAGTTCCATCATCTAGAGACTTTCTTCTCCATGTTCTATTCATATGATCTCTTATTTCTTCCATATTTACTTGAAAAGTTTCATTTGTCTTTTCCCCAGTTGGAGTTTTGCCTCGATACCTGCAGTCTTTGGCTAGGTGACCAACCTTGTGACAATGAAAAAATGCCATTCCAGGATTTCTCCATTTCTATTGTTTCTACCATGCATCAAAATGCAATTTGCTTCAATGTGTCAAAATCTCCCACATGTTGTACATGAAATTCTTGTATTGTAATCCCATTATATTATTGAACCTTCTCGGTTGTTTGCAGTATACTATGAATTAGGTACCCTTTTGACATTATTCCTTTGTGATTTGTAGTCTTCATACTTACGACCATATTTATTACAAGAATTGCAGTAACCATTAAATTTTGTCTTCCTTGTATTTTTAGCAATCCTTGATCTACACTCATGCGTTATGACCATACTTATTGCAATTGTAACAATATCCATCAAATTTAGGAATGCTCGGTGGTTTAAATCTTTCACTCCTGTAGATATTGGTTGTATGACCAGATTTCTCACAATGATAACAAGTAGGCTTATTTGTCTTTTGTGGGGTAGTAGTATCTTGGTTGGTTTCTTGATTAGAGGACTCTACCTTCTCGATAGTGCTATTTTCAGTAAATCCAAGTCCAGTTGTATCTCTTAGTTATCTCTAACCTCTAAGTTGTTTATCTAATATTCTTAATATCTCTTCATTCCTTTTCAATACTTCATTTGCATCCTTTTAAGATTTCAATTCATTCTTCAAATGTTCATTCTCTGATCTCAGTCCATTAATCTCTTCAACTTTCCTTGCAATCTCCTGATTAACATCAATAAGATGATCTATGATATTAAAGTGATTTTGTGTCAACCTCTATTTCTCCACATATTTTTCATTCATTCTTGCACACATCTATCTTTTCTCATCTTCAGTTACTCTTTTATCATCTTCAACTTTTCTCTTTTGTTATAGGACTTCACACATTCTTATTGATTGAGCTTCTTGTTCCCTTTTCAATTATTTTACATAATCAGTTAGGATTTTGTTCTTTTTAGTTAGTTCTAAAATAACAACTTCAAATTCATCAAACAAAATTCCCTCTAATCATTCTTTGAGTTCTTCAATATGATCATGAGTATCTTTCAGTTGATGGGCTAACTCCTTTCTCTTATTAAGTGAATGCTTCAATTTCCTTCTTTGTTCATCAATCTGTTCATTTGCAAACTTTAGTTCCATGTTCATGTTGTTAATCACCTTTTCATACATATAACTTTCCATCTCTTCAAATCTTTCCTGTCAAGTGGTTAAACTCTTGAATAAAAGACTCAACTCTAATACCAATTGTTGGATCAATTATGGAAGGATAAGTACTAAGAGGAGAGGGGTGAATCAGTAATCCAAAAAAATTTATTGACTTTTTTTTTACCATTCATCAAATTGAAAACTTTTCTTACATCATCATAAAACATATAAATCAAAACATAATTCACAACTCATAACACCATGATTTTTGGTCTCGTAGAAATCCTTGGTCAAAGGAAAAAATTGCGGTGGGGACGATACCCACACTACTTCACTACTGCAATAAAAAGTTTTCTCGATTAGAGATACAATTTTTAGCTATTTATGATAGCTTGCCCTATTAAAAGTATTTACCCTACTAAGAGTATAAAAACTTATTCGGTCTACCTTGCTAAAGGATTTTACAACTATAATCTAAGAAATGTACCCTATTAAAAGATTTACAATTAAGACCTATTAGGTCCTACTCGGTTAAGAGATTTTACAATTCTGATTACACAATAAATCAATACAAAATTTTTATGTAATAATGCATCAACATATGCTTGTCATACTCAATATGCTCAATATCATTTACGTCATTCTATATTTCACTCACAGTTCAACTTCTATGCTTGGTAGCCTCAACTTCGATTCACCTTCAAAATTATGCTTTTACTTCTCTGTTACTCGATAGCTTCTCTTCTCTTCATAAATTTCTCACTTTAATTTATATTCCTCCACTCTCTCTCACATACTCACAATCTGATCTCCATATACTGATCCTTTTATACTCGATCTAGAAGCAGTGGAAATGTTCAAGATTCTTCTCCTTAAATGGTGCTAGCAATGGTTACATCTCCAATGCATATATTCCATTTAATTTCCATTGGTGGATCTTACCTTGTAATCATGCACAATCATCTATTTAAATCTCCAATGCATTACAAAATGATCTTCTTGGAATCCATAAAAAGTTTTATGCTCGGTGTCTAGATTCAATAGATTTTGTTATGTCAGCCTATGTTACTTGGTAACTTATTTTATTCTTACTCGGTAACATTTATACTCTCATCTTGGTAACTAATATGATACACTTTGACTTGGTAACTATTTTTCATTGCTCGGTGTCTGTCCCTCATTTTCCTTTACCGAAATTGTCTCTGCCTTTACCGACGAAGTTATTTTCTTTACTGATTGACTTTGACAATCAATATGACTTTAAAAAAACTAATGACAACAAAATAAATCTATACGAGTATCAATCTCCCCCTTTTGGCATTAGTTTGGCATCTTTGTTAAAAAATTCAAAGTCATCAAAATTTTGTGTCCTTAATCAAAATTTGACCATGTATGAACTTCTTGGTAAATTCTCCATAACTGCATAAATCCTTATGACTCTCCATTACTCTCCATAACTCCCCCTATGGCAATACTTCTTATATACATATATCTATCTATTCCTCTTTATAACATATAATTCCCCTTTTATATAACAATATAGCCCCCTTTTTTGACAAAAATGCAAAAAACAAAATTACTTACTGGGATTAGGTGGAGGAATCATATAAAAAATGTGTTTGTACCTCTTCTTTTCATCTTGATGATATGTATCCCATGATTCATTGAGTGTCTGAAACACCACAATTTTTTCACCAATATCAGCTACTAATCCCATCATGTTATCCATAGAATTGATGTCAAGGGTATGCACTAACTCCTTTGCCTTGTGAATGTGATTCTACATTGATTTAATCTGGGGTATCAAAATTTCTTGTATCTCCATGAGTTCCATTCTTATTTTATTCTCCTCTTTTCCCAGCTCATGTTGTACTCCCATTAAATTTTTGAGATTTTGATAGTATACTTGAAATGTGTCGTGATCAATTGTGACCTTTGCCAGATGCTCATTCAACTCTTTTTCAATAGATTCATCTTTCTCCTTGATATCCTTTGTAAAATTTTAAATTAAACAAATCTTCTGAAATAATAAAAGAATGCAATTTGGTTTCCAATTCTGCAACTAATTCTAAAAGTGTTACCTTATCCAGTGCCAATGATTGAAGTAACTCTTTAATAATCTTATTTTCCATTTTCTTTCTATGAAATTGCATCAAATATTTGGTGGTCTATGTACCAGGTTGATTGATTTATTTGACTAGTTCACCCAATTGGATAAGTTGACTTCCCTTCTCATTTATATCAGCACCAAGGAAAATCACCTACAGTATCTCCTTAACACTCTCTAGCACATCAGTCTTCTATTTCTTTGCTAGAAATTGATCTTGTGCTGCTTTCATTTTCAATTGATCTCCAAATTCAGATAGCTCTTTAAGGCTTAGGGTGGAGATGTCTACCTTTGGAATCACAATTGGTTGGCTTAAGTCAACTTTTTCCTTCTCATGCTTTCTCTTCTTTGATTTTTTATTTTCTATTTGCATACTCTCTCTAGTAGATAACTTTGGGGAATGAGATGCCTTCTTTACATCATATGTAGTAGTTGTAGTTGTATCTTCTATTCTTCTCTTTATTCTTCTTTCTTTTCATCCTTCTTCTCTTACTGTTTCTCTTCTTCCTTATTCTCCTCATGAGCTTCTTATTTATTCTCTTCTTCTTTATCCTTTTCATTTTCCTTTGGCTCATCCTTCTCTTGCACATGTGTTTGTTGACTTGTAGTGTTGGTAGATGTTACTTGCTTGATATTCTAACCTGGATTTGTCTCAGTCTCTTTGGTGTTCTCAGTTTCCTTTTGTTTTGTCTCCTTTGTTGGTTTGGGGGACTCCTCTACACCAATAGGAATCTCTTTAGTAACCTTTGAGATAACATTATTAATCTCAAGAAAATAAAGGACTTGTTCAATAACTAGATCTTCATCCATCAAATTGGCCTTGGCTGTATCATCAGTGTTCAATTATTTAGTATCCTTGTCCTCAATAATCATCACATCTTCATCATGTGTTACTGCTTATGCCGGGTCCTTATCAATTATATCCTCAATAATTACTTCATATTTTTCTAAGGTCAATTCAATAAGGTCTAACTTACCTTTTTGCTCCTTGATAATCAGTTTGTTGGATAGGAAAGAAGATCTTTCTCCATATGCCACACATTTCCTTTTGCACAACTTTAAGTTCACCAACCATTATTTTCAAGTGCTCTACTCTTTAAAATAAATCTTTTTGAATATTACTTTAATGCTTCTTTAATCTCTTCTACTGAAAACCTAGGTACAATAATAGCTAGGGATCTTTCCCTCATTTGCTTCTCAGAAGTCATAGCATACTTCCATCTAGCATCAATATTTTTGTATAGTTCATCAGGTATTTAGTTGGCCATCTCAACTGGAATAGTTTTGAATTTGTGCAGTGTAAACACAACTGCCTCCTCAATCTTTTCTTTTTCTTCATCAATTCTTATTTCATATTTTACATATATTATTCTTACAAAACCTCCATAATTCTTGAGATTTTCAATAAACTTATTTAGGTTTCTCTGTTTTGGGGGTTGGTTTTGTACAAATTTAAATTGGCTTAAATATTTTGATTCAATCTCACCATCTTCTTGTAGTTTCTCCTCGTTCTACCAGATGTTTTCTTTTCTATCATATATATTTTAGACTTTTGTTGGTCTGACACCGGTTTCTTCTTTTCTCTCGGTGTGGATGAAGACCTTGTCAATGGTCTTGTAGCTATGGGTCTTGGAGTTTCCTTTTTCATTATTATTTTCTTCCCCTTTACTTTAGAAGGACTAGATTCATCTTCTTCAATGCTCATTCCAATATTTTTTGATAAATTACTTATCATTCTACTAGTCTTCCTCAGTGCCTTAGGTATCAATATACCTAGTTTTATCTTATCCTTCACTTCTTCATAAGTCCCATACCGATTGGCTCTCTTATCAATTGGTTTAGCTAATCAAGATTCAATCTACTATGATGTAGTGTCAATGTCTATTTCATATCCCATTGGCTATATTCCAATAGTTATTGGCTCCACAACCTCCACAATGCAAGTGTCAGTGTCTACTTCAAAAAATATAGTGTCTTCGTACTTTTCCACTAGCTGAGGTGGAATTCTAAATTTCTTGTGCAATCTAGTTTAGAAATTAGAAAAATAATCATTCATTATCATGTCAAATTTGTCTCCTAAAATTTGAATGAATTCATTTATCTGATATATGATTGGTTTATCCACACTCCATACTACATTACCGATTGATGTTAAAAAGTTATGAAAGTAGAAAAATATACATACCAATAATGAACCAAACTTCAAAGTGTTGGTCTTTGCTTTCTGAATGGTGTTCATATTGTCATCAAAATACTTTAGTAAGATCTCACACAGATCAATATCCATATCTTTCTTGACTATCTTGTAGGCATTTTCAACTACTCCACATGGTACTCTATCTACCCGTGAGGATTGAAAGATTTGGTAGGATATAACATTGCATGTGAATCTCAATTCAAGATCTTCCAAATTTGATAATTTGAGACCTCTTCCATCCCATTTTTCTAGTGTCAAATCACACAACTTGTTCTTGTCTGGTTTCTTATATGCCTTCTGTCTATCACCAATTGGATAACTGGTCACAATATGTAACACATCTTTTGTAATCTTAACTGGTGCATTGAGCCACATGAATTAGTCACGAACTCAACTCAATACAATTCTCATCCATTCTGTTGTGAACACACTAGGTACATGCATGTCATGCACTAAACCCTTCATTTCCAAATGGATATGCTCATCTTTCAAATTCTTATTCACACATAGATTTTGGTAGGATGTATCAATATCAGCTTGGAAGATCTCCTCGATCTTGCAATGAATGAATGCACAGATGTCTTCAATCAAAATTACTTTAAGAGGAATCAAAGATAAAGCTCCCATCTTATCAAGTTCAACTTATTTAGTTGGTGGTAGCTTGTAGTTTAGATTGACAAGATCAATCTTCTTAATGACAACATGCTTATGTACTTTAGGTGCCATCTATTCACAGATATAAATGATTGATTGAGATAGGGTTTCATTTGAATATTAATTCGATCACACTTTCACAACTTGAGTAAACACTAGAAATTACTTGAATACTCTTGATAATGCTTATCTATGTTCAGTCAAGTGCTTGAATGCTCTCGGAGGACTCATTTCTAGAAAGTGCTCAAATGCTCTTGAAAATGTAAGGTAAAAATTAAATGACAAATGGTCTATTTAAACCTTTTCTTGATTAGGGTTTCCAATGACTATACTTTTAGCATTTAATACTATCACCGACTCCTCTTTTTTTTTTATTGATTACCAATTACACTTCCTTACACCGAATGAAACAAAATTACATACTCTCTCACTAATCAAAACATGAAATGTTAAATTCATAACATATATCCAATTACATCTAAATATTCTTATATGGATCTTTGCACAAATGTTAGGAACCAATTTAAGATTGAATTTTAGCTGAAAGTTCCTACACATACCTTTGATAGATTAGGTGAATATAGGTGCTCCTGATTTGGAGGATGAGGTGCCATCAGTTATTCCAAGTGTAGTTCCATCATAAAGAGACTTTCTTCTCCATGTTCTATTCATTTAATCTCTTATTTCTTCCACATTTACTTGAACAATTTCATTTCTATTTTCCTCGATTGGAGTTTTGCCTTGGTACCTGCAGTCTTTAGACTTATGACCATATTTATTACAATCATTGCACTAACCATTGATTTTTGGCTTCCTTGTATGGTTAGAAACCTTTGATCTACACTCAAATTCTTTATGACCATACTTATTGCAATTGTAACAATATCCATCAAATTCAAGAATGCTCAGTGGTTTACCTCTTTTGCTTCTGCAGAGATTACCTGTATGACCATATTTCCCACAATGATAACAAGTAGGTGTTAGTATTAGGTAATAATGAGAGGGGGGGGGTGGTGAATCAATATTACAACATTTTAATTTGCACTTCAACCAATTGAAAATAAACCATAACAATGCTGAAATGAAAAGAACATAAATGCACAAGACATAACTCATGACACCATGATTTGTTTTTGAGGAAACACTGGCCAAGGGAAAACCCCGATGGGGATGGTACCCACAACTATGCACTAAAATATTATATCCCTGTTAGGAGCTGATTATTACATAATACATTTCCTTGTTAGAAGAATACAAAACTATTGGACTACAACTGATTTGGAATCTGATTGAAGAATCTATGATTAAAGATCACTGAGGAGTTGCTGATTAGATATGTAATATGATTAAATCAATATTATGTTGTCATTGATGTCAACTAGTTTGACAAAACTTATCTTGTAAGTTACTATATCGAGACATTTGAAGAAAGGTGAAAAAGAGATGAAGAACAGAGAAATCTACATGAGGTAAGATGTACATGACGGATGAGGATAAGGAATACATTGAGTAACTTTTTGATGAGTCTATAACTTGATGATATTGACTTTATTATGTTGCATTCATCTACAATGAAGTATAGAGCTGAAAGACACAAAGTAGTGTTGTCGGTAAATGAAGCATTTCTAGTATACACCGATAGAGTGTAGTGTATACCGATCGCAGTATTAACCGAGTAGTGTTCACTGCCACATTTCTTTGTTAACCGAGTGGAACAAAATGCATTAAATGATTAGTTTAGCCAATAAGATTAATGAGCTGGCAAGAGTATAACATCAAGGTAACATATAATGTTTGTAACATAGATCGACGATTGACGAAATTCAAGAAAGATCTAAAGGATGAAAATCAAATGTGTTATTGACACAAGTATCAATAAATTTTGAAGCAAAAAAATCTATGAATGTGGTTAAGTGGCAAAATCTGATGGTGGAGAAGAAAATGATTTACTTGTCTATATAAGAGAACATAATTTCTTCATGAATCGATGCCGAAAGAAGTAGAAACTGTAGGAATATCACGTGAACAAGGTTTTCATGCATTCTAATCATACTGGTTAGTAAGAACTGAGCTACATAACAATTATCGAGCTACAAAGAGCAATTACCAACGGACAGTAAGTTGATACAGTATTGAATCTGAAGTGAAATATTGATCAGAAGGATTTGTATGGACTGAATATTGATCTGTAATCTGTAATTGAAGTTGTATTAAGGTAGGTCATTTAGTGTTACATATTTAACCATTGTATACAATCAAAATCTCTTAACCGAGTGGACTCTGAAAGTCTTATGATGTATCATTCATAGAATGAACATTGTTATCCTGTCAACCCCATAGTGAATGCTGGTTGGATGATAACTTCTAGTCTAAAATCCTCTAACAAGGTCACACCTGATAGTGTTTTTGTAAACCTTTAACAAGGTTGGGTCTTAACCAGCCTCACTTCAGAAGAGTGAACAATTTTGGGTTACCGGTCCTAGGTGGTTTTTCCCTTTACAGGGTTTCCACGTTAAATCTCTTGTGTTATGTGTTGATTGTGATATCTGTTTGTTATCATTCTTTACATGTTACATGTTAGATTTGATCCGTAACTATTATAGTATTTGACTGGTAATCAGTAAAAGCACAGACAGTGAGAGTTATTATTGTTTACCAATGAGCATAAATTAGAGAAGTTGTTTTGAATTATTCATTTTGAATTGGGACACTAGATAACTGATTCACCCCCCTCTTAGTTATTCTAACAATTGGTATCAGAGCCTTGGTTTCTTGAAACAAAGTTTTAAGGACTTAAGCATAAAGGTCTCAAGATGTATAAGAGGGAAGTACCAAAACTAAACAAAGAGAACTTCACAGTATGGCAAAGCATAATGAAGTTGCACATATCTGGAATTGGGAACTCAACACTAGATTTGATGGAAAATGGTTACATAAAACTGCCCACTGGTCCCTTAACTCTTGATCAACTGAAGGAAAAGCATGAAGAAAATGTTAGTATGATGGAACTTGCTGCTGCCTATATCGACGCTGAATTTGAAGATATCAAGACATGCATGACTACCAAAGGAATGTGGGATAAATTAACACAAATCTACAGTGGAGATCTGAATGTCAAAAGAGCCCGAGCTGAAAGTCTGAGAGGCAGATTTGATGACATGAGAATGAAAGAAGGTGAGAACATTGTCCAATATTCAAATAGACTCAAAGAGGTGGTACATGGTATTAGAGCATCTGATGGAGTAATTGATGATGAAATAGTGATAAGAAAGATTCTCAAAACTTTGCTACTAGTTTATGCAATCAGGATTTCTACAATTCATGAAACAAGAGCTACATCCAACCTTACTCTTGACACTCTAATTGGTAAACTTACAACCTTTGAATTAAACAATTTTGATAACAGTGTTATTCCTTCTGTTGAATCCACTTTCATGTCTTCTTTGAAGATTGGAAAGTCTAGTAGGAACAGTAAGAATTGTGATAGTGATGACAATACCGATGATGAACTTGATGAGCTTGAAGCACTTATAGCTAGAAGATTTCCCAAAGGAAAAGGAAGGTATATAGGTAAGCTACCTTTGGCATGCTTTAACTTTTAAAAAGTCAGTCATATGACTACTAGATGTCCTTAGAAGAAAGATGATGATAGATCCAAAGACCGATCTGAAGGAAGCTATGGGAGAAGAGTCAACAAAGGCTACCGACACAACAACAAAGACAACTGAGATGAAAAAGGCAATAAGGTATGTTACATAGCTGAAGATATTGAAACTAAATCTAATTTTGATGATGGTATAGAAGTCATATTTGTTGCTATGAAAGATGACTCAGAAGAAGAAGAGAAACATGAAGAGACAACACTGATCTCTAAAGTAAGAAGAAATGATACATGGATCATAGACAGTGGCTGTACACATCATATGACCGGTGATGTAGAGAAGTTTGATCATCTTGTTGAATATAATGGAGGATCTGTGAGAATGGGAAATGATGCACCTTGTATGGTAAGAGGTAAAGGCTCACTGATGATCAATGACATATTACAATGTGAAAATGCATACTGGGTAGATGGATTGAACTATAATTTGTTAAGTGTGGCTCATCTGAATAATTTAGGCCATCGACTGGCTTTTGAGAGAAAAAAGGTGAAGATCTATGATGATGGAGGAAGACTTGTCAGAACTAGTACACAATCCAGAGGTAATTTATTCTATCTTGATATGGATTGGTCTTCTTGTTTGTTAATAAAGGATGAAGATGCTTGGTTGTGGCATAGAAGGTTATGCCATGTGAACTTTGACAACATGATCAAGATTAGTAGAAAGAAAAGAGTTAGAGGATTGCCTAACTTGACAAAACCTGATCATGCCATGTGCCATGAATGTCAGAAAGGTAAGATGACTAAGTCTAATTTTAAAAGCAAAGACTATTCAACAAAGAAGGTACTTGAGTTGGTTCATACCGATCTATGTGGTCCTATGAGAACTCAGAGCTATTCTGGTGATAGATATTTTATTCTTTTTGTTGATGACTATACTATACTAATGACTGTTATGTTCCTGAAAGAGAAATCTAAAGCTTTCAAAATGTTTAAGTGGTACAAAGCTAAGGTAGAGAAAGAAACTGGAAAGGAAATAAAATGCTTAAGATCTGATAGAGGAGGTGAATTTATCTCTGATGAATATACTAATTTTTGTAATGAGCATGGAATCAAAAGAGAGGTATCTACACCGAGGACACCTCAGCAAAATGGCATTGCTGAAAGGAGGAATAGGTCTATAATTGACTGTGCTAGAACATTGATGATATAGAAGAATGTTGCTCAGACATATTGGAGGGAAGCTGTCAGTATAGCTGTGTATGTTCTTAACCAAGTAAAACTAAAGAAGGACTCCAACTGAACACCTTATGAACTATGGTTTGGACACAAACCTACTGTAAGTTATTTCAAAATTTTTGGAAGTAAATGCTTTATTTTGAAAGATGAGAGAAATGGAAAATTTGATTCTAAAGGAGATGAAGGGATATTTCTGGGATATTCCACTACAAGTAAAGCATATAAATGTTTGAATAAGGTTACAAATAAGATAGTTGAAAGTACTAATGTTCATGTTGATGAGTTTGATGACAATTATATAGAGGAAAGTACAAAGGAACTGTAAGAGTATGGTAGATTCACTTACATTGAACATCCAGAGTATCTATCGACACCGCAAGATGTAACAATCGGTCAGTAGGGAAACAATGTAGGACAACATGCAACACAAACCAAGGAACAAGATGGAGCTATCGAGAAAGGAAATGACCTTGAACAAGATGAGCAAGAAAGGAGAAATCAAGTTTTGGCTAGTTTTGTCAGAAGACATCATCCTGAGACACAAATCATTGGAGACAGACATGCTGGAATGCAAACTAGAAGCAAAATAAGACAAGGTACATGTTTAATTTGTGAATTTGAACCTAAAACTGTGAAAGTTGCATTAGAGAATGAAGAATGGGTTAATGTAATGAAGGAGGAAATAGAGGAAATAGAGAAGAACAAAACCTGGTCCTTAGTACCCCGACCAAAAGATAAGAATGTTATCGGTACTAAGTGGATATACAGGAATAAATTGAATGAGAATGGTGAAGTCACAAGAAATAAAGCTAGATTGGTATGCAAGGGATATGCATAGGAAGAAGGCATTGGCTATGGTGAAACATTTGCTCCTATTGCTAGATTAGAAGGATTTAGAATGCTACTTGCATATGCTACACACAAGAAATTCAAAGTTTATCAAATGGATGTGAAGTCAACATTTTTGAATGGTATACTTGAAGAAGAGGTCTACATTGAACAACCTGAAGGATTTGTTGATTCCGACAATAAAGACATGGTATGTACATTACATAAAGCTTTATATGGATTACAACAAGCATCAAGAGCATGGTATGAAAGACTGCATACTTACTTGTTAAGTATTGGATTTGTTAGAACAAGTGAAAACAACAATCTGCATGTGAATGGTGATACTGATGATACTATTATCATTGCTGAAATATTTGTTGATGATATTATCTTTGGAGGCTCAAATCTTGTCTGCAAGGCATTTTCTAATGAAATGCAAAAGGAACTTGAAATGTCTATGTTTGGAGAGATTAAGTTCTTTCTTGGACTACAAGTGATTTAGCAGAGTGATGGGATATTCATCACACAATCTAAATACATCAAGGAAGTACTGAAGACATTTGGCATGGAAGATGCAAAACCTGTGGGAACACTGATGGCTATTGGATGCAAATTGACAAAGGAGGATGAAACTACAGAGGTAAACCAGACACTTTACCGATCCATGATTGGTAAATTAATGTACGTAGTTCACAGTAGACCAGATATAGCACATGCTATGGGAATTGTTGCAAGATTTTTTGCTAATCCTAGAGAATCACACATGATAGCTACAAAAAGGATCTTAAGATACCTGAAGAAAATAGAGAATTATGGATTATGGTATCCTAAGGAAGGGAAGTTTGAACTGAAATTTTACATCGATGCTGATTGGGCTGGAAATGTGGATGATAGAAAAAGCACCACCGGAGGAGCATTTTTCTTTGGTGAAAGACTTGTAACCTGGACAAGTAAAAAGCAGGCTTGTATTTCTCAGTCTACAGCTGAAGTAGAGTATGTTGCTACTGCTACTAACTATTCAAACATTGCATATATCAAACAAGTGTTGGAAGGAATGAATGAGGTAATCACTGACCCATTGATTATATATTGTGACAACACTAGTGCTATCAATATTTCAAAGAATCCTGTCATGCACTCTAAGACAAAGCATATATCTATAAAGTATCATTACTTAAGAGAACAAGTGCGATAGAAGCAAGTGAAGTTAGAATTTTTTACATCTAAAGAACAACTTGCAGATATTTTTACAAAGTCCCTACCGAAGGACACATTTGAATACTTGAGGACTAGACTTGGGGTCTGTCCCTTGTCTATCGGTCACTAATGTGACCTGGTTGTTGCATCAGCCTACTTATATGAGAAGATCATTCATGTTGATGCATCATATTTCACACTTTGAATCATGTTCAAGGTTGTGATTAAGTTTGAGAACTTGAACCGATTGGAATATCGGTATTTAGAGATATAGAGAAAGACATAATTGTTTGTTTATTTGTTTCTTTGGCATTTCTGTCAAAGGGAGAGATAAATAATATGAAAAAGAAAAAGCTATGAAAAGAAACAAGCACTGACAAGAATTATCTAAGGGAGAGACAATCTGAATGAGACAAAGTATTGAAGATCAGTTACAGAGAACAGAAGCAGGAACAAGAGAACTGAAAAGAACACAACTACAAAATGGTAAAGCTGTATTATTTAATGCTAGTTTAGTAACATAGTGATTAAACATATTAAGTCTATTCAACTTAAAGCATTTTTTTACAAATTTGTAGAATATATGTTTGGTATGTGTATGGTACATTTCATATTACTTGAGTTGCCATCAATGCAAAAGGGAGAGATTGTTGGACTACAACTGATTTGGAATCTGATTGAAGAATCTGTGATTAAAGATCACTGAGGAGTTGCTGATTAGATATGTAATATGATTAAATTAGTATTATGTTGTCATTGATGTCAACTAGTTTGACAACACTTATCTTGTACGTTACTATACCGAGACATCTGAAGAAAGGTGAAAAAGAGATGAAGAACAAAGAAATCTACATGAGGTAAGATGTACATGACATATGAGGATAAGGAATACATTGAGTAACTTGTTGATGGGTCTATGACTTGATGATATTGACTTTATTATGTTGCATTCATCTATGATGAAGTATAGAGATGAAAGACACAAAGCAGTGTTGTCGGTAAATGAAGCATTTCTAGTATACATCAACAGAGTGTAGTGTATACTGATTGCAGTATTAACTGAGTAGTGTTCACTGACACATTTCTTTGTTAACCGAGTATAACATCGAGGTAACAAATAATGTTTGTTACACAGATTGACGACTGACAAAATTCAGGAAAGATCTAAAGGATGAAAATCAAACATGTTATTGACACAAGTACCAAGAAAGTTTGAAGTGAAAAAATCTATGAATGTGGTTAAGCGGCAAAATCTAATGGTGGAAAAGAAAACAATTTACTTGTCTATATAAGAGAACATAATTTCTTTATGAATGGATGCCGAAAGAAGTAGAAACTGCAGGAATATCGCGTGAACAAGGTTTTCATGCATTCTGATCATACTGGTTAGTAAGAACCGAGCTGCAGAACAATTACCAAGCTACAAAGAGTAATTACCGATGGATAGTAAGTTGATACAGTATTGAATCTGAAGTGAAATATTGATTAGAAGGATTTGTATGGACCGAATATTGATCTGTAATCTGCAATTGAAGTTGTATTAAGGCAGGTCATTTAGTGTTACATATTTAACCATTGTATACAGTCAAAATCTCTTAACCGAGTGGACTCTGAAAGTCTTATGATGTATCATTCATAGAATGAACATTTTTATCCTATCAACCCCATAGTGAATGCTGGTTGGATGATAACTTCTAGTCTAAAATCCTCTAACAAGGTCACACCTGACAGTGTGTTTGTAAACCTTTAACAGGGTTGGGTCTTAACCGACCTCACTTCAGAAGAGTGAACAATTTTGGGTTGCCAATCCCAGGTGGTTTTTCCCTTTACAGGGTTTCCATGTTAAATCTCTTGTGTTATTTGTTGATTGTGATATCTATTTTTTATCATTCTTTACATGTTACATGTTAGATTTGATCGGTAACTGTTATAGTATTTGACTGGTAATCGACAAAAGCATAGACAGTGAGAGTTATTATTATTTACCGATGAGCATAAATTAGAGAAGTTGTTTTGAATTATTCATTTTGAATTGGGACACTAGATAATTGATTCACCCCCCTCTCAGTTATTCTAACAAAAACCTTGTTAGGGGTATACAAAAACCCTGTTAAAGGTGGTGATCTTACAACTCTTACAATCAAAATATTGTTACAAAGTGTTCTTAAAAAATGAACAATACAAGAACTTGCTATGCTTAGATGGTTCCAGTTATAGCTCTGTCAAACAATGATCTCACATATGCTCTTTTCTCTTATATTCACATCCATCATATCATAATCACAATCACACTTATCACTTCCACAAAACACTCTATACTTATACAAAATCTGCCATCCAGTCGACTCTCCAAAATGCATTACAAAACATAATAATTACTAATGAAAATGATAAGAATAAAGTCAGTGATCATATATTACCAAGTGTCAGAAATATACAATATCTAGCTAACTTAGCACGTTTCCATATAAACTAACCTTGCCTCAACCATTGCAACTTCTTATGTGCCCTGTTTCACTAATTCTCTGTCTTCGCATACCTTCATATCACTGTATCTTCCTAATCTATTTACCAAAACATGTGAGACCTTAACTAAAGGTCCTACATATCCCAAAATGTCTTCTACTAACTTCACAAGCCATAATATATCACATATTACTTTCGCTGACCAAAATAGTACCGCAATATACTGTTATCTTGATTCTATACTTAGTCATTTTCATGACTGTGACTCCAGTATTGAAACTCTCTACATGAGATCACTCCAGCATAAGTGTTGCCATAAATGACAACCCTTAAGTGATCCCTAATGATCCCAAAACATCACTTGCCAACAATAGGATTATTTGTCTTTTGTGGGGTATCAGTATCTCAGTTGGCTTCTTGATTAGAGGACTCTCCCTTCTTGGTAGTGCCAATTATAGTAAACCCAAGTCCAGTTGTATCTCTCGGTTGTCTCTAAATTGTAAGTTGTTTATCTAGTATTCTTAATGTTTATTCATTCCTTTTCAATACTTCATTTACATCCTTTTTAGATTTCAATTCATTCTTCAGATGTTCATTCTATGATCTCAGTCCAACAATCTCTTCAACTTTCCTTGCAATCTCTTGATTAACACCGATAAGATGATCTGTCATATTAAAGTGATTTTGTGTTAGCCTATGTATCTCCACATCATTTTCATTCAGTCTTGCACTCATCTGTCTTTTATCATCTTCAAATTTTCTCTTTTGTTCTAGGACTTCACACATTCTTACCGATTGAGCTTCTTGTTCCCTTTTCAATTATTTTACTTGATTAGTTAGGATTTTGTTCATTTTAGTCAGTTTTTATATAGCAGCTTCAGATTCATCAAAAAAACTTCCCTCTAATTATTCTTCAATTTCTTCAACTTGATCTTGAGTATCTTTCATTCAATGAGATAACTCCTTTCTTTTGTTAAGTGAATGCTTCAATTTCCTTCTTAGTTCATCAATCTTTTCATTTGCAAACTTTAGTTCTATGTTCATGTTGTCAATCTCCTTTTCATACCTTTATCTTTCCATATCTTCATATATTTCCTCTCAAGTGGTTAAACTCCTAAATAAGAGACTCAACTTTGATACCAATTGTTGGATTGATTACGTATTGAGAGGGGAGGGGTGAATCAGTACTCCAAAATCTTTTATCAACTTTTCTTAGCATTCACCAAATTGAAAAATTTATTACATCATCATAAAACATATAAATCAATACATAATTCACAACTCATAACACCATGATTTTTGGTCTCACAGAAATCCTTGGTCAGAGGAAAAAACTGCGGTGGGGATGGTACCCACAATACTTCACTACTGCGGTAAAAATTTTGCTTAGATAGAGCTACAATATTTAGCTATTTCTAATAGCTTACCCTATTTAGAGTATTTACCCTACTTAAAGTATTAAGACTTATTCACTCTACCTTGCTAAAGGATTTTACAACTCCAATCTAAGATATGTATCTTGTTAAAGGTTTTACAATTAAGACTTATTGGGGCCTACTCGATTAAGATATTTTACAATTCTAATTAAAAAATATATCAATACAAAAATTATCTATAATAATGCATCAACATATGCTTGTTAGAATGAATATGCTCAATATCATTTACCTCATTCTATATTTCACTCACAGTTTAACTTCTGTGCTCGGTAGCATCAACTTTGATTCACCTTCACAATTATTCTTTTACTACTCTGTTAATCGGTAGCTTCTCTACTCTTCATAACCTAATCACTTTAATTTCTCTTTCTCTACTCTCTCTCTCTCTCTCACATACTCGCACTTTGATATTCATATACTGATCCTTTTATACTTGATCTAGAAGCGGTGGAAATGTTTTAGATTCTTCTCCTTAAATGATGCTAGCATTGGTTACATCTCCAATGCATATATTCCACTTCATTTCAATTGGTGGATCTTACCTTTTAATCATGCACAACCATCTTGTTTAAATCTCCAATGCATTACCAAATGATATTCTTGCAATCCATAAAATGTTTTATGCTCGGTGTCCAAATTCAATGTATCTAATAGATTTTGTTATGTCGGCCTGTGTTAATTGGTAACACATTTTTTTCTTACTAGGTAACATGTATCCTCTCGACTCGGTAACTACTGTCATACACTTTGACTCGGTAAATATTTTTCACTGCTTGGTGTCTATCACTCATTTCCCTTTACCAAAATTGTCTTTGCCTTTACCGACTAACTTATTTGGTTTATCGAATAACTTTGACAATCAATATGACTTTAACAAAACTAATGACAACAAAATAACTCTGTAGGAGTTTCAAAGAGGAAAATAGTGCTACAAAGGATGCAAGAAACAACGATGCATATAAATATCAACACACAAAGAACATAAAACAAAGAAATTCATTGATGATTAGATTCTTGGTTGAAGTGTAATAACAATCAAAATATTGATGACTGTTACAAATGCAAAAGGATTCATGAAAAGATGATAAAAATAATGATTGGGATTATATTTAAAATAATGCATAGTATCACAATAGTAGAAGGTACAAGTTCATTTGTATGCAAAAAAATATAGCTAATATGATAGTAGCTATGGACAAAAAAGGTACATTCATGTGCAAAAGAGTATAGAGAACAATAACATTTCATGAGAAAGCTATGAACAATACTCAAAAGACAATGAGAAGCTATATACAAAGGTGCAGGTCAATGTTCTATAAAGATAAAATGCAACCATTTTCATGAAATATTCACATTCAAAGAGCTATAAGTATATAGACATAGGCTTATGAATATTTCCATTGAATTTAGGGATCATCAAGACAAAAGACCTACATGGTAAGATGTTTTAATATGAAGTCAAGGATATTTTCATTATTGTATTGTGAAATCCTCATTGTTATAAGTGATGAACTACAACTGATTTAGAACCTAAATGGAGAATCTATAATTCAAGATTACTAAGGAGTTACTGATTAGATATGCAAGATGATTAAATTAGTATCATGTTGTCATTGATGTCAACTAGCTTGATAGTACTTATCTTGTAAGTTACTATACCGACACATCTGAAGAAAGGTGAAAGAGATGAAGAAGATAAATATCTACATGAGGAAGATGTATATGTCAGATGAGGATAAGGAATACATTGAGTAACTTATTGACGAGTCTATGACTTGATGAAATTGACTTTATTATGTTGCATTCATCTATGATGAAGAATAGAGCTGAAAGACACAAAGCAGTGTTGTCGGTAAATAAATCAATTTAGTATACACCGACGAAATGTAGTGTATATCGAGCACAATGTTAACCGAGCTTGTGTTCATCGATGCATTTCTTTGTTAATTGAGTAGAATAGAAAAAGTATTAAATGATCAATTTAGCCGATAAAGTGATGAGTTGTAAAGTGTATGAAATTGAGGTAACAGATAAGGTTTGTTATAAAGATCAACGACTAACATAAATCAAAAGGATTTAATGGAGCAGATTGAAATGTGTTACTAACACATCAGTTGAAGAAGCTTAAAGTGGAAAAATCTATGAATATGATTAAGTGGAAAAATCTAATGGAGGAAAAGAAAATGATTTATTCATCTATATAAGAGACATTGGTTTCATTGTTGAAAAAGAGTCAGAAGAAGAAGATACTAAAAAATTATCGCGTGAACAAGTTTTCATGCATTTTGATCATACTGGTTAATAAGAACCAAGATAAAGAATAATTACTAAGCTACAGAGAGTAATTACCGATGAACAGTAAGTTGATATAGTATTGAATCTGAAGTGGTATATTGATCATAAAGATTTGAATGAGCTGAACATTGATCTTTAAACTGCAATTGAAGTTGTTTCAAGGTAGATCATCTACTGTTACATATTTAACCATTGTACACAGTCAAATCTCTTAACCGAGTGGACTATGAAAGTCTTTTGATGTTTCATTCATAGAGTGAACATTGTTATCTTGTTAACCCAAGAGTGACTGCTGATTGGATGATAACTTCTGGTCTAAAATCCTCTAACAAGGTCACACCTAACAGTGTGTTTGTAACCTTTAATAGGGTTGGGTCTTCACCAACCTCACTTCAGAAGAGTGAACAATTTTGGATTGCCGGTCCCAGGTGGTTTTTCCCTTCACAGGGTTTCCACGTTAAATCTCTTGTGTTATGTGTTGATTGTGATATTTTTTTGTTATCATAATTTGCATGTTACATGTTAGATTTGATCGGTAACTATTATAAATTTAGACTGACAATCGGTAAAGACACAGACAATGAAAGTATTTTATGTTTACCGAGTAGCATAAGTAGTAGAATTGTTTTGGACTATACATTTTGATTTGGGACACTGGATAATTGATTCACCCCCCTCTTAGTTATTCTAACAATTGGTATCAGAGCTACGGTTGGCTAGAACAAAGTTTTAAGGAATTCAACAAAAGGTCTCAAGATGTATAAGAGGGAAGTGCCAAAGCTGAACAAAGATAACTTCACAATATGGAAAAGCTGAATGAAATTGCACATATTTGGAATTGGGAATTCTACACTAGAACTAATGGAGAATGACTACATTGAACTGAACCCTGGTCCCTTAACTCTTGATCAACTAAAGGACAAGCATGAACACCATATTACTATGATGGAAATTGCTGCTACCTGTACCGATGCCAAATTTGAAGACATCAAGGATTGTGATGCAGCTAAGAAGATCTGGGACAAGCTGACTCTAATATACAGTGGAGATGCGAATGTTAAGAGAGCCAGAGTAGAAAGTCTAAGAGGTCGATTTGATGATATGAAGATGAAAGAAGGTGAGAACATTGTGCAATACACAAACAAACTAAAAGAGGTAGTACATGCTATTATAGCATCCAATGGAGTTATTGACGATGAAACAGTGATAAGCAAGATTCTCATAACTTTACTGCCAGTTTATGTGATCAGGATCTCTGCAATTCATGAAACAAGAGTGACATCGAACCTTACTCTTGACACACTGATCGGTAAGCTTACAAATTTTGAATTGAATAATTTTGACAACAGTGTTGTACCTTCTATTGAATCCACTTTCATGTCTTCTTTGAAGATTGGTAAGTCTAGTAGCATGAATGATAAGAATAATGATAGTGATAGCAATACCAATGATGCACTTGATGAGCTTGAAGCTCTTATGGTCAGAAGATTTCCCAAAGGTAAGGGAAGGTATAGAGGCAAGCTACCTTGAGCATGTTTTAATTGTAAAGAAGTTGGCCACATCACTGCAAGATGTCTGAATAAGAAAGAAGATGATAGATCCAAAGACTGATCAGAAGGAAGCTATGGAGAAGAGTCAATAGAGACTATCGACACAAAAATAGAGATAACCGAGGTAGCTATGACAAAGGGAAAAGGTATGTTACATAGCCAAAGAATTTGAATCTGAATATGACACTAATGATGATGTAGAAGTAGTATTTGTTGCTATGAAAGATGATTCAGATGTAGAAGAAAAATATGAAGAAATAACACTAATCTCTAAAGTAAGCATAAATGATACATGGATCATAAACAGTGGCTATACACATCATATGATTGGTGACATAAAGAAATTTGATCTACTTGATGAATATGATGGAGGATCTGTTAGAGTGGGAAATGATGCACCTTGTATGGTGAAAGGTAAAGGTTCGCTAATGATTAATGATAGAATAAAATGTGAAAATTCATATTGGGTAGATGGATTGAACTATAATTTGTTAAGTGTGGCACAACTAAATAACTCAGGCCACTGACTTGCTTTTGAGAACAGAAAGGTAAGAATCTATGATAATGGAGGAAGACTTGTTGGAACTGGTACACAGTCCAGAGGTAATCTATTTTATCTTGATATTGATCAGTCTTCTTGTTTATTAATGAAGGATGAAGATACATGGTTGTGGCATAAGAGATTATGTCATGTGAATTTTGATAACATGATCAAGATTAGTAAGAAGAAAAGAGTTAGAGGGTTGCCTAACTTATCAAAACTAGATCATGCTATGTGCCATGAATGTCAGAAAGGTACGATGACTAAGTCTAGTTTTAAGAGAAAAGACTACTCAACATAGAAGATACTTGAGTTGGTTCATACTGCCCTATGTGGTCCTATGAGAACTCAGAGCTATTATGGGGATAGATACTTTATTCTTTTTGTTGATGACTATACTAGACCGACGATTGTTATGTTCTTGAAAGAGAAATCTGAAGCTTTTACGATGTTTAAGTGGTATAAGGCAAAGGTAGAAAAAGAGACTGGAAAAGAATTAAAATGCTTAAGATCTGATAGAGGAGGTGAATTTATCTTTGATGAATTTACTAATTTCTATAATGAGCATGGTATTAAGAGATAGGTTTCTACACTGAGAACACCTCAGCAGAATGTGATTGCTGAAAGAAGGAATAGGTCAATCATTAATTGTGCTAGAACACTGATGATACAAAAGAATGTTTCTTAGACATATTCGAGAGAAGCTATCAGCACAACTGTATATGTGCTTAACCAAGTACAACTAAAGAAGGACACCAACCAGACACCTTATGAGCTATGGTTTGGACACAAACCTACTGTAATTTATTTCAGGATTTTTGGAAGAAAATGTTTTATTCTGAAAGATGAGAGAAATGAGGAATTTGATTCTAAAGGTGATGAAGGAATATTCTTAGGATATTCTACTAAGAGTAAAGGATACAAATGTCTGAATATGGTTACAAATAAGATGATTGAAAGTACTAATGTTCATGTTGATGAGTTTGATGACATGAACACAGAAGAAAGAAAGGAACTAGAAGACTATGCTAGATTCACTTACATTGAACTTCCTGATTATCTACCAAAGTTGCAACCTATGATAATCGGTCAACAGGAAAATAACCCTGAGGAACAGGAAAGGGAAACCGATGAACAAGATGGTGCTACTGTGCAAGCACATGAACCTAAACAGGATGAACAAGAAAGAAGAAACTGAGTACTGGATAGTTTTTTCAAAAGACATCATCTTGAGACACAAATTATTGGAGACAGACAAGCTAGAATGTAGACAAGAAGAAAAACAAGACAAGTTACATGTCTAGTCTGTGAATTTGAACCAAAGAATGTGAAAATTGCATTAGAGAATGAAGAATGGGTTAATGCAATGAAGGAGGAAATAGAACAAATAGAGAAAAAAAAAACTTGGTCCTTAGTACCCCAACCTAAAGATAAGAATGTTATTGGTACTAAATGGATATTCAGAAATAAACTGAATGAAAATGGTGAAGTGACAAGAAATAAAGCTAGATTGGTATGCGAGGGATATGCATAGGAAGAAGATATTGACTATGGTGAGACATTTTCACTTGTTACTAGATTGGAAGGAGTTAGAATGCTACTTGCATATGCTGCACACAAGAAATTTAAGGTTTATCAAATGGATGTGAAGTCAACATTTCTGAATGGTATACTTGAAGAAGAGGTCTACATAGAACAACCTAAAGCATTCATTGATCCAGACAATAGAAACATGGCATGTAGATTACACAAAGCTTTATATGTTTTGAAACAAGCACCGAGAGCATGGTATGAAAGGCTACATACTTACTTGTTAAGTATCGGATTTATAAGAACTAGTGAAAACAACAATTTGTACATGAAAGGTGATACTGATGACACTATTCTTATTGCTAAAATTTTTGTTGATGATATTATTTTTGGAGGTCAAGATCATGTATGTAAATCTTTTGCTGATGACATGAGGAATGAGTTTGAAATGTTTATGTTTGGAGAGATTAAATTCTTTCTCATATTACAAGTGATTCAGGAGAGTGATGGGATATTCATCACACAATCCAAGTACATAAAGGAAGTCTTGAAGACATTTGGCATGGAAGATGTGAAACCTATGGGAACACTGATGGCTACTGGAAGTAAATTGACAAAGGAAGATGAAACTACAGAGGTAAACTAGACACTTTACCGATCCATGATTGGTAAGCTAATGTATGCAGTTCACAGTAGACCAGATATAGCACATGCTATGGGAATTGTTGCTAGATATTTTGCTAATCCTAGAGAATCACACATGATTGCTACTAAAAGGATCTTAAGATATCTGAAAAAGATAGAGGATTATGGATTATGGTATCGTAAGGAAGGTAAGTTTGAGTTGAAGGTTTATACCGATGTTGATTGGGCTAGAAATGTGGATGACAAAAAAAGTACCACCAGAGGAGCATTTTTCTTTGGTGAAAGACTTGTAACTTGGACAAGTGAAAAGTAGGCTTGTATTTCTCAGTCTACAGCTAAAGTAGAGTATGTTGCTACTGCTACTAATTGCTCAAACATTGCATATATCAGGCAAGTGTTGGAAGGAATGAATGAGGTAATCACTGACCCGGTGATTATATACTGTGACAAAACAAGTGCTATTAATATTTCAAAGAATCCAATAATGCACTCTAAGACAAAGCATATATCAATTAAGTATCACTACTTAAGAGAACAAGTGCAAGAGAAGCAAGTGAAGTTAGAATTTGTTACATCCAAAGAACAACTTGCAGATATCTTTACAAAGCCTCTATCGAAGGACACATTTGAATATTTGAGGACTAGACTTGGGGTCTGTCCCCTATCTATCGGTCACTAATGTGATTTGGATGTTGCCATCAACCTAATCTTATCAAACGATCACACATGTTGATGCAACATAGTTCACACTTTGGATATTGTTCAAGGTTGTGATTAAGTTTGAAGAACTGAAATAGATTGAGATATCAGTATACAAAGATATAGAGGAAGTAACGGACAACAGAGAGTTACTTAGCGACTACAAGAGCTGATTGTTTATTTGTTTCTTTGGCATTATCGTCAAAGGGAGAGATAAATAATATGAAAAGGAAAGATGAAAAGGAAAAGGAGAGATGCACCGATGAGAACTATCTAAGGGAGAGATAATCTAAAAGAAAGAAAAAGGAACAAGAACCTGAGAGCTAAAAAGATTATATCTACAGAATGACAAAGCTATATTTCATAATACTATTTAGTAATGTAGTGATTAAACATATTAAGCCAGGGAGAGCTTACACATCATTTGATTATAGAGTTTTAGAATACATGTTTGGTATGTGTATGGTACATTTCATATTACTTGAGTTGCCATCAATGCCAAAGGGAGAGATTGATGAACTACAACTGATTTAGAACCTAAATGGAGAATCTGTAATTCAAGATTACTAAGGAGTTACTGATTAGATATGCAAGATGATTAAATCAGTATTATGTTGTCATTAATGTCAACTAGCTTGACAATACTTATCTTGTAAGTTACTATACCGACACATCTGAAGACTGGTGAAAGAGATAAAGAAGAGAAATATCTACATGAGGAAGATGTATATGTCAGATGAGGATAAGGAATACACTGAGTAACTTATTGATGAGTCTATGACTTGATGAAATTGACTTTATTATGTTGCATTCATCTATGATGAAGAATAGAGCTGAAAGACACAAAGGAGTGTTGTCGGTAAATAAAGCATTTCAGTATACACCGATGAAATGTAGTGTATACCGAGCACAATGTTAACTGAGCTTGTGTTCATCAACACATTTCTTTGTTAATCGAGTAGAATAGAAAAGGAATTAAATGATCAATTTAGCCGATAAAGTGATGAGCTGTAAAGTGTATGAAATCCATGTAATAGATAAGGTTTGTTATAAAGATCGATGGCTAACATAAATCAAAAGGATCTAATGGAGTAGATTGAAACATGTTACTGACACATCAGCCAAAGAAGCTTAAAGCGATAAAATCTATGAATATGATTAAGTGGCATAATATGATGGAGGAAAAGAAAATGATTTACTCGTCTATATAAGAGACATTGGTTTCATTGTTGAAAAAGAGCCAGAAGAAGAAGATACTATAGAATTATTGCATGAACAAGTTTTCATGCATTCTGATCATACTGGTTAATAAGAACCGAGTTGCAGATCAATTAACGAGCTATAAAGAGTAATTACCGATAGACAGTAAGTTGATATAGTATTGAATCTGAAGTGGTATATTGATCAGAAAGATTTGAATGAGCTGAACATTGATCTGTAAACTACAATTGAAGTTGTTTCAAGGCAGATCATCTACTGTTACATATTTAACCATTGTACACAGTCAAATCTCTTAACTAAGTGGACTATGAAAGTCTTTTGATGGTTCATTCATAGAGTGAACATTATTATCCCGTCAACCACAGAGTGACTGCTGGTTGGATGATAACTTCTAGTCTAAAATTCTCTAACAAGGTCACACCTAATAGTGTGTTTGTAACCTTTAACAGGGTTGGGTCTTCACCGACCTCACTTCAGAAGAGTGAACAATTTTGGGTTGCCGGTCCCGGGTCGTTTTTCCCTTCACAGGGTTTCCACGTTAAATATCGTGTTATGTGTTGATTGTGATATTTGTTTGTTATCATACTTTGCATGTTACATGTTAGATTTGATCGATAATTGTTATAAGTTTAGACTGACAATCGGTAAAGACATAGACAATGAAAGTATTTTATGTTTACCGAGTAGCAGAAGTAGTAGAATTGTTTTGGATTACACATTTTGATTTGGGACACTGGATAACTAATTCACCCCTCTCTCAGTTATTCTAACAATAAGATGTAAGAACATTCATGAGTATTATGACAGTGCAATGAGGAGAAAAGTATTATGAATAGAACTAAAAAAAACATGCTATAAAATGTGTAAAATCATTATCCCAAATATAGATAAGGGCTCTATAAAACATAATGAATAACATTTTAATGGATGGATCAATGTGAATATAGTGATTAGTAGTGAAAGGACTTGAAACCCTTATAAAAAAATTACAATATTGGTGTACAAGAGCTTCAAGGTGTAAACAAAGTTTCAATGCTCTTTGAACAATAAAAAGCATGTACATCAAGATGAAAGTTTCAGATTTCAAGCATCAAATAACAGTGATAAGGCCTTAACCTAACAAAGGTGGATGTAACCCTCGAAAAACTTTTTTCAATAATAGAGGCATGAAAATATCATAACCCAAAAAGAAATAAAAAAGAAGAGGACATAGATCAAAATATTTTTAAGGAGTGCATGAATATGATAAGGATATCTATAGGGTATGCTAGGGTTTGATACAAATACAAAGTTTTTTATTTACCAAACCCTCATTCCGTGAATGTGAACAATGATATAAAACACAAGGGTTTATTATTTTCACCATAACCTACAATGATACAAAATGCCTAGATGGAATTCATTATTATTTGTTCATAGAATGCCAATACTCTTAGAGAAGTAAATATGCATGAGCTAAAGGTAAATTCAAAGAAGTTGTGACCTCTGTAATGATACAATTAATATATAAAAGGTTTCCTTATTTTATGTATAGAAGAATACACATCTTGAGCCCTAAATTTTGAAGTACACACAAAAAATAACATATTTCCATTTCTTCTTGAAAAAAATAGAGCTCGAAAGGTAAAATTATCTTGCAAGCAAAAGAAAACATACACGTAGATGCACATAAAACTGCAACAGAGACAAAAAGACCTTCAAAATCACCAAAGAATCTCTATACAAAACCCTAATGGCGGCCATAGATAGGTGAAAATGAAAAATGAAAAGAAAAATGAAATGAGGAGGTGGATTTTGTTTAGGGTTTCTTTACCCTAAATGGACGATAGTAAGAAAGGGTGTTTTTAATCTATGTTTTATATTTTTCATCTTTTCATTTAAATAGTTCTTTCATAATGCCTTTTCAAGGTATTATTAGCTTGCATTAAGCTTTATTTGTAAAATATCCTAGTGATGTGTTTATAAATCACTTAGGAATACATATGCATGCAAACTGAGAGGTTTCATGTGCCTTAAGGATACTATTTTTATTTTCATGTGATAAATGTAAAATATTAACTAAGTTGATGTCAATGTAAGTCATTTTAGTTAATATTCCTTATAATGCAATAAAAAATAGTATTAATTGTAAGTCAAGTGGTCAAATTGGAGATCAGAGGAGAATGAGGGAGTTTTGTTGACTTTTAGAGTAGTTGGACATAAAGTTATGATCATACATGCATTATGCATGAGTAAAGGGGACTTTGAACTCACTTAACTTGAATTATATTTAGTTTGACCCCCTTTTCATGCACATTTTTCTTCAATTTTGATCAGAGGAGAATTTTTTGAAGTTTCGAGGGCAAATAAAGATAAAATTTAGTTCAAGTTTAGTTTAGTTTAGTTCAGTTCAACTCAGTTTAGTTTAGTTTAGTTTAGTTTAGTTCAATATTGGTTCCACCTCTTTTTGGGTTGAGACCTTTCTATAAGGTTTTTCATTATAATTATTTCACTAGTTATTTCTTCTTTCCCATATTTCTCTTCTACAAATTGAGGTATATTTGTATGGAGCTCATACATTTTTTAGATTTTGTAATAGTAGCGATTCCTTCATTTTGAATGAAAATTGATCTTTTCCTTTGTTAGGAATAACAGTCCACCAACACAACTAAGAGGGGGGGGGGCGGGGGTGAATTAGTTAAGAGATAGATTATAAAAATTTAAATAGAAGCTAGACCAAATCAAATGATAACACAGTAAATGCCAACCTAATAACATAATATCTTGTTGTCGAGGAAACCCTATTAATGGTAAAACCCTAGTGGGAATTAGCACCCACAAATCATGTATTGAGAGTATAGTATGTTAGAAATTTGGATGAGTTAGATACATAGATGTTGTCATTACGGAAACATATGATCTACATGAAGATCACACAGGATAGAGAGCAAGTATGAAAGAGTGCAATGCAAAATTGTCTAAGTATGAGACAATGTTTTTTCCAGTGTACCCGTAGACAATTTTGGTTAGCGATGCTTACTAGAGTAAGTTCAGTGCTTGAGCACTTGAACATAGATAATATGGTGACTGTAGAAATCTCACCTAAGAATGCAAGTCAGTATGGCATGTACGAAAGAAGCTATGACAGTTTTACCGAAGATAGTGTTAAGACAACATGACATAATATGAAGACAAAATTGGTAAAGACTTAAGGGATTATTTTGTTTATCAAAATAATGTCTTAAAAATATAAAGGGATGACATACTAGATTTTAAACCTTGGGTAAAGATATATTTTGTATAATGCTTATGACAAGCCGACTATAAGAGTTATTAATCTTAATAACTTGTATAAAGAGATGTAATGATGTAATTGTAAGTACATATGAAAAAGTAGATGAAGTTTTAATATCAATAGTGAAAAAGAAAGCGAAGAGAAATTCATGAAAAGTTAAAGGAAGTATAAGGTTATGTACCTTGACCTATTTTTGTAATCAATAAATATTGTATATTACTTGTTTGGGTAGTGGGCTCATCTGGTAATCATATTTTGTACTAGCATCTCCTAGTAGGGTTGAGGCTTCTAACAAGGCCTATAGTCCCTTAATCAGGATTGAGACACTATATGCATGTAATAGGCTCCTAACAGGGTCAACATCCTTAACATGATACTTTTGATTAGTGGATCTTTGTGGGTACCATCCCCACTGGGGTTTTCCCTTGGCTAGGGTTTCCTCGAGAACAAATAATGTGTTATGAGTTCATTTTTTTTATTGCTATGAATGTTATGCATGCATTAAGATAATTTTTTATATCCATAATTTGGAAAAAGTAAAAGTTTGTAGAATACTGATTCACCCTCCCCTCTTAGTATTCCCTATTTCTAACATAGTATCCTTGTTAAAAGATCTAGCCCTATTAGGAGCTTATTAAAACATTACAGTACACAGTCCCTATTAAAGGAAAAACCCTGTTAGGAGTCAAAGAAATGTAGGCTCACTACCCAAAGAAGGTTATGTCCACCTCCATAACTCATTGTTTGCAACACACATGTATATGAAAGAAATACACAATCATTGTGAACTGTGTGATAGAAAATGTCTTTGCTTGATCAGTTCCAATGAAGTATAAACTATCCTCTACTCTACATCTAGCATATACAATCTCACAACTTCCACAATTCTCTTTTACATTTCTTACACACTACCTATCTTTTAAAAAGAAAAGATCTTACTTATATACCCTATTTCAATAAATGACCATGTTGACCAATTAGGCTTTCCTAATATAAAAATAATTACATAACCCATTGCTAAGATACACATGGTATCTATAACAAGTATACAACAATTAGTCTTCAACAATTAAGGTCCAACATCTGTAATCCATGCTCGCTATCCATAATACATGCTATAACTTTGAAGTTGGCACCAAATAGGTTTCCTCTAGAACATGCACCACAACTGACATCATCATGCTTCCCACAACTTGCTAAGATCAAAGAAAATTCCTCAATACGTTATCTCACATCCTTTAAGATCGCATACACTGAATCCACACTACTTGTAAGATACACTCAAAACACAGAGACTAAATTTGTCAAATTCCACTCTCACAGTCCAAAAACCAGTCTTCACCAAATATCCTATTACTAAATCAAAATGAAATGTTACAACATGCGATCTTAAATATAAGACCACAACAAATCCCTAGACAAAAACCTATGTTTGCTCATTCTGAATCAACCATACGGTATCCGTACACTGTAATAACTAGTCTATTCTCTTCATAGAAACATATGTTGACATCAGTGATGAAACACAAATTACAACAACATTAGTAACCAATTCCAACAACATCCAACATCCTTCTTAGATTTGGTGTTATTAATGGTGGGTGTTTGAGTTAGATTTAATTTATGTGGTTTTTATACAAATCCTTTAGTTATCCTTTAGTTATCTTATTTATGTGGTTCACATGAGCATCACCAGATTCATTTTTTTGGTCTTCATGTTGTGATCATGCATCTTGGTGAGCTTTCCCATAATGTCTTTCAGCTCTTTGATGGGCGTCTAAACATCTTTAGTTAATAGGGGATGATTTAGGTTGATTGTAATCACCAAATAGCATGTTATCCCTATGTCTTTGGAAAATGTCATCAAGAGTTTGATCCATCACTTCTCTTTGTTTTCTAGTCATGCTGTAGCTCATGTCCATATCTGACTAAGAAGGTGGTAAAGAGGTACTAAACTCACTAGGATTTCTCTTTGGATCAAACCAAGCTTCAGACTCGCTCCTAGGTGATTGATCAAAGATGAGTTTCTTTCCCTTTCACTTTTGATGAGTTTGGACTGAGGGTAATTGTTCAAAGATAACTTGAGGTCATTTTCCTTGACTAACTTGGTACCTTGTCATAACCAACATGAAACAAAAGGACCCTTGGTGATAAGATGACCCTATGAAATGTCAATACCAAACTAGGATAGTGAAAGTGTTCAATTGTCCAAAAAGAGATGGTGAAATAGAAAGTTGCAAAAGGGGGCAAACCAACACTACCACAAAGGTGTATAATAAAAGGATGAGTATCCTAACACATATGGACCAAGAGGATGGATTTAACCAAATATATAATTGTAATTAAAATTGAATTTTGATGGAAGTGAATTGGACAAAAGAGTATTGAAACTCTCCAAGTGTGTTACCAAAGAATCTAAAGGTGTACTTTTTCAACAAGGATAATTCCTAACTTATCGATGCCAAGCAAGACTACTTTGTAAAATCAGAGAACACTAATTCAAGGGGTCTAAAAATAGGAACCTAAGGTACAAATAGGTTTCTAGCAGTAGAATAAGTCACCTAGTAAAATCTAGTCAACTAAGGAAAGATTGAAAATTGCATAAACCAGACAGGCAGGAAAAAAGACTCTGTGTGATAGTTTCCAGGTAGCCTGTGCGATACTTTCCTGGCAAACAGTGGGATAGTTTTGCAGGAATGAACTATTGCATGATAAATCTTAGAACAATGTGCGATACAATTTCAAGATCATACGACTCTTGACCAATGAGTGCTAAAAATCTCAGTTTTAAGGGCAATTTGGTCAAAATTTCAGTTTGAAGGTTGTATTTTTCAATTTCAAGCACAGTGACAGCAGTAAATAGATAGGTTTGCAAATAGTAGGTGATCAAACATGTCATAAAACACTTGCACAAGGGCAAAAGCAACCTTTCCAAGACAAATAATTGTGATATCAAAGCAATAAAATCCTATGAATGCTACCATGATGTTTGAATGTTCGAGAACGTTTACACAGGTAGATCACAACAAGAACACTTCAAGCACTTACTAGCCTAAAAAGACAATGGCTCAATACATAACAACTCAGCCCACACTTGATGTCCCATTGCCTCACACAAAGTGGTTGCCCATAATAGATATTGGCTTTGTCGTGGAAGTGTCAATGACACAACCAAAGGAACACAGATGGTGAGTAATCTTGGGGTGATCCAGGTTAGTCCACTAGGATCAATCCTTGCACCAAGAAGCTAAGTGGAAAAATAGGGTGGCTTCTATCTATGGTTCTTAATAAAGGCTTATGTTCATAATACCCCTCTTGCTCCCCAAAGGGACTCCTTAGCTTGCGGCAAGTAACGGACCTCACGGCCATAAGAGTACCTTAAGCATTCTTGCTCAACATTTTCGTCATGGTCACAATACCACAAGTACTCACATCAAGTGAAGACAAGTACTACGTCTACCAAGGTTTTGTGTCTTTGATAGCCTTGAGTTTATAGTGGGTTGGAATAGCTAGCAAAAAGCTTGTCCCCACTTGGGTCATTCCTCTTGATTGCTCAAGAGCAGGCCCACTAAAGGATTCTAAAACTAAACAAAGAGTGGATCAACCTTTGAGTGTCAAGATTTCTATTTCACCTCAAGGGTGAAGAGCATAATCTCCTAGCTCAAAAATATCTCCCAAACACACCAAGCAAAGGTTCAATTACCCTCTTGCTTTCAAAATCTAAAGATGGGTCAAGATTTTCTAGTTCACCACAAGGGTGAAGAGCATACTTCTCCTACCACCCAAAGATTCCTACAATAAGATATTAAGTGCCTATAAAATGAAACAACTAGTATATGCCACACTAAAAAAGAAAGCAATTAAACAAGCACTTGATTGGTTTTTATGCTTTGGGCAGCCCTACAAAAACCGTTAGTAGCCCTTGTGCATTTGGAGCTTTGACATGCTTTCTTTTAAGCAAATAATCAAGAAAATGAGAGCACCTACAAGCACAACTTGTTATCCCTACAAGGGTTAGCACATCAAAACCAAATGAAATCTACATAAATAGACCCCTATTCTACCACAACAAATCAGAAATCTAAATCAAACCAAGTATAGCTTGCAAAGAAATCACAAAAATTTCTCAATGCCAGGCCTGGGCGATATTTTTTTTAGAGAAAGGATTGTGCAATATTTCATTCTGTACTGGTGTGATATTTTATTTCCATGTGATAATTCCTAATACCTGCGTGTGACAAAGAACATAACAACAATGCGACACAATCTGCCAAAGTGTGTGATATTTTAACTGGTAAAATATCACACTAGTATATGAGAAACTATTGTACGACACTGGAAAACTATCGCATGATAATTTTGTTAGAAAAAACCAGAGAGCAAATATTGATGAAACATCAAGCAAATATTGACAAAAAGTAAGATGAAAATGCATAAAAAGGACAAAACAAGAATGTTCTGCCCCATGGTGGGTGCAAAAAATGTACACACTAAATAGTGCACTTCTCTAAGTCATTACTTCCAAGGGAATCCATGAATCGGAAACCTTGAGAAAGTGACCTAGAGCTCCCTAGGCATTGAGTCACAAGGATGTTGATGGTGCTCTCAGCTAGAGCTATTGAAACATGCAACTTTGCTAGTAAACCACACAATGGGAGATTCAAAGAGACAAGGGAAAGAATGCCAATATCCTCAAGAATCAAGAATGGAAATGCAATGCAATGAAAGCTATGCTGAGAATGAAGATGCAAGCTAAGATATGAATATGAAAGATATAAGTGTTACAAAACCTTACTAATTAAGCTATGTGAGCTAAGCTAAAGCATAAAGGAAACTAAGCTAGATGCCATGAAAGATATGATGCAAGAATGAAACTAGAATGCAAGAATGATCTCCAAAAAGCTCCAAAGTCTCCAAGAAATCCTGCAACATAAGATTAGCATAAAAAGTTGGGATCTAAGAATGAGAAAAGAGCTCTCCTTTTAAAGGAATTGAAAAGGAATGTACCATGGAGATTAAGAGGTAAAAGATTTAATCAAGGGTGCAGCTTGAAAGAGGAGCAATCCATGTGCACAAATATCCTCCAATGAGAAAATAAGAGTTGACTTTTGTGTCCATATGAGACAAAAAGTGCTTTTCTTCTTTTTATAAAATAAGAATAATGCTTTATTTGTGAAACTTAGGACAAGAGGAAAAGTGGGGGATTTTTATTTAATAAAAAGGGAGGGAATTCCTTTTAAATAAATAAAGATTTAGGATAAAATGGTTAGCCCATAGAATAATCGAATAAATGATAAAATAGGATTTGATCAAGGAAATTGATATAATTGAAAAATGTTGATTTTTGAAAATATTGATTCAGGGATTTGATAAATTGCTGAATGGGGGCCCAAAGTCTAGGCGACCATTTTAGGGTGCATACATTTGCCCCTCTTTAACTAATGTGAGATCAATTTGGGATCACATGTGGTCAAAGAATTGAATTAAAATGTGAGATCGATTTGGGATCACAAAACAACCCAGATGTGTGTTCGATGGATGGGAACACATCAAGACAAAGATAAGCGTAAGTTGACAAAGATAAGCTAAAAGACAAGACCAACATACCTGTAAATAGGAAATTGTCAAGTCTCAAATAAGAGATAAGAATATCAAGCAAGGTTTGGTTGATAAGCTAAATCAAGGATTGAAGCTGGTAGGTACTACCCCCTTGAAATTGAAATCAAAATCAGGTAGAGGAGAAACAGTAAATTGATAAACTTGATCAAGTCACTAGAAATCATAATCAAAGATGAAAGATTATAGGATAACCATCAAGCAGTGAAGATATGCCCCAGTTTGACTAGGTTTGACTAAGAAAGATATAGGATAAAAATAAAGTCAAACCGCAGAGAAATGGAGTGAATGAAAATGAATGAAAGACTAGAAGTTTGAAAGAGATGGGGATGAAGAAATGAAGATTCCCCAACAAAGATCAAAGGATCAGGCCTCAAATGGTCAGCCAACTGCGCAAAAGAAGGGGAAAGTTTTGAAATGTGATTTTGACTATCAAGATGAACTCGAATTTTGATTTCAATCCTGAAATGAAAAGAAAATGATGTGATATGGAAGACAAGAAGTGAAAGACATGATTGGGAAGAAGCGAAAGGTGAGCGCAGTTGATCGATAGGTCCACGAAAGATGAAAAAGGAGAGCTCTCTCCATATGCAAGATGAAAAACTAAACTAACATGAACCTAAGAATGCAAGCTACTATGAAAAGTGGTTTACTTGAAAGGTCACAAAGATTTTAGACTCTAATATTCATCATCAAGCATTATTGGTAGCGTTGCAAGTTCATACAATGCACACTAGTATGACTATGTGAATCTGAATATGATCTATATCAGATAGATATGTGGGAATCTCACCTAGGCACCAAAGACATGTAGGTCAAGATGACTAGTGTGGTGAGGCTCCCTAAGTTTAATATGGAAAGACTATACTTGCATCAAGACACAAGGAAAGTCAAGATGACTATAAGTATGCACTTGCGAAAATAGTCAAGGATAACACCCTGTAGACCCTAATGTTAAGTGGAACAAGCATAAATGCTAATGAAAGTTAGGACCAACAAAATATACCCACAAGAAGAAAAAGCAATAAAACATGTCCTTGTGCCCCCATTATTCTAGCTTAGCATCATCGAAAACTATTAGGGAGAGAAAATTCATCAAAGAAATCATCATAGACAACACATAAAGAAATAAAGTTAAACAAGTCTTAGCAAGTCGAGTGTTTAAGTGCGTGTGTGTAGGTCATAGAGTTAAACTTTGAGTATCACATCTGCCAGTGAGAAATATCATATCATGCTAGACTGTGGGTAAGATATCTGATAAGTGTTGAGAAAAACTTGACGCTAGGGTAGTGTTGAGAAACACAATTAGGGTGGTGTCGAAAAACACCGTTTGCAAGATTTCCTAAAGACCAACACATCCTAGAGACCAAAGCTAACATAGTTATGCTCCCTAGACAAAGACAAAGACCAATTCCAAACTGAGGCAATGAGGACAAGGCAAGATGGAGAAAGGCTAAGTGTCGAGGATGCATGCTAAGAAACAAGGGTGCAAAGGCCTCAAGTAGTGCCTGTTTCCAAGTTTTCACCACTTGGAGACTTTTTGATTTTTTTTTTTATAATTTTTTTGTATTTTTGCTACCAAGGCACTTGTTTCCAAGTTTCACCAAGGCACTTTTTCTATTTTTTTGCATTTTTTTATTTTTTTTGTATTTTTTCAAGACTTTATATGCTTTTTAGGATTTTTTTAGCATCATATATGAATTTTCTTTGGTATTTTTTCAGGATCAATAAATATATACAAAGGATGCCCCTAGACAGAATAGGCATCATGGATAGAACTTCTTTAGGTGCAAGACATTGATAGGATCAGGGAGCTGTTCTCCCTCTAGATCAGATAGTAAATAAGCACCTGTCTCAAAAGTAGTAGTAACGATGTATGGTCCAAGCCAATTAGGTTCAAATTTCCCCTTTTTCTCTCTATGTTGTTGGTTCTTAGGGTTTTCTCGTAGGACAAGATCCCCCACTTGAAATTCTCTAGGTTGAACCTTCTTGTTGAATGCTTTGGACATACACTTTTGGTAGACTCTCATGTGATCAAAAGATTCTTTATGCTTCTCATCTAGAAGTTCTAGTTCTTGAAGTCTCATGGTGCGGTAGTCGTCATCTGTCACTAAACCTTTAAGGGAAACTCTAAGTGAAGGAATCTCCACCTCTAAAGGTAACACTGCTTCAACACCATAAGTGAGGGAAAAAGGAGTAGCCCCTATTGGAGTATGAATACTCATTCTATAGGCCCATAAGGCCGGATTTATCTATAGATGCAAATCTCTACCATTCTTGTGCACTGTTCTATGGAGAATTTTAAGAATGGTCTTATTTGAAGCCTCTGCTTGTCCATTTCCTTGCAGGAAGTAAATGGAGGACCAATGTTGTTTTATCTTGAATTTCTTGCAGAGATGTTTAAGGTCCTTATTTTAAAATTGATCTCCATTATCAGTGATTATTTCAGAAGGCACTCCATACCGATAGATGATATGGTTCAAAATAAATAGAGAAACTGTCTTGCCTGAGGCAACAGAAAGTGGGACAACTTCTACCCATTTGGTAAAGTAATCAGTAGCAGTGATAATGAATTTGTGTCCACTTGATGAGTTGGGATGAATCTGCCCAACAAGATCAAAGGCCCAACACTGAAATGGCCAATGAGAAATAGAAGGAATAAGCTCCCTTCCTGGAGCATGTATCAGGTTACCATGTTTCTGACACTTTTTGCATGATTTAGCAAAAGCTACTACATCTATCTGCATGGTAGGCAAATAGTATCCCACCCTAAGCAACCTTCAGGCCATGGAAAGACCATTGGAATTTCCTCCACAAATGCCTTCGTGATTGTCATCTAACGCTTGGTTGGACTCATCCTTTTCCAAGCACCTAAGAAGTGTCCCATCTAAACCCCTCCTATATAGATCACTAGAGATAAGGGTGTGGTGAGAGGCATTTTAGGTTAGGTTTCTTCATTCAGAAGGGTTGAAGGCTTCAGGGATAATGCCATCATAGAGGTATGAGTAAATGGAACCATAGTGGGATGACTCATGGCCAATAAGGGTGCAAACAACTTGGCTTTCTTGGGAGTCATAGATAGGGTAGCATAGCTCTTCCATCAGGAATTCAAATTTGGACTCATGCTGTTCTAGCTGAATAAGTGAAGCCAATGTAGCCATAGCATCGGCTGCTTTATTCTCTACTCTAGGGACTTATTGAAATGTAACAAAGGTGAAATATCATTGCAATGAATCAACCATTTTCTTGTAGGGTACCAGTTTTTCATCTTTGGTTTGGCATTCTTCATTAACTTGGTTGACTATTAATTGTGAATCCCCATAGATGTGTAGCTCTGTGATTCTCCATTCTATTGCCATTTTTAATCCATTTGTCAAGGCCTCATACTCAACAATGTTATTTGTGCATGGGAACAATAGTTTGTAGGACTTAGGAATTGTGTGCCCATGAGGAGAAACAAATAACACTCCAGCTCCTGAACCATTTTGCATGAAAGAGCCATCAAAGAACATCTTCCATGTTCTTGCAGTCATGTACATTATGTGCTCATCTGGAAATTCAACTTGAATTGGTGCTTTATCTCAAATTGGAAAATCAGCCAATTGGTCTGCAATGGCTTGTCCTTTTATAGCCTTACGATCAACATACTCTATGTCAAATTTTGATAAGATCATCATCCACTTAGCAAGTCTACCTATGAGAGAAGTATTACCAAACAAATATTTGAGAGGATTAATTTTTGCAATGAGGTGTATTGTATGTGCAAGCATGTAATGTCGCAACTTTTGGGAAGCAAACACTACTGCAAGGCAATATTTTTCAATACTAGTGTAGTTGACCTCATATGACACAAGAGTATGACTGATGTAATATATAGCTCTTTCTTTTCTAGTATCATCAAGTTCAGCCAATAATGCCCCCAGGGAAGATTCTGTTGCTGACACATACAATATGAGTGGTTTTCCTGGGATAGGAGGCATTAAGATTGGAGGATTGGCCAAGTATTGCTTGATTTGGTCCATGCTTTGCTGACAATATTCATTCCAGACACATTTAAGCCCTTTGTGTAAAGTCTTATTAAAGGGTTGAGCTCTATTAGCCAGTTTTGAAATAAACCTCCTTATAGATTGAAGGCATCCTTGAAGACTCCTAATTTGGCTGATGTTTTTGGGAGGTGACATATCCAATATTGCTTGAACTTTCTCTGGGTCCACCTCTATTCCTTTGGATGAAATGATAAATCCTAGGATTTTTCCAGAGGTGACTCCAAATGCACACTTTTTGGGATTTAATCTTAATTGAAACTATTCCATATGATCTAGAATGACTTCTAGATCTCCTAGGTGTGTATCCCTTTTTTATATTTTGCCAAGGTGTCATCCACATAATCTTCCATATTCTTATGCATCATGTCATGGAAGATAGTAGTCATATCTCTTTGGTATGTAGCTCCTACATTTTTTAAGCCAAATGGCATGACATTCTAGCAATAGGTTCCCCATGTGCAAGTGAATGCAGTCTTTTCCTAGTCTTCAGGAGCTATCTTGATTTGATTATACCCAAAAAAACCATTCATCAAAGAATAGATCTCATAACCTGTGGTCATGTCCACTATCATGTCTATGTTTGGAAGTGGAAAATCATCCTTTGGGCATGATTTATTAAGATCTCTAAATTCTATGCAGACACGAATGGATTTGTCATGTTTTGAAATTGGTACAATATTGGATATCCATTTGGCATAATCAATGGTTCTTATAAATCCTGCACTGAGGAGTTTCTCTAGATCAACTTTGACGAGAGGAGCTATGTGAGGATGCATTTTCCTCAATTTCTATTTTACTGGTTTTATACCTATAGCTATGGACAAGTGATGCATAATGCGACTAGTGTCCAACCTTGGCATGTCTGAGTAAGTCCAAGCAAAATTGATCTTCTTGGTCTGTAGGAACTTTGTATATACTTCTTTTTCATATGTTGATAGAGATTGAGCCAAGTGTACTACTTGTGGAGCCTCTTCTGTATTCAAATTAATTGGCTGTGTAGGCTCGACAAGAATTGAAGATCTATCCTGAAAATAACTTGGGAGATGATCAAGTACTTCATCCTTAGGTGCCTCGGAGAGGTTTTCACCCTCGGATACATCCTTTATTTTTACTTTTTTAGGTTCTAACACCACCACACAATGGTTTTCACCATCATAACTCTTATTCTTTTTTTATTTTCTTTTCATTTTGTGACTAAGGTTCTTGATATCTGGTTTTGTCATGCTTGTAGTTGGTTCACTGGTGGAAGAGACTACTAGTTTAAGGGTATTTAGGTAACATGCTATCTCATAGTCATTTTGGAAAGTTAGGAGTCGAGGCTCTTGATAGCGTTGAGACCAATCAATTAGATGAGGATTGGAAAGGGGTAGGTCAATGAATGGTTCAATGTTGTGTATATAAATGGTATCATCTCTGGTGATTGCAGAGTTAGGATCCGTCAAGTATCCTTGTAAGGTACCCAAATTAGGACTTATCCTACCAAGCAAAGCATCATCCACTAAAGTGACTCATGGATTCCAATCCTCTAATCCTACACTAGACTCATTAGCTACCTTAGGTTGGGAACTATATGTATGAACAACATCAATGTCCATGTCAACTATAGAACAATTAGAGAGAGATTCCCACTCATACTCATGTGAGTCTGTATCTGAATCCCGGCTGAGATGTTTACACCAAGCATATTTACGACATCTAGATATGGAAGCCCCAATGTCACCAAGGGTAACACCTTCTTGAGTGTCATTTGTATATTGATGTTCTTGAATATGATCCTCAACATGGTCTTCAACAGGGGATTCTTCTTGTTCTAGGTCTGAAACTATTGGATTGGTAACTGGAGTATCTGAATCTCCCCAAAGGAGATTGGTGGACGAGACCCAATCTTCACACCTATCTTTTTGATTTCACAAATTGGGTATGTAGCTTGATTCATCATCACTATCTATCACAGCAAGGATAGGAGCATTTTTCTTGTCATGACTTTCAAAACCTAGGCCAACCGTCTTCTTAGACTTGCGTCCAAAAAGAGCATGATCGAGTGGTTTGGCCTTAGTGTCTAATCTGTAACTAAGAGGACCATGACCTGGGTAACCCATGTTTTTGACTAAAGTGTATCCTCTCCCATAAGCCTTAGGAGACGGGGAGAAATTTTCATTGTGCTTGTATTTTTCCTCTTTGTAAATCCAATCTCTAACAGCCACCTCTTGTTTTTCATCTTGGATGGGCACTGAGGACTCTACAAATGTACCAAATAGAGTCATGGCTGAGGATGAAGGTCACATCTCTTGTGATGGTTTGCCATAGGACCTAGGTGAGATTGGCAGTTTAGTGAAGGAGTCAATTCGATACTCCGCCATACCAAGGTCTATGGACTTGAACTTATTCTTGCACTATTCTAGAGTTGCATCAAAATTTTCTACTTCTCTATTGAGAGGAACATGAGTCCCTGCTGAAATTGTATTAATAGATAATGTGCTATCCCTGGGTATACAGACTTCTACTCCATTATAGGGGAACTTAACATGTTGGTGGTAGATAGATGGCACCACTTGCATGTCATGGATCCATGGTCTACCAAGCAAGATATTATTTGCTAGAGGACCAACATCAACAATTTGGAACAAAATATCCTTTTCAATGGGGCCAATCTTGATAGGAAGGATGACCAAGCCTTTGGAGCTTCTCTCTACCTCATCATAGGCTTTAATGGTAATTTTCTTTTGGGTATCAATAACTTGCTCAGAATAATCTAGTATCTTCAACAAACTCAATGAACAAATATTGAGCCCAACACCCCCATCAATCAACACATGCCTAACACAGGTTTTGTGGATCATGACTTTGATATGAAGGGAAAGATTATGTGGATGGATCAAGGATTTATCATCTTCTTTTGAGAATGTTAGGTAATGAGGGCTGGCAAGGTGGTTAACCATATTCTGGAATTAGTCAACATCTATGTTGTTAGGAACATTGGCTACATGCAAAGCATCCTCAAGGATACACTTATGTCTTGAAGACAATTCCAAGAGTTCAAAGATTGAGATTTGAGTTGGCATTCTTTGTAACTGGTCAACAAGATTATAGCTCATTTCAGGGTTGACTGCTGATTTGGTGGTGACATTCTTAGATGTCACTTGCTTGGGTGTGCTGGACTGGTTGGAACTAGGACCTCTAATAACCACAAGACCTTGGCTTTGGCTTCTAGTGACATCGTTAAGAGCTTGGGATGACCTTTGAGAGTGAGGACCCCTAAGCACCACCATAGGTTCTTCATCAAATATAGGAGGAGAGCCCACATCATAACCATAAGGATCTTTGTCTCTCATCATGTTGACACTTTCCTCGACAACCTTAAGCATATTGATCACATTTTTTGCACCTGTGTAGGTATAGTTGATTTCGGCCTTGCCATTCTTGGGTTTAGAGGTTTCCCCCTTTTCATATTTGGGCAAAGGCTCCTTGAATGCCTTGGGATCCGCATTGGTATTCAACCTATCAATATGAAGTTTTCCACTTTCAATAAGATCCTGAATAAGGTGTTTAAGTTTCCAGCAATGTTCGATGTCATGTCCAATGCCATTGTGGAATTTACAGAAAGATTTTTCATTCCACCAACGTGGCTTAATGTCAGGTATGAAAAATTTTTCTAGATCTTGCAGTTGTGCAAGGTTATTGGCAATAAGCATCTTGAAAACATCCTCGTAGGAGTCACCCAGTTTAGAAAATTGTCGCCTCTCCTTTTTAGGCTTCTCTTGATACTTTAGTTTATGCTCTTGTTGGTTGGGGGATGTGTTGAGCTTCATAGCTTGGACTACACTAGACAAATTGAGGACTCCTTGATCCTTGGGTTGGGAAGAGTCCAAAACTCTGTTGTTGACTACTTGCTTATTCTTGTTCCAGTGTGAGTGTTTGCCTTTGTCCTTATTAGCATTGCTAGTATTCTGACCATTGTTGTTATTGCTATGTTTGATCAAAATGCCTTGCAATTTTAAGACATCCTCAATTCGACATGCGGTCTCAACCATAGTATCGAAGGAATCAAAGACCATCTTTCGAACCTCATAATGCATTTTAGGCACTAAATTACTAACAATGATGTCAATCCTTTCATGCTTAGGAATAGTCCTAGAATAGCAGGAGCACAATTGTCTCCATCTTTGCAAGAAGGTAACAAAGGATTCCCCTTGGTTCTATTTCAAATTTCACAAGTCTAACATAGTGACTGATCTTGACAAGTTGTATGCAAAATGTTGAACAAATCTATGGACAAGCTCCTTGAAAGTTTTGATGGGAGAAGTTATGTTGGTAAACCACTCCATAGCTTGACCCTTGAGGCTCCTTGGAAATAATCTCTTAAGATAGGATTCATCTTGGTGAAACTCAAAACTCATGATGTAAAACTGATGCACATGATCATGTGGGTCACCATTTCCATCATACTTGTCATATTGGGGGATTTCAACTTTCCTGGGAAAATCTATCATAGCCACACTTCTGTTGAAAGGATTGGGACAAATAGAATCAAGTGAAAAGGAAATTTTAGGTGCCAACACCTTTTCCATCATACATTTGAGTTGCTTGATCTCCTCTTCTTGAGAGGGTCCTTGTTTCTTGATTCTCCTATCCACATCAAAGTTGTAAGGGACTCTAGCACCCTTGTTAATCAAGCTCTCTAGGAACCTATCTTTGTTTTGATCAAGGTACTTTTCCACATATTGTTGGAATAGTGGCTCTTGTTGCATTCTCATAAAATCTTGATCATCAAAATTTGCACTACTTCCTCCATGTTGAGAGCCATGATGAGCTTGTTGGGAGGGTTGTCTTGAAATCTTGAAGGGGTCCTTGACCACCTTCTACTTCTTGTGGTTCTTGAGGGAGTAGAGGGTGGAGAGTTGTTTCCACTATTGGTACCCCTATTGTTGAATTGATCGTTGAGTTGCTGGGCTAAAAGCCTATCTTGTTTCTCTTGGAATTCTTTTCTTCTCAACTCTAGCAAGGCTCATTACTCTTCCTCTAGGTGTCTAAACTTTTATTCTTTAGCGGCTTGTTTGTCCAAAAAGGGTTTCTTTTCACATTCAATTCTTTTAAGCCTTTCATTTGCATATCTTGAGGTTGTTTTGAGTGGAGATTTGGAACTTGAATGTTTGAATAAGTCGTGAGTGAATGCTGTGTTCACATGAGCATCACCAGATTTGTTGTTTTGGTCTTCATGTTGTGACCATGCATCTTGGTGAGCTTGTGCATAATGTCTTTCAGCTCTTTGATGGGTGTCTAAATATCCTGAGTTAATAGGGGGTGATTCAGGTTGATTGTCATCACTAAATAGCATGTTATCCCTGTCTTTGGAAAATGTCATCAAGAGTTTGATCCATCACTTCTCTTTGTTTTCTATTCATGGTGTAGCTCATGTCCATATCTAACTGAGAAGGTGGTAAAGAGGTACTCAACTCACTAGGATTTCTCTTTGGATCAAACCAAGCTTCAGACTCACTCCTAGGTGATTGATCAAAGATGGATTTCTTTCCCTTTCACTTTTGACGAGTTTGGACTGAGGGTAATTGTTCAAAGACAACTTGAGGTCATTTTCCTTGACTAACTTGGTACCTTGTCATAATCGACATGAAAGAAAAGGACCCTTGGTGATAAGATGACCCTATGAAATGTCAATACCAAACTAGGATAGTGAAAGTGTTCAATTGTCCAAAAAGAGATGGTGAAATAGAAAGCTGCAATAGGGGGTAAATCAACACTGCCACAGAGGTGTATAATAAAAGGATGAGTATCCTAACACATATGGACTAGGAGGATGGATTTAACCAAATATATAATTGCAATTGAAATTGAATTTTGATGAAAGTGAATTGGACAAAAGAGTACTGAAACTCTCCAAGTGTGTTACCAAAGAATCTAAAGGTGTACTTTTTCAACAAGGATAATTCCTAACTTATCGATGCCAAGCAAGACTACTTTGTAAAATCAGAGAACACTAATTCAAGGGGTCTAAAAATAGGAACCTAAGGTACAAACAGGTTTCTAGTAGTAGAGTAAGTCACCTACTAAAATCTGGTCGACTAAGGAAAGACTGAAAATTGCATAAACTAGATAGGCAGCAAAAAAGACTATGTGCGATAGTTTCCAGGAAAATAGTATGATAGTTTCTCATCAGGTAATATTTCACAGTAAGTAGTGTGATAGTTTCCAGGCAGCCTGTGCAATACTTTCCAAGCAAACAATGCGATAGTTTTGCAGGAATGAACTATTGCACGATAAATCTTAGAACAGTGTGTGATACAATTTCATGATCATACGACTCTTGACCAGTGAGTGCTAAAAATCTCAGTTTTAAGGGCAATTTGGTCAAAATTTCAGTTTTCAAGTTGGATTTTTTGATTTCAAGCATAGTGACAGTAGTAAATAGACAGGTTTGCAAATAGTAGGTGATCGAACATGTCATAAAACACTTGCACAAGGGAAAAATCAACCTTACCAAGACAAGCAATTGTGATATCAAGCAATAAAATCCTATGAATGCTATCATGATGTTTGAATGTTCAAGAACATTTACATGGGTAGATCACAGTGAGAACACTTTAATCACTTACTAGCCTAAAAAGACAATGGCTCAATACTTAACAACTTGGTCCACACTTGATATCTCATTGCCTCACACAAAGTGGTTGCCCATAATAGATATTGGCTTTGTCATGGAAGTGCCAATGACACAACTAAAGGAACATAGATGGTGAGTAATCTTGGGGTGATTCAGGTTAGTCCACTAGGATCAATCCTTGCACCAAGAAGCTAAGTGGAAAAATAGGGTGGCTTCTATCTATGGTTCTTAATAAGGGCTTCCGTTCATAATACCCCTCTTGCTCCCCAAAGGGACTCCTTACCTTGCGGCAAGTAACGGACCTCGCAGCCACAAGAGTACCTTAAGCATTCTTGCTCAACATTTTCCTCATGGTCACAATCCCACAAGTACTCACATCAAGCAAAGATAAGTACTACATCTACCAAGGTGTTGTGTCCTTGATAGCCTTGAGTTTATAGTGGGTTGGAATAGCTAGTAAAAATCTTGTACCCACTTGGGTCGTTCCTCTTGATTGCTCAAGAGCAAGCCCGCTAAAGGATTCTAAAACTAAACAAAGAGTGGATCAACCTTTGAATGTCAAGATTTTTGTTTCACCTCAAGGGTGAAGCGCATAATCTCCTAGCTCAAAAATATCTCCCAAACACACCAAGAAAAGGTTCAATTACCCTCTTGCTTTCAAAATCTAAAGGTGGGTCAAGATTTTCTAGTTCACCACAAGGGTGAAGAGCATACTTCTCCTACCACCCAAAGATTTCTACAACAAGATATTAAGTGCCTATGAAATGAAACAACTAGTATATGCCGCACTAAAAAAGAAATCAATTAAACAAGCACTTGATTGGTTTTTATGCTTTGGGCAGCCCTGCAAAAATGGTTAGTAGCCCTTGTGCATTTGGAGCTTTGACATGCATTCTTTTAAGAAAATAATCAAGCAAATGAGAGCACCTACAAGCACAACTTGTTAACCCTATAAGGGTTAGCACATAAAAACCAAATGAAATCTGTAAATAGACCCCTGTTCTACCATAAAAAATTAGAAATCCGAATCAAACCAAGTAAATCTTGCAAAGAAATCATGAAAATTTCTCACTACTAGGCCTGGGTGATATTTCTATCAGAGAAAGGATCATGCAATATTTTGTTCTGTATTGGTGCGATATTTTATTTTCATGTGATAATTCCTGATACCTATGTGCAACAGAGAATAGAACAACAGTGCAACACAATCTACCAAAGTGTGTGATATTTTAACTGGTAAAATATCACACTGGTATATGAGAAACTATCATATGACACTGGAAAATTGTCGCACGATAATTCTATCAGAGAAAATTAGAGAGAAAATATTGACGAAACAAAAAGAAAATATTGACAAAAAATAAGATGAAAATACATAAAAAGAAGGACAAAACAAGAATGTTCTGCCCCACGGTGGGCACCAAAAATGTACACACTAAATAGTGCACTTCTCTAAGTCATTACTTCCAAGGGAATACATGAATGGGAAACCTTGAGAAAGTGACCTAGAGCTCCCTAGGCATGGAGTCACCAATATGTTGATGGTGCTCTCAGCTAGAGCTATTGAAACATGCAACCTTGCTAGTAAACCACACAATGGGAGATTCAAAGAGACAAGGGAAAGAATGTCAATATCTTCAAGAATCAAGAATGGAAATGCAATGCAATGCAAGCTATGCTAAGAATGAAGATGCAAGCTAAGCTATGAAAATGAAAGATAGAAGTGTTACATAATCTTACTAATTAAGCTATGTGAGCTAAGATAAAGCATAAATGAAACTAAGCTAGATGCCATGAAGGCTATGATGCAAGAGTGAAACTATAATGCAAGGATGATCTCCAAAAAGCTCCAAAGTCTCCAAGAAATCCTGCAGCATAAGATTAGCATAAAAAGTTGGGATCTAAGAATGAAAAAAGAGCTCTCCTTTTAAAGGAATTGAAAAGGAATGGACCATGGAGATTAAGAGGCAAAAGATTTAATCAAGGGTGAAGCTTGAAAGAGGAGCAATCCATGTGCACAAATATCCTCCAATGAGAAAATAAGAGTTGACTTTTGTGTCCATATGAGACAAAAAGTGCTTTTCTTCTTTTTATAAAATAAGAATAATGCTTTATTTGTGCAACTTAGGACAAGAGGAAAAGTGGGGGCTTTTTATTTAATAAAAGGGGAGGGAATTCCTTTTAAATAAATAAAGACTTAGGATATAATGGTTAGCCCATGGAATAATCGAATAAATGATAAAATAGGATTTGATCAAGGAAATTGATATAATTGAAAAATGTTGATTTTTGAAAATATTGATTCAGGGATTTGATAAATTGCTGAATGGGGGCCCAAAGTCTAGATGACCATTTTAGGGTGCATACAATGATTAGGTCAGCAAATTAGGCTTTCCTAATATAAAAATAATTAGATAACCCATTTCTAAGATACACATGGTATCTATAAAAAGTATACAATAATTACACTTCAACAATTAAGGTCCAACATCCGTAATCCATGCTCGCTGTCCATAATACACATTATAACTCTGAAGTCGACCCCAAATAGGTCTCCTCTAGAAAACATGCCATAGTTGATGTCATCAATCTTCCAATGACTTGCTAAGATCAAAGAACATTCATCAATACATTATTTGACATCCCTTAAGCTCGCATACACTGAATCCACATCACTTGTAAGATACACTCAAAACACAGAGACTAACTCTGTCAAATTCCACTGTCATAGTCCAAAAACCTGTCTTCACCAAATCTAATGTTACTCAACCAATATGAAATATTACAACATGTGATCTTAGATATAAGATCACAACACCTCCCTATACACAAACCTATGTTTGCTCATTCTGAATCAACCATATGATATCTATACACTATAATAACGAGTTTATTATCTTCATAGAAACATATATTGACATGAATGAAAAAACATGAATGACAACAACATTAGTAACAAATTCCAACAACATCCAACAATCTCCCCCTTTAGCATTGATGGAAACATATGGGAAAATCCATCAACCCAAAAATACTCTCTCAATACAACTTTCTCAATATCCTCAACATAATCTCTTCCCACATAGTGAACTCTTCCCCATACAGTAATGATTTTCTCATAGTGTCTCTCCCCCTTTGACAAAAATGTAAAAGGGTGCCATAAGTCATCAATTGTCTTTTGTTTAGTCTTCATCAACCAGGTGCTGAATCACCCAAATGTATTATGTAAGGTTGCAACAATCACTCCCGCTGAGGAGTAGATCCATACATCAAGTCTAGAAAATGATAGAGCTTTGAAGACCTCTAGATTGATGCATCCATGCATCATTTAATTCTCACTAGGAGGGGCTTGCACCCCAAGCATACCTCTGAGATACTCAAAGGCATCTTTTGGCAATCACTTTGTAAAGATGTCTACTATCTATTCCTTTGTGCTAATGTATTCCAACCTTATTTCTTTCTCTGCTACCTTGAATCTCAAAAATTTATACTTAATATAAATATGCTTAGTTTTAGAATGTATCATAGGATTCTTTTACATATTCACTATACTAGTGTTATCACAATGGATAACCATAGGTTCAACACACGTTATTCCAATATCTTTCAGCATTTGTTTCATCCAAATAATCTGAGTGTAATTAATAGAAGCAACAACATACTCAGATTCAATAGTAGATTGAGTTATACAATCCTAATTTTTACTTAACCATGAGACCAACCTTTTCCCAAGGAAAAATGTACATCCACTAGAACTCTTTCTGTCATCAATGTTTCTTTCCCAATTAGCATCAATATAAGCATGTAGTTCAAAGTCATCATTTTTACCATACCATAAGCCATATTCCAGTGTTCCTTTCAGGTATCTAAATATCCTTTTCACAGTAGCCAGGTGTATCTCTTTAGGATATGCCTGATATCTAGCCATAATTCCAACAACATTAGCAATATCTGGTCTAGAGTGAGTTAGATATTATAATCCACTAATCATTGATCTATACTTGGTCTAAAAAACACTCTTGGTCTCATCAATATTTGTCAATTTATAGCCAGTCACCATGGGTGTACCAACATGTTTACAGTCTTCCATTCCAAACTTTTTCAATATTTATTTAAGATACTTAGTTTGAGAAATAAAAGTGCCATTCTTTCCTTGATTTATTTGCATTCCAAGAAAGAATTTCATCTCGCCAATCATGGACATCTCAAATTCATTCTCTATTTCTTTAGAAAACTTGTTACACATCTCATCATTACCTCCAAAAATAATATCATCAACAAAAACTTCTATTATCAAAATTCCATCTTGTAATCAAATTTCTTGTCTTACTTCTGATAAAACATTTCCCATCAATGAATTTCAATTGATAACCCTTGTCCATTAGCTACCCAACACTCAACAAGTTATGCTTAAGTGCATCAACAAGTAGTACATTGTCAGTATTAGTCTTTCCATCCAAAGAAATAGATCCTACTCCAATGATAAGCTTAGGAACATTGTCTCCAAATCTCACAACACCACCATCATACTTATTTAGTTTAACAAACTTATTTTTATCTCCAGTCATATGATGTGAGAAACCACTGTCTATAACCCATTCAAATTTCTTATCAAAATGTGACACTAAAGCTCTTTCCTCATGTAATGGTTTTCCATCTTTGATAGCAATAAATCCAATCTTCTCATTATCAAAATCATCATCAAAAATACCTTCAATAGCATAATAAAATTCTTTTTCTTTCGAATACTTAGGTTTGTAAAACTTAGATTTATGCTTAGGAACTCTTGTAGGACATCTAGATGCAAAGTGACCTATCTTATTGCATGAAAAATGTATCAAAGGTAACTTTCCTTCAAACTTATCCTTACCTTTCTTTTCTCTTCTAGCGATCATGGCAACAATTTCATCATCTTTCATTTTTAAATTCTCCATCCTTGTTTTCCAGTTCTATAACTTTTCTTGCTTAGTAAACTTGTCTTCTTCATATAATGCTTCTAATCTTCCCCAAATTTTGTGTGTTGAATCCAGATCTTTCACCTCAATAAATTCTTCTTCAAAAAGTGCATGGATAAGTTCTTCCCTTGCGACCATGTTATATGAAAATATCTTCTTTTCTTCGTCAGCAGCTTTATCTAATTCATCCTCAGCCTTCATGGTTACCTCATTTTTTGTGATCATCCAATAGTCAATACCCAAACATAGAAAATGTGTTCGCATCTTGTTCTTCCAACTGTCAAAGTTTTTAGGATCAAATTTCAGACTATCCTTCCTATAGAATGCCATCTCCAAGATCACGTCAAGCTATTAAGCTTTCTCTCTAAGGACTAGTAGCTCTGATACCAATTGTGATGAACTACAACTAATTTAGAACCAGATTGAAGAATATGTAATTCAAGATTACTGAGGAGTTGATGATTAGATATGCAAGATGATTAAATCAGTATTATGTTGTCATTGATGTCAACTAGCTTGACAATACTTATCTTGTAAGTTACTATACCGACACATCTGAAGGAAGGTGAAAGAGATGAAGAACTTAAATATCCACATGAGGAAGATGTATATGACAGATGAGGATAAGGAATACATTGAGTAACTTGTTGATGAGTCTATGACTTGATGGAATTGACTTTATTATGTTGCATTCATCTATGATGAAGAATAGAGTTGAAAGACACAAAGCAGTGTTGTCGGTAAATAAAGCATTTCAGTATACACTGATGAAGTGTAGTGTATAACGAGTGCAGTATTAACTGAGCTTGTGTTCACCGATGCATTTCTTTGTTAACCGAGCAAAATAGAAAGGAATTAAATGATCAATTTAGCGGATAAAGTGATGAGCTACAAAATGTATGAAATCGAGGTAACATATAATGTTTGTTATGAAGATCGATGATTAACATAAATCAAAAGGATCTAATGGAGTAGATTGAAACATGTTATTGACACGTCAGCTGAAGAAGCTTAAAGCGGCAAAATCTATGAATATGATTAAGCAGCAAAATCTGATGGAGGAAAAGAAAATGATTTACTTGTCTATATAAGAGACATTGGTTTCATTATGAAATGGATGCCAAAAGAAGAAGGTACTATAGAATAATCACGTGAAGAATTTTTTTTGATCATATTGGTTAATAAGAACTGAGCTACATAATAGTTACTGAGCTACAGAGAGTTATTACCGACGGACAGTAAGTTGATACAGTATTGAATTTGAAGTGTTATATTGATCAAAAATATTTGAATGAGCTGAACATTAATTTGTAAACTGCAAACTGAAGTTGTATTTAGGAAGATTTTCTACTGTTACACATTTAACCATTGTACACAGTCATATCTCTTAACCGAGTGGACTATGAAAGTCTTTTGATGTTTCATTCATTGAGTGAACATTGTTATCCTGTCAACCCCAGAGTGACTACTGGTTGGATGATAACTTCTGGTCTAAAATCCTCTAACAAGGTCACACCTAATAGTGTGTTTGTAAACCTTTAACAAGGTTGGGTCTCCACCGACCTCACTTCAAAAGAGTGAACAATTTTGGGTTGCCGGTCCCAGGTGGTTTTTCCCTTTACAGGGTTTCCACGTTAAATCTCTTGTGTTATGTGTTGACTGTGATATTTGTTTGTGATCATACTTTGTATATTACATGATAGATTTAATTGGTAATTATTATAGAGTTTAGATTGTCAATTGGTAAATACACATACAGTGGAAGTATTTTATGTTTATCATCTTGCAGAAGTAGTAGAATTGTTTTGGATTATACATTTTGAATTGGGACACTGGATAACTGATTCACCCCCCTCTCAGTTATTCTAACAAATTGTTAGGAATAAAAGTCCACCAACACAACTAAGAGGGAGGGTGAATCATTTGTCAGACATATTATTTAACTTTAAACTTTAAATAGCAGCTATACCAAATCAAATGATAACATAGTAAATGCCAACATAATAACACAATATTTTGTTGTCAAGGAAACCCTGTTAAAGGTAAAACCCCTATGGGAATTAGCACCCACAAATGATGTACTGAGAGTATAGTATCCCTATTAAAAGATCTAGTCTTGTTAGGAGATTGTTAAAACATTACAATACACAGTCCTTGTTAAAGGATAGACCCTGTTAGTAGTCAAACAAATGTAGACTCACTACCTAGGATCACTGCCCAAAGAAGGTTATGTCCACCTCCATAACTCACTATTCATTACACAAGTGTATATAAAGGGAATACACAATCCTTGTGAATTGTCTGATAGCAACTATCTTTGCTTCATTAGTTCCAATGAAGTATAAACTATCCTCTTCTCTACATCCAACATATACAAGCTCACAGCTTCCACAATCCTCTTTTACATTTCTTACACACTACTTTTCTTTTCAAAAGAAAAGATCTTACATATATACCCTATTACAATAAATGACCAGGTCAACCAATTAGGCTTTCCTAATATACAAATAATTACATAACCCATTTCTAAGATACACATGGTATCTATAAAAAGTATACAATAATTAGTCTTCAACAATTAAGGTCCAACATCTATAATCCATGCTCGCTATCCATAATACAAGCTATAACTCTAAAGTTGGCCCCAAATAGGTTTCCTCTAGAATATATGCCATAGCTAACATCATCATGCTTCCCACAACTTGCTAAGATCAAAGAAAATTCCTCAATACATTATCTGACATCCTTTAAGCTCGCATACACTGAATACACATCACTTGTAAGATACACTCAAAACACAGAGATTAACTTTGTCAAATTCCACTCTCATAGTCCAGAAACCAGTCTTCACCAAATATCCTATTACTCAATCAAAATGAAATGTTACAAGATGTGATCTTAGATATAAGACCACAACACCTCCCTAGACAAAAACCTATGTTCACTCATTCTGAATCAACCATACAGTATCTGTACATTGTAATAACCAGTATGTTCTCTTCATAGAAACATATGTTGACATCAGTAACAAAACACAAATTACAACAACATTAGTAACCAATTCAAACAACATCCAACATCCTTCTTAGATTTGGTGTTATTAATGGTGGGTGTTTGAGTTATGTTTAATTTATGTGGTTTTTATACAAATCCTTTAGTTATCTTATTCAAGTACTCATTTTGGTGCAAGTTAATTCATGTAATGAAGGTTATAGGTTGTGTTATAAAGGTTTAATGATTTAAGCTATGGAGATATCTATTTTCCTTTTTATAATTATTGAAAATTTGAGCCTTCATACAAAGCTTTTATATTGAGTTATTTATTTAAGTTGTAATAAAATAGGGATTTTTATTCAAGGTTCATTATGATTTTATTAGTTGTTAGGGTTTTATAAAGATTCAAAACATTTGGTGGATCATCTTTCATTTATCATTTCAATTCCAACATATCCTTCTTCCCTTTTATAGTAAAGTTTAGTTTTAGGTGATGATAAGGACAACCATATCACTCTTTAGGTCTACTCTCAAATATGATATCCATAGCCTGAGAGTAGTCCCATGTTGCACAAGATTGCAAATTTCTCAACTTTGCACTAGTCACAATCCTTTGTGACGATAATTTTTGGTATGCCTAATGGAAATTTGAACTGATTCTTAATTCATAAGAGATTTATTCATATTGATTCCTTGGTAAGAAAAATAGTGTTTTGAACCTTCAAGAGGTAAAGAAACTCATACTTGGTGACTCCATACTTTTGGTTTGAAGATTGAGTGAGCATAACATATGAGAATATTTAAAACTAGATAAAGTAGAGAGATATTTGATTATAAAGAGCTTCAACCACCAAGAGGAGGAGGTAGGAAAATAAGAAGAGCTTCCATTTTACCAAATAATTCAGGAAGGATTGCTCCTTGTATTATTGGTCATTCAATTTTAGCTTATAGGAATCCTCTATTCTCAAGTTCTGTAGCTCAAATATCAATAGGTTCTATAATTCCTAGTAGTCCTTGTTAGAGTAATAGTATATTTACCTTTATAATTAAGTCTATCTGATTTAATTATTAAAGGTCACTATTATTCTTTTTTCACTTAAGCTTGTCATTTAGGTGCACAATAATTAATATGTTTATTAATTATTAAATGCACAAACCTAGCTTTCTCCGGCTTTAGGGTTTCTCACCTTATAAGCCGCTTTTTGTAATTATTGTTTATACTTTTTGGGAATACAATTTTGCTCTCACTCCGCTGAGATTCTCAAAACCCTTGCTCTCTCTCTCTCTTAGGTTTTCGCTCCAGCTTCTGGTATTTTGCTTGCAGGTGATCTTGGTTTTTTGTGGATTTGCACATTTGTGAAATCTTACATGGTATCAGAGCCTCCCTGCCGCTGCCGAGGTTGAAGTTCTTGAAGCCTGGATTCGAAGACGACAGCCACAGCTTGTTTCTGGGGTTTTCTGTCACTTTGAGGGAGGCACGATCTTTTGGAGCAGATTGAGCAGAAACAGACTCCGCCATTGCGTTCAGAAGGTCCGGGAGAGTCGAAATCATATAAAACACGACCCAGTTTGGCCTCCGTGACCTCAGGAGAAAAATTTGCCCTACTAGGGCCGTACGGCTCGAAAATCGAGAAAAAATTCTCGGAAAACGCAGTTAAAAAGTTTTTTTTATTTAAATTTCGGCGCGCCGCCAGCGCGCCGCCAGCGCGCCGCCAGCGCTCAGCCCGCAGCGGCTGCCGGCCAGCGCGCCGCCAGCGCGCCTCCGCCGCGCCGCCGCGCCCAGCCGCCGCCGCGCCCACCGCCCGGCCGCCACCCGCGCTCCGCCCGGGCGCCACCGCTGCCGGTGGAGCCGCTTCCCGGCCACCGGCCCGCCACCCGCGGCAGCCACAGGTGACGTCATCCGACGTCACCTGCCGGAAAATTTTTTTCCGGCGGTTTTAAAAATTTTTCCGGCGGCAGTCAATTTTCCGGCGTGGTACGATTCTGACGTCATGCTGACGTCAGCGACGGCCCAGTGACGGTCATACGGCCGTCAAATTTTTTGCCGTCCCTGGTTTTTTCCAGAGAGCTATCATTTGGGGGTACTTGGGCGTTTTTGCTCCTACAGGGTTCATACGGACTCGAAAATCGACATATGATATATCACCGGAAAGGTCTTTCCGAGACGGACGCAATGATGCTGGTTTCGTTAGCTGATTCAGCCGTTTGAGTACCTGTTTTCAGCGTCAAAGTAGAGGCTTCTGTTTCCTCCTTCTCTGCTTCTGGAGTCCAGGTTTTCTCCTTAATTTTTTTTGTGCTTTCAGTTATTTGCTGTACGGGGGTTTGATTTATACATTGTGGGGGGGGTGTTTTTCCTTTCTGTAATTTACTTCAGAAAAGACCCTTCTACTTCTGTCTTCTTCTTCTCTCAATGTCGGATCCCTCTGTGACCCGGCTGACACCGCATAATTATCATACCTGGAAAGCACACATGACCAGACTTCTTATGTCACGTGGCTTATGGTCATGTCTGGATGAGAACCAACCTGTCCTGCAACGTCCCTTTGAGATTCTTCAGCACAGGAATAAGATGGATGAAGCCATGGGCTTGATTGCACTGAACATCTCCGACAGTCTCCTCTTTCACTTGGAAGGTATGACCACTCCTAGGGCCATTTGGGGCAAGTTTTCAGATTTGTTTGGCACAGTTAATGAGTTCAGGGCACTTCAGCTAGATGCAGAGTTGACTACTTTGACTCCTACCAGCTTTCCCACCATTGAGGACTTCTTGATGAAGTTCAAGTCTCTGCGTTCAGTTTTGCAGGGATGTGGGAAAACAAAGACAGATGATGAGTGTATCTTCTTGATACTCTCAAAGTTGCGAGGACAGTATCAGATCTTTTCTTCCACTTTCTACTCCACCATGGATGCTTTGGGTGCTAGGCACACCATGCCTTCTTTTGAGACATTCTGTGATCGGTTGACACGGGAACAGGCAAAGATCCAACAGATGGATGCTTCTGGCTCTTCTAGCCAAGCGTTGGTTGCTCAGTCTTCACAGGGGAAACCAAAACCGAAAGGCAAACCGAAGAAAGATTCCGCAGGCAATGAGTCTTCCTCCAAACCTGCACAGAAAAATGATTCCAAACCTCCAGCAAACCCTTCTAAGGGTAAATCTTCTTCGAAGTCTACTGAGTCTACCTCCAAGACTAAGAAGAAATCAGTTGAGACCTGTAGCTTTTGTGGCAAGGATGGACATCCCGTTTCCAGGTGTTGGAAACGTTTGGAGGCTTTAGAGGAAGCCATGCAGGAGCATCACCTTTCAGCTCCCCAGTCCACCTCCTCCCCTGCAGGGAAAGGTCATGCTCTTACTGCACGAGCTATGACTTCTGGGCCCACTTGGATTCTTGATTCCGGTGCTTCTCACCACATGACTCACACTCAGCAGTTGGTCACCTCAATTGCTCCTTGTGCTACTTCGCAGATTGCTGTTGGGAACTCATCTCATCTTTCGGTTTTGGGTTCTGGTTCAGTTGCATTAGCTGGGGGTTCTCTTCAGGATGTTCTTTTTGTCCCCGACATTTCGACGAACCTTCTGTCTATCTATCAGATTTGCCACACTGGCTCTGGTAAGACAGTTGAGTTCTCACCACATGATGTGGTTATTCGGGACTTACATGATACTGAGATGATTGTGGCTACTGGGAGTGTTGACACTGCATCCCGCCTATACAGATTTAATGGATTTGAGTCTTCTGTTGGCACAGGTTCCTGTCTTATAGCACATGCAGATTCAGTGAGTAGACTTTGGCATGAGCGTTTGGGCCATGTCAATTACAGATATCTTCAGCAGATGAGCACACAGGCACTTGTTCTTGGGCTTCCACAGATTACTTGCACTGATGGGGTTTGTCAGGGTTGTGTTCTTGGCAAACAACATAGGGATCCTTTTCCTCAGGGACGAGCTACTCGTGCTTTGGCACCATTGGAGTTGATTCATAGTGACCTCATGTCCTTTCCTACTCCTTCTTTTTCTGGTGCCAGATATGTGCTCACATTCATTGATGACTTCTCCAGGCGCACATGGGTGTACTTTTTGAAGTACAAGTCTGATGTCTTTGATTCATTTCGAGTCTTTAAGACATTTGTGGAGAAGCAATCTGGTCTTTCGATTCGCCGGATACGCACAGATAATGGGGGGGAGTATGTGAACCAGGCTTTCCGAGATTTTTGCTCTGAACATGGTCTTCAGCATCAGTTTTCAGTGCCCTACACCCCTCAGCAAAATGGTGTGGCAGAGAGAAAGAACAGAACACTTCGGGAGATGGCTAATTGTATGATACAGTCCAGGTCCATGGATTCGTCCTTTTGGGCAGAGGCAGTCAATTGTGCCAACTATATTCAGAATCGGATGCCTCACAAGGCAGTTCGACATATGACTCCTGAGGAGGCTTGGTCTCATGTCAAGCCTGATGTATCTTCATTTCGAGTTTTTGGCAGTGAAGCATGGGCATTTGTGCCTGACGCTCAGAGGAAAGCGATGGAGCGGAAGAGCCGACACCTCATTTTTGTTGGCTACTGCGAGGATGTTAAGGCATATAGGTTGTTTGATCCTGATTCCAGAGAGGTCCTGTTTCGACGGGATTTCTAGTTTGATGAGCGCCTTCCTGCAGTAGATACTCCGCTTCCAGAGTCTACTTCACTCACCACTACTCCCTCCTCTCTTCCAGTTGTGTTTCAGGATGATGAGGATGAAGATCTTGGTGATCCCCATTTACCTCCACCACAGGATCCTCCACAGATGCCTAGATGGGCTCGTGTTACAGTTGATGCTGCAGGATCTCTGGCTGGTGACCCTTCCACCTCTCGTCGCACCCGGTCTCATATTGCAGGTTCCAGTCTTCTGAGTCATGCTATTTGTGGTGATCCTCAGACATTTGGGGCAGCGACAGGACATACTGAGTGGGACAGTGCTATGGAGGAGGAGTATTCTTCTTTGATGAAGAATCATACTTGGGATCTTTGTTCGCTTCCTAAGGGAAGAAAGTTAGTGCGATGCAAGTGGTTGTATCGTACTAAGTTTGCTGCTGATGGTTCTATTGATAAGTACAAGGCACGTCTTGTTGCGAAGGGTTTTTCACAGGTTGAGGGTATTGATTACACTGAGACATTTGCCCCTGTCGCCAAGATGAACTCTATTCGCCTTGTCTTATCCCTCGCAGCTTCTCAGGGATGGCCCATTTTTTAGATGGATGTGAAGAGTGCTTTCTTGCACGGTGATCTTAGTGAGGAGATTTACATGGAGCAGCCTCAAGGATTTGTGCAGGATTCCTCCTTGGTTTGCAGACTTCGACGTTCTTTATATGGTCTCAAACAGGCCCCTCGGGCTTGGTATGAGAAGATGGACTCTTTTTTGCTTTCTACAGGATTCACACGCTGTCATTCCGATCCTACAGTCTACATTCAGCGTCTTGAGGATGAGATTTTGATACTTGTGCTATATGTTGATGATCTTCTCATCACAGGTAGCTCATCTTCTATGATTCAGGATGTTCAGTGCGCATTGATGGAGCAGTTTGAGATGACAGACCTTGGTCTTTTACACTTCTTTCTGGGTCTACAGATTGTGCAGTCACCTACTGGGATCTTTGTTTACCAGCAGAAGTATGCTCTTGACATGCTTCAGCGCTTTGATATGCTTGATTGCAAGCCTGCTCCCACACCTTTTCAGTCGGGTGTTACTTTGTCTACCTCTTGCACTACGCCTTCAGTGGATGCTACTTTGTATCGGCAGTTGGTTGGCAGTTTGTTATACCTGACACACACTCGTCCTGATCTCTCCTTTGCAGTTGGTCTAGTCTCTCGGTTCTCACATGAGCCTCATGAGAGTCATTGGCAAGCTGCCAAGCGTATTTTGAGATACATTCAGGGCACACTTATGTATGGCATTCACTACACATCAGGGGCTCCTCACATTGTTGGCTACACTGACTCAGATTGGGCTGGTGATGTTGATGATCGGAAGTCTACTTCTGGCTTTGTTTTTTGTCTTGGCTCTGGTCCTATCACATGGTCGTGCAAGAAGCAGAACGCTCGAGCACTTTCATCTACAGAGGCTGAGTACAGAGCGGCAGTTCATGCTAGTCAGGAGATTTTATGGCTTCGGCAGTTGATGACTGAGTTTGGTTTTCCTCCTGATCGTCCCACTGTTCTGTGGTGCGATAATCAGAGTGCTATTCACATTTCCCGCAACCCGGTGGAGCATCAGCGCACTAAACACATTGAGCTTCATATGCACTTCATCCGTCAGCAGATTCAGGATGGTGTTCTCACTTTGGAGTACATTCCCACTGACGCGCAGGTTGCTGACATCTTCACCAAACCCTTTGCATCTCCGCGCTATCTTCAGTTGCGTTCTATGCTTGGGGTGACGGAAGTTGTCCTTGGGGGGTCTTGTTGAGTCCTTCCTTCCTTCATGTTTCTTTTCAGCATGTTGTTGTATCTCTTTTTGGGGTAGGGTTTTTCCCACTGGGTTTTCTCTATTTCCCCGGTTCTCAGAGATTTCTTTGTTGTTGGGTACCTGATCAGGCCTTGTTGCCGGGACCCATTTTCCTGCTTTCTTAGTTGTGCTAGGTTAGCTTCCTCCTGAGCTTCGCTTAAGGGGGGGTGTTAGAGTAATAGTATATTTACCTTTATAATTAAGTCTATCTGATTTAATTATTAAAGGTCACTATTATTCTTTTTTCACTTAAGCTTGTCATTTAGGTGCACAATAATTAATATGTTTATTAATTATTAAATGCACAAACCTAGCTTTCTCCGGCTTTAGGGTTTCTCACCTTATAAGCCGCTTTTTGTAATTATTGTTTATACTTTTTGGGAATACAATTTTGCTCTCACTCCGCTGAGATTCTCAAAACCCTTGCTCTCTCTCTCTCTTAGGTTTTCGCTCCAGCTTCTGGTATTTTGCTTGCAGGTGATCTTGGTTTTTTGTGGATTTGCACATTTGTGAAATCTTACAGTCCTAATGAGTCACAAATAGTTGTAAATACATTACCAACAGTAAATCAAGCATTACTAGTAGTTGTAAATATAGTATTACTAGCAATTGTAAATCTAGTATTATCAGCTGTAACTCTAATGGCACAACCTAGAAATCAAATTTTTGTTCCCTTTGGTCATGGAAGCCCTTGAATTTGAAACAATATGATGATATACCTATTGATTCCTTGAAAAGAGTTCCATTTTTTACAAGAGAAGATCAAACTAAAGCCATTGATTATATCAGAGATGTAGCTTCTTTATGTGGATTTCACTATATTACTAAATGAAATGTTGTAGTCAGATTATTTGCAACATCATTTAAAGAAAAATACTTGCATGGTTCAAAGGTTTACTTATGAATTCCATAGAAAATTGGGATCAGTTGGGTTCTCTTTTTTGTACTCATTTTGAAGACAAATCAAATAACCTCACTTTGGTTGAGCAATTGACCACAATAAAGAGAGCTCCTCATGAGCATATGATATATTTCAACTACCATTTTCAAAAGACATGGGATACAATTCTAGACCTTCGGTAAGGTCACCTGTTAATCATTCATTGTTTCATTATCTTAAGGCTCTTAATAGTATTATTTTAGTTATGATTCAATCTATGGGTGGTACAACTTTACTAATAGCTTATGAAAATTCTATAAGGGCTGAAAACTACCTAACTCAAGATAGTAGTATAGCTCCAAGGCCTCCAATGCCATTATTTTATGAGATACAACCAATTACCCCTATAGTTCCAACTACTATAGTTTCTATCCCTTCATTTCTAACCTTTAGTATTCAAGTTGCAACCCAAGATAATGTTGTCTCAAGCCATTTTCAAGAGCTAAAAAAGTATTAAGTAGAAAAATGAGAACATGCAAAAGACTTTGCCTACCTATGGAAATAAGATAGATAACTTAGAGAGGCAACACAACTAGGATAATAGACCATATCAAGCCCCATATAAGCCAAATAATCCTACATATTGAGCCAATAATGAGGGCCAAAGGATAAATTATAATTATAGACCCAATCAGATTTATAATCCTAATATTCCAAGTTCTTCAGGAGAACTTGTTCCTATGCAAAACAACATGGCACACAAATATGATTGGTGTTTTGCATGTAATAAACATCATGAATGGAATACTTGTCAATTTTTTATTGAATCAAGCTCTCATGGTTCATAATAATGCTGCAATACAACCAAATGTAATACAAGAGACTCACGAGTAACAAGGCTCTCAAAATGATCAAGGTACACCTGATGTGGCTTTGATGAATTGGTAGGGTGAAGAAATTTTTGGTGCTTACTTTCTACAATGTCAAAATTAGAGTTATGTTCCTATTGCATCCAATACCAAGTCAAAGAAAAGGGTTTTAGATATAAGATAATAAGATGCTAAAGGTAAAAAACAAGCTGATAATGCACAAAATCAAGGTTATGTAGGCATACAAGGCCAAGTTGTAACTCCACCTTCTAGGAATGTTCAAAATTTTCCAAGGGGCCAGGTGATAACAACCTAAAACTTAGGTACCACCTCCAAAAGCACAAACAAATGCTTTTGTTCCTAAAGGACAACAAAAAGTTATTAGTTTGTCTTTTAATATTGTGGATCATATGAATAAATCTATTGTTAGTATGTCAATGTTGGATGCATTGCAAATATCAAGACAAAAAGATCTAACGATGGATTATTTAGCAAAGATTTCACTAATAGATCATCTTAAACAAGAGAAATCTAAAGTCATTCTTGCAAATGCTTCCCAATCAAATAATGAACAACAGAAATAAGAGGTAAAGCCACCACCATTTTATGTTGCTTTGATTATTGAAAAGTTTTTAGTCCATAATTGCATTATAGATTCATATGCTAGTAGTTTTGTGATGCCAAAGTAATTAGTTAATAAATTGGGTTTTTTATATGAGCATATAAAAAATGAGGTAGTTCAGCTAGGTGGATTAGCCACCAATACAGTTGGAGTGATTTAAAAATGAGTCTAAATTTGCATTATTGTCCCAATTTTCTAATTCCACAAGGTATATATGTGATAGATCTTCCACCATATTTTTCATATGTCTTAGTATGGATTTCACATCAAAGTTAGGGTGTTATCTTTCATCTGATTGCTCACATATGTTTTTTAGAGCAAGGTATGACACTAGGGTGACTGTAAGATCATAATTTCTTGAAAATGATCATATAGAATCATACACCCCTAGTGCTATTAATACAAATTTAGCCTACTATGAACAAGATTAATATGTTGTTGAAGATCCTAATACCCCATTAGAAGGCATACCTGACATAATTTTAGATGAATGAGTAGCTGAAAAGCATGAGGAAGATCCATTCAATCACATGGAAGTAGTTGGGTTGCATAAATAAATCATGCTTGAGAAAAATGATGCTGTTCCAAACCTTGTAAAAGGTGAAAAAAAAAACCCAATGAATTGTGGAAGGTATTTTTTGATGATTCTACAAGTAAGGTAGGTGTTGTTGGAGGTGATATGTTAATTTACCCAAAAGGTGAGAGGTAGTATTCTTATTTTATATTTTCTTTCAGCTATACTAATAATACAAAATAATTTAAAGTGCTTTCTCATGGCTTAGAGTGGAATAGAGAGAGGAAAATCAATGCTTTACATGTGTTTGGTGATAGTGAGCTTGAGGTTAATCATGTAAGAAATTTAAATGTGACTAAAAATGAATTTCTCATAGGATTTGGAATCTTATTGAATAATTTGATGCTTTCAACTTGATAGTTTTTCTTGGAACTCAAAATAAAGAGACTAATAAGTTGGCTTCCATGGGCTTATAATTTGACATACCAAAAGTAGTAAAGAATGTTCAAACACAATAGTATGTAAATCTGGTTGTAAGGCCATCAAGTCCAAATAATAATGTAATTTGGAAAGTGTTTGATAATGATGAAAAAATTCTAAATTTTTTGATTGAAGAAGTTGAATTTTCCAATGGTAATCATACGAATTTATAGCATAATTATGGTGATCAAATACTTCAGCTAAAAAATAATAAGTTACCAAAGGGTTTGGTCACGCTTGAGTCTATTTTTAATGCTAATGATCAGGTAAGGATGGACATGTTAATATGATTTAGAACAACAGAGAGGGGGGGGGGGGGGGGTGAATCAGTTGTTCTCAGGTCCTGATGTATAAAATAAACTTCAAAATTTTTTCTTTAAATTAGATCTAACAACCAAAATGAACTCGGTCATCACTGATTCAATAATAGAAACATATAACATTGTAGTCCACTACCCAGCTATATCTAACTTGTAAAACACATAAATGTTCAAACCAAAACATTCACACAAGCATTGACACTAGGATTTATAGTGGAAACCCAATCTGGGAAAAACCACTTTGTAACATGCTACTATTATTTTCACTCTTCTGAAGTGAGCTCAGTTAAAAGCCAATCCTATCAAAGGTTACAATACACACTGTTAGGTGTGACCCGGTTAAAGGATTTCAATCACCTTGTTAAAAGTGAGCCTTGTTATAGGACTTACATACATTCCATTAGAATGCAACCTTGTTCAAAGGATTTAAACATATGACTGATAGGTCAACCTTTGTTAAAAGGATTTTGACTGTTACAATGGTTAGAAAGTAGTAGCAGTAATGATCTGTAAAACATACAACTCAGTTTGCAAATATTAGATCCAAATTTCATACACAAATGCTGGTTTACTGACTTTGAAGCTTTTCCATTTCCATCTTTGATCTGCTCAAAACTTTTCTTCAATCAATCACCCCACTTCTCCTTCAGCCTTTTTTGCTTATACAGTCAATAAAATCTACTGATCTTCCAACATCCTCTTTTCACCCATGCACACACATACCTAATACTTAGGTTCCCTTAATACTTCCTCAATTAGGTCAACTCATCTTTTGCCACTCAATCTCCTTCGTAGATCTTAGGGTTAGGTCAGATTCATTGAATCTACCCACTTTATGTTCTTCGGCTCCTTTTCTAGAAACATCTCAAATCTCTTAAAGATTTACAATAAAATATTTTTTAGTGCATTTAATGCTTTCAAACAATCAATAAATAAAGTCAACACATTTTACATAATCCAAGAATTCAACAATGTCGGCTCCAAATTTGAATTCTCTTCAAATATAAAAATGTTGATGCTTGGTCAATACTGTGATCAACTACTCGGTCTTCATGTAGAAAGCTTGGTCATTACTAAAAAATGTTTCCTCAGCTTATACTATCTTCCTTGGCAATTAACTGATGTTCAGTCAACACTAGAATTTTTCTCGGCATATACTGACTCGGTCGACACTAACATTACTCGGCTTGAACATGATTTCTCCATTTTTTGCTCAGTCAAACTTACCAATTTAGTCTTCAATCTTACTAAGACAAACAATACATTGTCTCATCATTGTACCACATAATCAAGTACACTTTGTAGTGTCAAGATAACTCAACCTTTCCTTAGGTGCTATTGTTACCATCCTTTCTTTCCCTTCTTCACAACAATATAATAGATATAGTACTTTCCTAAGTAGCAACAGTCTTACCAGTTAAGGTTTGACATCAACGACAACACAAAAATTGCTTCAATTGCAGTTTCCAATAGGAAAATACTAACATAACAGTGAAAGAGGATCACTATGATCCTATTGAGATCTTCAAAGATAAGTTATAAAACTTGGCAAGGTATGTACTACAGAGGAACACCAAGTTTTTGTTTCACTTTGTTAGGGATTTAATGATATTTTTGCTAGGGAATATCATGATTTGAATGGGTTTGATCCTAATTTATGTAAGGAAACTCAGGTGCGGAAACAGCTTCCTACGCTAATCTCTATAGGAGAGTATTGTGCAAATTCTTATAAATCCTTAAAATTTTAGATTCGTTAACTACTTTAACAAAGATATTGCAACCACATATCATGCATATAGAAAAATAGAGAATGACACAATGATATACCCTGGGGAAAACCTTTCGGTAAAAAACCTCAGCACTCCAAAACCTGCACAATGTATTATCTTCAACACAAATATTACAATACACTTGCAATGCAAGTTCTTTCAGGAGACAAGAGACAAAGCCAACAAGACTTAAACTTCTGTTATATCTCTCCCATAGGAGTAGCATCATATATATAGACTCATCTGGACCCAAAAATGGGCACAACCACCAAGACCCATGCACAAAGCCACATGTACACAGTTGTTACATGCAATCCCAAGAATAGGTGTCCATCCCTAGAATAGACTATGACAGCTTGTCATAGAATCCACCAAAAATAACGGTCACAAGAGAAGTGTAAGAGAATCTATCATACCAACCTATTTTTGGCATATTCTCTTACACACACCATCCACTTCTTCTTGGGCACCCAAATAGGCCCAAGTCATAAGATGCTCTTACACCTTTCATAGCACATTCCTTAAATAGTTCTTACACGTCATAGGAATCCATCATGACCATTTCAGTCATGATCCCCTTACGCACAAGATGCTGACACATCAAGTGGAGTGACACATCAACATGCCAACTAGACATGTACACTCACACTTAATTACATTATTTGCAAAAACTACATTTACAAAACAAATAATAAGAATAGGAATTATCCAAGGTTGAGACACCTTATTCCTAACATTCTCCCACTTGTCGAACACCTTGTAAGAGCAACAAGAACATAAAAGGAACTTTAACCGCTATAGGCCAAAAGGCCCATAGACTCCAAACACCATCTGAACTTCTCAGTGGCCACTGGTTTCATTAATGCATCTGCAACATTCTTCATAGTATCTACCTTCTCCAAATAGTAATCTGTTTTGCATCAACACCAACATCAGAACACAATCTTCTAAGCCAAATGGCTTCTTTACAAGCATGAGTAGCAACAATGTACTTAGCTTCTATACTGGACAAAGAAACCATAGGTTGTCGCTTACTCATCCAACTAATGGCACCACCAAACATAGTGAACACATAAGCACTGGTGGATCTCCTGCTGTCAATATCACCTGCCCAATCTGAATCCACAAACCCACGAATACAAACTGAATGCAGAGATCTAGAAGAGTTACCATGATAACATATGGAGTAACCTGATGTACCCCTCAAATATCTGAATACTCGCTTAACTGCATCCCAATGTACCCATCCAGGATTAGCCATAAACTGACTCAGGACTCCCACTGCTTGGGCAATGTCTAGTCTAGTACAGACCATAGCATACATAAGACTGCCAACTGCACTAGCATAAGGTACTCTACTCATGTCCTCTACCTTACTAGGAGATTTTGGACAATCATCTACAGATAACTTTGTTCCCACAGAAATAGGAACACATAGTGGTCTACAATCTGCCATGCTGAACCTGTCCAACACAGACTTCACATACTTACTCTGACTCAACCAAAGTTTTCTATTAGACCTGTCTCTATTGATTTCCATACCCAAGATGTACCTAGCTACCCCAAGATCTTTCATCTCAAACTATGCTGACAACTGAGATTTAAAATTAGAAATCATACCCTTACCCTTCCCAAATAGCAACATATCATCAACATATAATGCAACAATAAGAAGGTGATCATTTTCAACTCTGAAATAAACACAATGATCTAATTTTGATTTTACAAATCCAATTGACAACATAAAGGCATCAAACTTAAGGTACCACATCCTAGGAGATTGCTTCAAACTATATAGAGATTTCTTTAATCTACAAACTAAGGATTCTTTACCTTTAACAATGTAGTGCTCAGGCTGTGACATATAAATCTCTTCCTCCAAATCACCATGAAGGAAAGCTATCTTCACATCCATCTATTCTATCTCTAAATCATATGATGCAGCAAGAGATAATAGAAATCTAATGGATGTCAACTTTGCAACAGGAGAGAATATTTCACCATAATCTATTCCCTCTACTTGTGAATACCCCTTTGCAACCAATCTAGCTTTATACCTTTCAACACTGCCATCTGCCCAGAATTTCTTCTTGAACACCCATTTACAGCCAACAGATTTTCTCCCTTTAGGAAAAGGTACAAGGTCCCAAGTTTTGTTTTTCTCCAATGAAGCCATCTGATCATTCATAGCCTCAATCCAGGAACCTGCATCTTCCATGCCCAAAGCCTCTTTCACAGATCTAGGCTCATCAGTGTTAGTAATCAAAGCAAAGGCACAACTGGAATCTAACATAGAATAACCAAACCTTTCTAGTTGCTTTATTCCTCTCATGGATCTCCTCAAGGGCTGAGGTTGAGGTTGTTCTTCCTCTTCTTCTGAACTATCAGAGCTACTAGAGCTCTCCTCATCATTAGACCCAACATGGTCTCTCTGTTCAGTCTTCTCAGGGGTAGGAGGAAACTGAACAACATCTTTTTCCTTTTCTTTTTCATCTAGTTGTAGCACAATAGGAGAAGATGTTAGCTCTCTAAAAATAACATTTCTACTATACAACACCTTACTAGTCACAGGATTCCAAAGCTTGTATCCTTTCACACCAGCACTATATCCGATGAAAATACATTTAACGAGTTTGTTTTCCAACTTAGATCTTTTCTCCTTTGGAACATGTGCATAAGCTTCACAACCAAAAACATGAAGATGTCTAATTGAAGGCTTCTTACCAGACCACACCTCCATGGGTGTCTTACCAACAAGGGCTAATGTAGGAGATCTGTTAACCAGATAGCAAGTAGTGGCCACAACTTCGGCCCAAAACCTTTGTTCTAAACCAACTCCACTAAGCATACTCCTAGCCTTCTCCATCAGTGTCCTGTTCATTCTCTCTGCAACTCCATTTTGTTGTGGGGTATAAGGATTGTCTTATGCCTCTCGATACCTTGTTCTTTATAGAACTGTTCATACTCCAGTGAGCAAAACTCACCACCATTGTCAGTTCTCACACACTTAATCTTCTTACTAGTCTGATTCTCTACAAGAGCTTTAAATTCCTTGAACCGACTAAAGACTTGTGTCTTACTTTTAAGGAAATAAATCTATGTCCTTCTACTGTAATCATCTATGAAAGATACAAAAAATAAAGACTTGGAGATTGAAGGAACTTTTATAGGACCAAATACATCAGAATGAATAAGATCCAAAACATCAGAAGATTTGTGAGAACTAGAGTAAAACTGAACATGATTTTGTTTACCATAGACACAATATTTGCAGAAGTCAAACTTGAGATTGGAATCATTTAACCCCTCAATGAGATTTTTATTTTTCAGGGTTCTGAGACCCTTTTCACCAATGTGGTCAAATCTCATATGCCACAGCATTGTCTTTTCTGTAGGAAGCTTACCTTCCAAAGTGTTTGCACTACATCAGAACCAATAGCCATAGACTTCTTCACTGCTTGTTCAGATGGTGAGGATGAAGAACTATTACATAGAGGAATACATGCATCTAGCTAAAATAAGGTACCTCTCCTAGGACCCCTTGCAAGCACTATCAATCCTCTCATCATCTTGCATCCTTCTTTCAAAAAAACAACTTGCACACCTACATCATTCAGCATACTTACAGATAATAGGTTTCATGCCAAACCCAGAATGTGCGTAACTCCATTGATTCCCTTTACTCATCCATTAGGAAATTTGATAGTGACCCTTCTGTGTCCAACTATCTTTAGGTGAGAATCATCACCCAAGTACACCTTTCCACCATCGAAATCTTCATATTTTGAGAACCAGTTTTGATGAGAGGTCATGTGAAAAGATGCACCCAAGTCAACCAACCACACATCATTAGATGCATGGGCTACCAAAGTTGTGATGAATGCATCACCATCTTCTTGAGATCTTTCTGAAGCTGAATTTGAACCTTTCTTCTTCTTCTTCGGCTCTTTGCAGTCTTTACGGAAGTGCCCAGATTTATCACAGTTCCAACATTTTGCCTTGGACTTATTGGAAGTCTTTGACTTCCCACGGGATTTGGATCTACCCTTATTGTCAGACTTCTTCCCTCTTTCAGTGGATCTCCCACAAATAGCAAGGGCTTCTTTTTTTGAAACGAAAGCCTTTCTCCGCATCTCCTCTGATAGCAGTGAAGACACCACATCATCCATTTTGAAGGTGACTAAAGTGCTTTCGAGAGTCATCACAAGATGGTCCCATGAATCCGGTAAAGAACACAAAAGTGTGTAGCAATGATCCTCCTCCTCTAACTTGACACCAGGTGATGTCAACTTTACAGCCAACAGATTAAATGCATTTAAATGATCCGTTAAGGATCCACCTTCCTCCATTCACAGAGAGTATAACTTCTTCCTTAGGAAAAACTTGTTCACCAGAGATTTGGCCTGATACACGACCGCAAGTCTTTCCCACAAACTATTTACGGTTTTCTCATCTAGAACATTCAGAAGAACTGCATCGGTTAAACAAAGTCTTATGAGACCCTTAGCTTTACGGTCTTTGATATCCCAATCTGCTTGAGCTATAGTTTCTGGTCTTGTAGCATTTGAAGTCACTTCCCATAGGTCACGATCTTCCAAAATGTCTTTCATCTTGAGTTTCCACAACTCAAAATTAGTGCCATTAAATTTCTCCACCTCCATTCTTCCATATGATGAACTTGCCATCTCAATCTACAAATAAGATTCAGAATGCTCTGCAAAAAACTCCCACTCAAACTTGAGATCAGCACAAAAAACCCTACCCAACAACTAGGATCAAAAGTTGATTAGGCTTTGATACCACTTGTAAGGAAACTCAGGTGTGGAAACAGCTTCCTACGCTAATCTCTATAGGAGAGTATTGTGCAAATTCTTATAAATCCTTACAATTTCAGATTCGTTAACTACTTTAACAAAGATATTGCAACTGCATATCATGCATACAAAAAAAAGAGAATGACACAATGATATACCCTGGGGAAAACCTTTCGGTAAAAAACCCCAGCACTCCAAAACTTGCACAATGTATTATCTTCAACACAAATATTACAATACACTTGCAATGCAAGTTCTTTCAGGAGAAGAGAGACAAAGCCAACAAGACTTAAACTTCTATTATATCTCTCCCATAGGAGCAGCATCATATATATAGACTCCTTTGAGCCCAAAAATGGGCACAACCACCAAGACCCATGCACAAAGCCAGATGTACACGGTTGTTACATGCAATCCCAAGAATAGGCATCCATCCCTAGAATAGACTATGATAGCTTGTCATAGAATCCGTCAAAAATAATGGTCACAAGAGAAGTGTAAGAGAATCTATCATACCAACCTATTTTTGGCATATTCTCTTACACACACCAACCACTTCTTCTTGGGCGCCCAAATGGGCCCAAGTCATAAGATGCTCTTACACCTGTCATAGCACATTCCTTAAATAGTTCTTACACATCATAGGAATCCATCATGACCGTTTCAGTTATGATCTCCTTACGCACAAGATGCCGACACATCAAGTGGAGTGACACATCAACATGCCAACTAGACATGTACGCTCAGACTTAATTACATTATTTGCAAAAAATACATTTACAAAACAAATAATAAGAATAAGAATTATCCAAGGTTGAGACACCTTATTCCTAACAATTTAGACCAACATACCATAAATCTAGAGCCAAATGAAAAACCAAGAACGCAAAAAAAAAGGCTATTGAATCTAAAGTTTGAGCATTTAATGAAATAGAGTTGAGTAAGCTCATTGAAGTTAATATCACTTTTTCTATTAAAGAACACATCTCGGGTTTCTAAATTAGTACCTATGATGAAGAAAAATGGTGAGATCAAATTATGGGTTGAATTTAGAGACCTTAACAGGGATTTTCTTAAGGATCATCACCTGTTTCCCTCAATGGAGAAAATTTTATAGTATGTTTTAGGTTTTGACAGTTTTTCATTATTAGATGGTTTTTCATGATACAATCAGATTTTAGTCGAAGAAGAGGATTGATTCAAAATAAAATTTTCTAAAAAATGGGGAACCATGATTTATAGAAAAATGCCATTTGGTTTATCCAATGCTGGTGCAACTTTCTAAATGGCTATGGAGATGGCTTTCCATGGTCTTATGAACAAGTTTGTACTTGTTTATCTTGATGATATAAGTTTTTTTTGAAAGGATTCTAATGAATATTTCATGCATTTAAGGTAGATTTTTGATAGATGTAGATAATATGGAGTTACACTCAATCCAAATAAATGTATCTTTACTATCCATGAAATTAAACTTCTTGGTCATATTATTTCCAAACAAGGCACTCCAATAGATGTTGAAAGAGTAAGTGAAACTCTTGCATTACCTTTACCAACTCATAAGAAAGGCTTGCAAAGATTTCTAGGAAGAATTAAATTTTTTAGGAGATTCATTCATAATATTGTAGCTCTCTTGAAACTAATGACTCAAATGATTAAAAAGAATGCAAGTTTCATTTTCTCAAAGGAAGGTAAGAAGAGTTTTGAAGAGGTAGAAGATTCCATTGCAACAACACCTACTCTCATTAACCCAATTTTTTCTAAACATTTCATATTATATGCATATGGGAATGCTGATACAATTTCAACTATGTGGGCTCAACAAAATGATGATAAACAGGAGCAACCAATTGCATTCTTCATACAAGGTTTGGAAGAGTATGAAAAAGGTACACATTTATTGAAAAACATGCATTGACTATCAAAAGAAGTCTTAAGAAGTTAATAAATTTGGTTTCAAATAGAAAAATTCATGTTATGGTCCCACATCCAAGTGCTAAGGAGTTTTTATTGAATAAATATTTGAATGATAAAAGAGATGGTCGGATAAAAAGGTCATGGAATACGATGTTAAAATCAAGGTAACTAAGTTGGTTAGAGTCAAGGGTCTATGTGAACATATTGCTCGTAAGTTAAAGGAAAAAAAACAAGATGAAGATAACACTATCCTAATTCATGAAAATACTAATGAAATTTCTATAACAACACATTCCTCTAGTTGGATTTAGCACATGAAGCATTATATTGAAACTAGTGAATGTCCTCAAGGTCTAGATAATGCAAAAAAAAGGTATTTTAAACTTGAAGAAATTCCTTATGTTATTTTGGAAGGAAATTTTTATAGGAAAGATTATCATACACTTTTACTAAGGTGTGTAGAATTAGATCATATTGATAATATCCTTGAATATTTCCATGCTGGAGCAGTTGGTGGCCACTTTGCACCAAGAACTATAGTTCTTAAGATAATGAGAGTTGGTTATTTTTGGTCCAACTTATACAAAGATGATTTTGCATGGGTAAGGAAGTGTAAAAAATGTCTTATTTTTGCTAATAAATAAATATTAGCAGCCTTACCTTTTCATCCAATTCAAGTTGAACATCCTTTTATGAACTAGGGACTCAATTTTATTGGTCCCATTAATTCATCCTCCAGTATAGGACATAGATGGATACTTACAACCACATATTATTTTACCAAATGGACAAAGGCTGTATCATTAAAGGAAGAAAATGTGAGTGCTTTCCTAAACTTCTATGAAGACATTGTTGCAAGGTTTGACATTCCTGATTATATTATATTGTATATGATGAAAATCCATCTGTTAAGAAAAAAGTTCAAACATGCAAATGTTAACAACAAAGAGCATAATCAATCTATTCTAACATGTTCATAAACTTATAAAAACATTAATTTTCACCATAACCTCAAATGAGCATGAAGCAAGTGCACCCAAGACTTGCTTGATTTAAGCTCTTAGAGAGGTTGTGGGTGTGCTCTCCCAACACAAGTATAAATCACACTATAAATGCAAGTATAATGAAGATTTAAGATGCTCAAGGAGAAGCTATAGAAGAAACTCTCAAGCATTCAAATGCAAGAGGCCAAAGAAGCTCAAGGAGGAGCTATAAAAGAAATCCTCAAGCTCTATGACATGCAAGTAAGCAAAACAAATGAATGAAGCTAAGTCTACAATGAAAATCTAACAACTACCAAATGGTTAGTAAAAACTCTACGAACAATTCTAAGCATATACTAGCATAATAACTCTAATGCAAAAAGGAATGAATTTTGCTTGAGAAAAGGGTTCTAATTATAGGATTTTGGAGGGCTGGGGCGAGGTGGCATCTATGTGGAATCCACATAGGTGCCACCAAGGAGACACATAAGTCATGCAAAGTCCAAGACTTTCTCACACATGTGTGAGAAACTTTGGATGTGAAAGGTCAATATGTACTTCAAGTACATGTGTAAGTGTGTGTAAGAGATGTGTAAGTGAAAAAGTCCATTTTCACCATTTTAGGTGTAAGAAGTGTCATAAAAAATGTAAGAGGCCTTGTTTGTGCAGTTTTAGCAATTTTTGAAAAGACCATTTTTGGAAATTTTCTCACACATGTGTGAGAAAATAATTAGGACTAATGGATGTAGGAATCCAAAAATTAGCCTAATTAACCTTAGCTAATTAGTGGATAGGTTTATTAGATAGAAAATGATGTGTGTAGGATAGCATCTAGGTTGGATTTAGGATTAAATAAAATAAAATTTAATTTAATCATGGTTTAGTAGAAATAAATAATGTGAGGGGATTAAATAAATTAAAAAATTATTTAAAAGGGGACTATGGAGGAAAATGTATTAAATTAAATTTAATACATTATGAAAGGTAGTATTTAAATTTAATTCAAATACTATTAATTAGTGAATTTATTTAATTAAATAAATAGATGAATTTAACAAATATAATTAATTAAAAAAATTAACTATAATGTTATTTGGGATCATTAATTTAATTTAATTTAATTTAATTAATGTTAAAAGGATGAATTTAGGTGTCTATATTTTGCCCCTCTTTGAGACGGTGTCAAAAATGACATCGTGTCAAAGAAAAGAAAATATAGATGCCCCAGAGGAAAAATGGTACCTAAGAGGTGCACAGATGAAAAGTCAGTAGGAGGGTGTGCCCCCTCGGCAAAATAGGCCAAAAATAAAAATTTTGGTCAATTTTCATGAAAGGAGGGAAAAGGACTTTGCATGAATTTAACAGAAAGGAAGGGTTGACTGATGAGCAATAGACATGAGTGATCCAGTGAGTTCAAAAAATCCACCTTCATTGTGGGTCCAATTCGTTGGGTTGGGGGGGTGATGGCAAGAGAAAAAGGGAGAAGAGGACATATGACAGAACTGGCGTGGCCACCTGGTGAAGGGAAACATCCAATGGTGGAGGAGCCATCGACGATAGACAAGAATGGATGTGCAATGAAGAAGGGGAGAGACACCCATTTAGAGACGGGGTCCCTGCTTGAGGCAGAGCCACCGGATAGGTGTCTCCACCCGGGGTGAAGCCGCCCATCTACTGACGAACGTCTCCGACTATGGATAGGTGTCTTAGATACAACATTCATTACTATGCTCACCCAAATTGTCAAATCTGATTCTAATCATCGCCATTGCCATCCTGGTTTTCTACCATTTTCGAAAACATATTATATGCCCATATTCGGGAAAAAATAAAGCACCAGACATCATTTTCCACTGACGGGCGTCTCCGCCCAGGTAGAGCCGCCCATCCCCTGATGGGTGTCTCTGCCAAGGTGGAGCCGCCCATCCCCAAATAGGTGCTCCGCTTGGAGAGAGGGAGGGAGGGGGAGAGAGAGAAATATGAAAGAGAGGGAAGAGAGAGGAGAGAGAGAGCTCATGGCGGAGCCTCCCATTTCCAGACAGGCATCTCTGCCTACGAGAAGAATGAGGGTGAGGAGAAGTGATCCACTTGCCAAGGGGGAGTTGTCAAGGAACATGATTTGTAGGGATGAAGGTCAAGGAGGGAAAATGGGAGGCTTGCATTGGATGAAAGAAAGGGGGAGGGAAGGGTGAATAAGTAGAACCCTTGTCTCAAACAAAAATGCAGAAAAATGAACTAAAATGCAGCCTGGCTACATTATTTAGTGGGATCACTTGTGTTCATGTTGGAGAGCACACCCTAGTTTGATATTGCAATAGGAGGTATGCATCATGTGTCATAAAAAAATAGATGACATTGTTCCATTGTGTGGACTATACTCTCAGATAGTTGTAGAAACATAGATGTAGATTTTCAAACTATGATAGAACCTATGACATATACTTATCAGAGAGGTTTGGGCACACTTAGGTATTTTAAGGGACATAAGTATGCTAACATATTTCCCCCATTAAGATACACATAATCATAACTAGAAAACCAACAAAACATTCCTAAAGTATCCACAAATAGATCATACCGTAATCGACGCTTGCATCAGATTTCACTAGTCACAATTTACCAAGATATGGAAGATCAAGGTAATCATGAGTAGGATCTACTGATACAAAAATATAAAACAAAGAAGGCCTCCTGACCAAGTGGTCATTAGGTGCATAGTTCTTGCCATGAATGAGATAGGATTGATGAGATTAATTTGAGCCAATTGAGGAAGGACGCATCCTGCAGGGAAAAGATTGATTGTTTGAAATGGATATTCACAGGCAATAGATGTGAAAGGAACAATAACTCAGAGATTTGATTTCGATGTTGATTTTGATAAGCACTTTTTGTGATCACTATGTCTGGGAAAATCTCAGTGTGATGGGGTTAAGCTCATCTTGTTGGGAATTGCGGGTGGATCCTTATGGCTATGCGGGAAGCGATGACTAAAAACTGGGACTAGGATGAGGATGGATATGTATAGTGGATGGGGAGACAATGGATCCAAATCTGCTATCATGGTGCCTGAGATAGGTTTTCACCATAATACTTGCCCAGAGTGCTTGTGTGCCAATTTTTCACTGTTGGACGAATGCTTTTTTTTTGTAAGGTGTCTGTTGACCAGGTGTTTACCCCACAATGATTTTTTTAGGAACATTATCTTCTTTTTAGGATTTTCTTCTTTTCTGATGTTTGGGATTTTTTCAGGAACTTTTTTTGATTTTTAGAATTTTTTCAGGATCTCTTTCTGATTTTTAGGATTTTTGCTGAATATCACTGTACATGAACTGAATGCTAAGCTACGCATAAAAGTGCTTCAAATGTAGGATATTTATAGGATTAGGGAGTGGATCTCCCTTAGGGGATGCAATCTGATATGCCCCAGAACCAAATTTAGCAGTAATAACAAATGGGCCCAACCAATTGGGTTCAAACTTCCCTTTCTTTTCTCAGTTCTGGAGATTCTTCATGTTATGTTGTGGGACCAAATCACCTACATCAAATTCACAGGGTTTGATCTTCTTGTTAAAATGTAAGCGCAAGAGATTTTGATACACACAAAGGTGGTTAAGGGCATTGATGCATCTCTCATCGAGGAGTTGTAGCTCTTGCAAGCGGGAAACCCTATATTCTTCTTTGAACGTCAAGTTCCTGAGATAAATCTTGAGGGAAGGGAGCTCAATTTTAATGGGTAAGACAACCTCAAAACCATAGAAAAGGGTGAATGGATCAGTGGCACCAGTAGGAGTATGGATGGAGGTGCAGTAAGCCCAGAGGGTGGGATTGAGTTGCAAGTGCCAATCACGGCCATCCTCATTGACAGTCTTTTTGAGGATCTTTAATATGGTTTTATTCATAGCCTTAGCTTGACCATTTCCCTATGGGAAGTACTTGGAGGAACAATGCTGGGTAATGCCAAATTTCTTGCAAAGGTCAGAGACATCCTGATTCTTGAGGGGTGTTCCATTATTATTATGAAGATCTTTGGGGATGCCATAGCGAAAAATGATATAATTCAGGATAAACTTAGAAATTTTCTTACCAGTTTTATAGGTGAGGGGGATTGCTTCGACCCATTTGGTAAAGTATTCGATGGCGGCTAGGATATACTTGTGACCAATGATAGAGTTTGGAAATATTTGTCGCACAAGGTCAAAACCCTAGTGGGAGAAAGGCCAAGGTGTAATGGTGGGTTAGAGGGATTGAGCAGGAGCGTGTATCAAATCACCATGCTACTGGCAAGGAACATATTTCTTCACATAATGATAGGCATCTTGCTCCATTGTCGGCCAATAGTATCCAGTGCGGAGAAATTTCTTTGCTAAAGTGAGACCACTAGAATGGGCTCCACAGATTCCTTGATGTACCTCTTCCAAGGCTATGTATGCTTCCTCTGAATTCAGACATCGATGAAGGGTTCCATCAAAGTGTTTATGAAAAAGAGTATCTCCAAGGATTGTGTAACGAGAAATGCGATAGACGAAAGTTTTTTGTTGGTTAGGCGTAAGAGTGAGGGGAATGGTTTTATCATGAAGATAGGTGAGGATTTTGTGATACCAAGGTGATTCAGGACCAATAATTTCACACACCATCTCAGAATCCAGTTGGTCATAGGCAGAGACCATAAGATTCTTGACAAGAAATTCACACCATGTGCTTGTTCCTGGCATAGATATTAGTGAAGAAATGGTATCCATGGCATCTATTGCTTTATTGTTCACTCTTGGGATTTGTTGGAAAATGATGCTTGAAAATGTTGTTTGAGATCTTCTACCATGCATCGGTAAGGAATAAAATTATCATCCTTTGTGTGAAATTCATCATTGACTTGTTTCATAACTAATTGGGAGTCACCAAAAACAATTAAACTTGTGATCTTCCATATGATAGCTTGGTGAAATCCTGTGACCAAGGCCTTGTATTCTGCTATGTTTTCCATGCAAGAAAATGTAAGTTTATAGGATTTAGGGTTAAGACCCCCTTGAGGTGTCACAAATAGAATTCTTGCCCCTGATCCTTTCTGGGTAAAAGATCCATCAAAATAAAGCTTTCATTGAATGTTGGGAGTGACAGTCATAATAGTTTCATCAAGAAAATCTATGACAATAGGATGATCTCCAGGAATAGGAGCTTCTACAAGTTGATCTACTATTGCTTATCCTTTGATGGCTTTGCATTCTGTGTACACAATATAAAATTCACTAAGGATCATGACCCATTTTGTTGTGCGACCTATCAAGGTGACTTTAGATAACAAGTACTTAAGTGGGTCAATCTTTTCTATCAGCTGTACTTCATGATTAAGCATATAGTGGCATAGCTTCTGCGTACAAAAGACCATAGCTAGGAAAGCTCTCTTAATAGATGTATAGTTGAACTCATAACCCACTATAGTCCTACTAAGATAATATATGGCACATTCTTTTCCATTTTCATCTAGTTGTACTAGGAGAGCACCCAGTGCTACTATAGTTGCAGAGATGTAGAGAATCAAAGGTCTTCCTAGAATAGGTGGGACCAACATTGGTAGATTAGCTAGATATACCTTGAGCTGTTCAAAAGCCTTTTGACACAAGCGGTCCCAAATGAATTTAATGTCCTTTCTTAGCATGTGAGAGAAAGGATGCACCTTGTCTGCTAGTTGCGACACAAATCTTCAGATGGATTGAAGTCTTCCTTGTAAGCTCCTTCTATTCCTCTATGAGACACAATGTAGCCTACGAGCTTACCTGATTGCACACCAAAGACACATTTCTTGGGATTCAAGTGAACTTTATACTTTTCCAGAATGTCAAAGATTGTAGTGAGAACATCAATGTGTGATTCTCCTATCTTGGATTTTCCTAAGATATCATCCACATAGTCTTCCATGATCACATGCAGAAGATCATGAAATATGGTCGTCATGGCTCTTTGGTATGTGGTGCCTGCATTCTTGAGACCAAAGGGCATGACCTGATAACAAATTGTACCCCATGGGGTAGTGAATGCAATTTTATGCTAGTCTTCCAATGCTATTCAAAATCTGATTATATCTGAAAAAACCATCCATGAGGGACAACATCTCGTGCCCAGCAGTTGAATCCACTATGATGTCAATGTTTGGAAGTTGAAAATCATCCTTAGGGTAGGTGATATTAAGATCTCTGAAATCAGTACAAATCTGGATGCCCCCAGAGGGTTTACCTATTGGTACAATGTTTGAGACCCATTCAGGATAGTCTATTGGTCTGATGAATTCTGCATCTAGCATCTTTTGTAATTCAGCTTTAACCAGGAGTGCTACTTATGGATGCATCTTACATAATTTTTGCTTGACAGGTTTGATTTTAGGATCCACAACAAGATGATGTACAACCAAGTCAGTGTCAAGTCCATGCATATCCTTATATGTCCATGCAAAGTTAATGTAGGATTTCTTAAGGAATGCAGTCATGGACTCTTGTTCTATCTCATCTAGAGAGGCTGCAATGTAGGTGATCTTAGGATCTGATTCTGTGCCCAGATTAACTACAATTATTTCTTCTATGAGGATAGAATATTTCTCTGATGGTAATGACATGAAGGGAAAGTCAACTTACCCCTCCTCTAGTGCCCCATAAAGGTTTTCACTAGAAGACACATCCTTTATTTTGTCTTTTTGTCCATCCAAAGGTGCCTTAGAAAGGTTTTCACCCAAGGATGTTTTATCATCATTTTTTTGGTTTTCTTTTTCTTCATTTTTGTGAATAAGGGAGTTGACTTGGCTATGAAAGTAGGCTTGCTTGCTGTAGTGAATTTGATGTTCATTGTCTTGGAGATTTCTTAGTTTGAAAATTTCTAAAACCGCCTCATCTAAATCGCAAATGTCTAAGGTAGGTGGTGAATCTTGTTGGTCCCAATCGATCAGTTCAAGATTGGTAAGGGGAAGTTTAGGTGAGGAAAGGTCAAATTGGTCGATATGGAGGACATAGGTATCAAGGTCATTTTCAATATATTGGAAAGGGACTTCAAAGAACTATTCCTCGGTGTCTAAATCAGATTCAATCAAGCAATAGTCTTTGGCAAAGGTTTTCTTAGTTTCTATGGAACCCAGTCCTTGTCCTCGGGGGTATCCAGTTGCTTTAATGAGAGTTTTTATTCTTGTTTCATTTTCTCCAAGGCCAGTACCATGATATCCCATACTTTCAACAATGGGTGTGGCCTTTATATACTTCCCTTTAGGAATGTCTGCAAGTTTGTCTTCTTCTTCATTAAAAAGCCAAGAAAGAACATTATGCTCCATATGATCCTCTAAGAGAGATCTCCAATGTTCACATGTAGTATGTTTACACTTCATAGTTTCTTTATTTTCCTTAGGAAAAAGTTGTGAAGGTTTTCCATAAGACCTGGGAGAGAGAGGGAGTTGACCAATGCATAGGGCATTTTCAAACTTGTATTCCCCAGGGCCTTGATTAGTGAACCTAACTTTCTTTTCGGACTCAGTATTCTTTTCTTGGGTAATCTTTTCTTTTCCCTTGGTTTGCTTAGACAACTGTTCTTCAGAGGAAGTATGCTGGACGAGAATCTCTTGTGAAAGTGGATGAACACATTCATTCAATGGGTAGTATTTTGATTATTTTCCCTCCAACCTCTTGCAATATTGAAAGGGTTCATGATCACCAGGAATGGTTATTTCAACTCCATGATGTGGGAATTTCAAACATTGATGAAATATGGATGGTCCACTTGAGATAGCGTGTATCCAAGGCATACCCAAAAGGATATTGTAGGGTAGATCCAAGTCAAGCACTTGACAAGTAGTTTCAATAAGGGTTGGGCCCACTTGTAAGGGGAGTGCAATGAGACCTTTACTCACCCTTTATCTGTCATCATATGCTTTTATTGTTATTATCTTATTTACATCAATGAGGTCCTTAGAAAGACCAATATTGTAGATCATGCTTAAAGTACAAAGATTTAGACCAAATCCATTATCTATAAAGACTCTTTTGATTTGGGTGTTATGGATGGTGACTTGGATATGTAGGGGTTTATTATGATGAGGGTTAGGACCTCAAAAATCTTTGTTAGTGAACACTAGGTGTTGTTAGGAAGCCAAATTTTTTATCATTGCTTGGAATTGAGAGGCTTTGATATTTTCTAGGATGCGAGACTTAGTCAGGGCATTCTGAAGGACCTCTTTGTGAATGGGGGATGTATGCAAAAGCTCTAGTATGGATATCTATGGAGGGGTCTTGTTTAGTTGGGAAAGAAATTCATAACGTGATGTAGGTTGTATTGAGGTAGATGGTGCAGCAGGTGGATCCACAATAGGTGGATTGACAACAACTTGTATGGTTACACGAGGGTGGTGGGTAGTAACATTACAATCTACACTCTTTAAAGTCAATGTGTTTACATGAGTGTCAAATTTTTCAATATGGCCACACAGTGAGTCAAAACCACAGACATCATTTTTGGCTAATTTTCCACAAGTGCGTTCATCCAGTGAGATTTTGTTTGTTGAATAATCATAAGAAAATCCCTTGGATGTGGATGCATTATTTTGATTATGTTTTGGAAAAGGTTTAGAATACATTTTTAGTTGGGTGTTAGAAGTAGAGGCATTTTGTCCTTCTACTTCAATTTTACCATCATCGATCAAATCTTGTACAAAATGATGAAACTTCATGCATTTTTTTTTAATCTCATGCCCTTTTATGTGATGATAATCACAGTATTCATTATCTGTATACCAGTTGGGTTTGGGTTGATTTTCATTGAAAGGCCTAGTGTTAGGGTGAACCATCATCCCTTGATCGACTAGACGGTGAAAGATCACATCAAGGGAATTTGCTAGCTGTGTAAATTGTCATTGTTGATGTTGTTATTATATCATGATAATAGAGAGCTATGCTAACTAGATCATTGATTTTGATTCTGGTTATTCGAATTGTTCTGATTGTTTTGATTATTCGAATTGATTTGATTATTGTTGTGATTGTTCTGATCATTGTTGTTGCGATTGAATTGGTTACCATTATTGGATGCTTGAACATTTTGGATGTGTTTAGCATCTGTCATTCCATCATTAACAACACCTTTTTTCTTAGACCAAAATTTGGGTTTATCACTAGTATTGTTATATGAATTAGGGGTATAGTGTTTAATTGCTCCTTTCATGAAAAGTCCATCTTCAATAGACTTCCCCTTTTTAATGAGTGCCTCAAAGGAATCTAGGGAAACCATATTCATTTGAAATGACATTTTTGTAACCATATTCTTAGTAAAGATATCAACTAGATGTGAATCTGGGATTTTCCAAGGCATGCGATTGGTGAGATGTCGCCACCTTTGGAGAAAATTGGCAAAGGTTTCTCCATTTCTTTGTTTCATGTTACACAAATCATCGAGGGATTCTTGATGTTCCATGTAATAAGAATATTGTGTAAATTTTTTTTTTGTGAGATCATGGAAGGTGGAAATGGAACCTGGAGGGAGGTTTAATAACCACTCTAAGGCTGGTCCTCCAAGACTCCTAGTGAAGAGTCTTAGGAGAAGATGATCATTGTGGGAAAATTCTTGTGCCACTACATAAAATTCCTTGATATGTTGTGTAGGGCATGAGTCTCCCTTTTATTTATCAAACTTTGGCATTTCAAAATTGGTAGGGAATGGTTGGAGAGTGATTGATTTGTAAAAGGATAAGGATATATTTCTACAAAATAAAATTCCTTCTTCCCGCCTTTCTACATAGCCAACATCATGCCTTTGAGCTCATAAATTTGTTGGACTAATTCAGGAGGATTAGTGGTGATCATGTGGGCTTGAAGTGTTCCTCCTCCTAATGATGCATTATATCACCTTGGAGGGGGAAGATTGGTGTTATGTCTCTGATTGGTGTTGTTTGTTTGTGCAGAATTTTGATTTTTTAGGACTCCACTAGGCTTCAAGAAAATAGAAGCAAAGTGTCATCATGAGGACCCTGGTTGTGGTTCGGGTACACGGCCTGCATTTAAACCATCATTACTCACCCCATTGTTTGAGTTAGGCTTGTTTAGGAGTTTTTAGATTAACTCAATCATATCAGGGGGAGGTTGAGTTGTGTTATCAGATGTTGATGGTGCTACTTTGCTTTTGTTGGTTCGAATCAAGTTGTTCTCAAGAAAAGTTTCATCAAAATTATCAGGGAGAGTAACACCTCTTTGGACAAGATTCATGAAGATATTGGCATTTTTGGCTTGGATTAGGTCTTCCACTAAGCTTAAGTTGTTAGGATCCTCAAAAAATTCTTTAGCTTGTGGATTGACACTGACACTTTCAAGTATTACTTTGTCAGATTCCATGTGAGGTTCTTCTTCATCATTAAAGTCTTCTTGATAGACAATTTCTTGATCATTATCCATGATGAGAGATTCTTGTCTTAGCTTTGCTTGTGATCGGGTAAGTACCATGCATGAGTGACCTTAGGATGGTTGAATTGAAGAAGGGTGAATAGTTGATGAGGTATGGAAAGAAAAGGATTTGGTGAACTTGGAGCAACTTGGACTAATGATTAAGTCTTCATGATTGATTGGATTGATTGAATTGGATTGATTGATTTGATTTAGGATTAAATTGATTGATGAGAAACTAAGCCTCAAGGATTGATTGGATTTAAAGGTTTGGAACAAACCTAGGTGAAACAAGACCTTGTGATTAAGCAAACATAAGGTGGTTTTGATTTAAAATCTTCTTTTGCTTGGGTGATAGACTGATGATCCCCAAACAAAATAGGATTGGATTAGGACTACTAGAGAAAGACTCAGTTCTCAAGGTAGCAAGGGATTAATGTTTTCTTCCAAATTAAGGTCTACGAGAAACTATTGGAATGATTCTTTCACCCTATGGCTTGATGAAGGTGTGAAAGATGGATTGATTTGATTTTGATTTAAAGTCCAAGATTTTGATGAATGCTCCTAATGTTTTGGAATGTGGATGAAGAAATGGGTATTTAAAAGATGAGAAAGGGATGAATGACTTGAAGAGGATGAAGAGTGAAGGTCAAAGGTACTTAGTCATAGGATTCCCAAGTGCCAAAGGCCATGTTCACTTTGTTCTTGGAAAAAAAATTAGCAACTCAATTGTTGTAAATGATTTTGTTTGATTTCTCAACAGCCTCTAGAAATTCTCGAATGGGTTTCAAATAAGATTGGTTGGCTTTAGTCTTTTGATTGACAATTTTATTCTCTCTATGGACTCGTGCAACTGGGAGTTTTGATTTCTTATGTTTAACCCTATCGGTCATGACTTGATGATAATATCTTGATAGATCAAAGGATTTTCTTGTCAAGAACTAATTTCATACATACATCAAACATTTGGGTTACAAGCACATTTGTCAAAAATAGTCCTGCAAGGGACAAAGCAACCTTGCAGGATTCAAGTGTACGGATTTGTTTTTGCAATGAAAGTAACAAGCACACTCTTTATCCCTAAAAGGAGGTTGGCTGAGATTTAAAACCTTTTCTCACTGACTTAGGAACACACCCAACAACTCCTTAGAATACGGCCATCACCAAGCACACAATGGCTCCATGATGCCGTATTATCAGAGTGTTAATGTTGAAGGGGGATCGATATGGTGAGTGTCTTGGGGAGATTACTATTCTCCTCACATGCAGATTATCAACCTTTCAAAGGTGAGCCATGTGGCTTCTAACTAATGGCTTTTAGTAAGGATTTCTGTTCGAACACACTCTTTGTGTTCATGCAAGCGCGACTAGGACATGTAGCCCCACAAAGCACCTTGGCACAAGTAGTCACATAAACATGATTGAGACTGCGAGGCCCTACTAAATGTTAGGTGAGAGTCGTGTATAACCTAAAATGTCATCTGGCTTTCAAGGATTTAACCCCAAAAGGAAAATTTCATTAACGTGATTTGGAGTGGTGGGCTTACACTTTGTTCTCATGTGGGTCATTCCCGAGAGCTTTTTACCTCGCTGGCAGGCCCATCTAAAGGATTGAAAATAAATGCATGGATTGGCCCCAGGGTAAAAGTACAAAGTTGTGTCACACTTTTATAAAGGAAAAGGTCAACAAGACACAAAAATTTTAACTTTAATGACATAAAAATGGCATTTATGTTTAAAATTTGGAGATGATGTAAACTAATGAAATGTGTAAAAGTGGATGAAGTTTATGGCTATAATTTTTTTAATTTTTTTTGAACAAGAATTCACATGGTTTTTAAATTTTTTAAGTCCATTTTTTACTTGCTGAAAAATGTTGAAAAATGAGGGTCTTGTCCGCACCAAAAAAGTATATGCAAATAATCTCTTTTTTCTTTGATTTCAAAATATGTCATAGATAAAATGTATAGCTAGTGCAAAAAAGAAGAAAAATTAGTTTTCAATGTATATTTTCTCTGTTATAACTACTCAAAGTCAAACATACCTGAAATCGATAGTTTTCATCTCACGTCAAATTTCCCCTATCAAATCTACACCATTCAGAAAATAAATTACACACTTTTGAAGATAACTCTCTCCACTAGTGTTAAATATAAATTTTCAATTTTTTTGATAAGCTTTACTATTTTTTTCTATTTTTGAAGCATCTTGTTCTCAAATGTTAAAATACCTACTTGTAGTATTTTGAAATTATAATATATTAGATCTAATTAAAATACTATAAAAATTATATGATAATAATCTTGACTATGTGCTCTAAAAAAGGGTATTTTTATATTTGTAAAAAAATATCATTAAAAAGAGTAAGAGTTATTGAAACGTCGCTTTTTTGAAATAATTTTATTTCTTTAGTAATTGTTATAAAACATGCATTTAATAGATATTTCCAACTGGAAAAGGTGAAGAACTTATCTAACTTAGCTAGAATGAATCTAGCTAGACCATATGTTTGACAAAAAATAATTTTAGTTAGAAATACTCAAATTCAACTGTGTTGATACGTTGTCCTGAAACGTGACACAGCTTTGTGCTCTTACCCCCCAAGAAGGAGTTTGGATTTCTAATTTTCCCTCAAGGGGAAAAGAGCATAATCTCCTATCCAACGAGGTTTTCTCCCAAACACACCAAACCGATGTTCAATTCCAAGTCTTTTCTTTAAGACAACAATTCAAAAGGTTCTGGGTTTCTGATTTTCTCACTTGGAGAAAAGAGCATAATCCCCTAGCTAATGAATCACTATCAAAAGAATAAACTTCCTATTTAATGCTAGGTGCCTAAGAAATCATTAAGAAAACACAATGTTTGATTGAATCTCCTTGATAAACTACAAAAAAACCTTAGTGAGTAGTTTAATGTGTTTGGTCTTCTAACAACGTCCTGCAAAACAAACAAATTAGTAGTTTTAGAATGTTCAAATCTTGGTCAACATTCTACAAAATCACTGTTAGAAGTCACAAAATGCTAGTATCTTCCAAAGAAATCAGATCAGAAAACTCAAAGTGCAAGATACTATAGAAACATGCAGAGACGCCTGTTTATAGGCAGAGATGCATGTCTATTAGAGATGCCTGTTTCCAGGTAGAGATGCCTGTGTACAGGTAGAGACGCCTGTCTGTCAAAGATGTCTGTTTATAGCTAGAGATGCCTGTGTACATGCATCGATGCCTATCGGCACAAAACCAAAAGTTAAACACCAATGTTTGAAAGTTTTATCTTCTCACTAAGTCTTAAATGCATAGAAAGGTTTTTAATGACAAAAATACAGTGATTTTTAACCTTAATATGTCAATTTTTTTTACTTAATCAGCTTAAAAAACAACACAAAGGAAAACTCCCTCTTCTAGCAGAGACACCTATGTGTATGAAGAGACACCTATCTGCACAAAACAAAGATTTCATTAGCTTCATGCATTTTCTTCATTTGCAGATACAATTAGGTGTTTTACTAATGATCATTAGCCTTAATGTTATTTCCAAATAGAAGTTTTACTGATTAAAATAAATTAAAATGAGATAAAAACTCTTTCTGGCAGAGATGCCTATCTAGAGGCAGAGATGCCTATTTACAGGCAGAGACGTCTGTGTGCAGAGATTCTTGTTTACAGGTAGAGACGCCTATGTGCAGAGATGCTTGAATGGGATTGTGGGTCCCACCAGGTGTGCCAAAATGTATATGATGAAAATCCACCTGTTAAGAACAAAGTTCAAACATGAAAACATTAACAACAAAGAGCATAATCAATCTATTCTAACATGTTCATAAAATTATAAAAACATTAATTTTCACCATAACCTCAGACGAGCATGAAGCAAGTGCACCCAAGACTTGCTTGATTTAAGCTCTTAGAGAGGTTGTGGGTGTGCTCTCCCAACACAAGTATAAATCCCACTATAAATGCAAGTATAATGAAGATTTAAGATGCTCAAGGAGAAGCTATAGAAGCAACTCTCAAGCATTCAAATGCAAGAGGCCAAATAAGCTCAAGGATGAGCTATAAAAGAAATCCTCAAGCTCTATGGCATGAAAGTAAGCAAAACAAATGAATGAAGCTGAGTCTACAATGAAAATATAACAACTACCAAATGGTTAGTAAAAACTCTAAGAACAATTCTAAGCATATACTAGCATAATAAATCTAATGCAAAAATGAATGAATTTTGCTTGAGACAAGGGTGCTATTTATAGGATTTTGGAGGGCTGGGGCGAGGTGGCATCTATGTGGAATCCACATAGGTGCCACCAAGGAGACACATAAGCCATGCAAAGTCTGAGACTTTCTCACACATGTGTGAGCAACTTTTGGATGTGAAAGGTCAATGTGTACTTCAAGTACATGTGTAAGTGTGTGTAAGAGATGTGTAAGTGAAAAAGTCCATTTTCACCATTTTAGGAGGTGTAAGAAGTGTCATAAAAAATGTAAGAGGCCTTGTTTGTGCAATTTTAGCAATTTTTTAAAAGGCCATTTTTGGAAATTTGCTCACACATGTGTGAGCAAATAATTAGGACTAATGGATGTAGTAATCCAAAAATTAGCCTAATTAACCTTAGTTAATTAGTGGATAGGTTTATTAGATAGAAAGTGATGTGTGTAGGATAGCATCTAGGTTGGATTTAGGATTAAATTATATTTTTATTTAATTTAGTCATGGTTTAGTAGAAATAAAGAATGTGAGGGGATTAAATAAATTAAAAATTTATTTAAAAGGGGACTATGGAGGAACATGTATTAAATTAAATTTAATACATTATGAAAGGTAGTATTTAAATTTAATTCAAATACTATTAATTAGTGAATTTATTTAATTAAATAAATAGATGAATTTAACAAATATAATTAATTAAAAAAATTAACTATAATGTTATTTGGGATCATTAATTAAATTAAATCAAATTAATGTTAAAAGGATGAATTCAGGTTTCTACATATATATGATAATGCATTGGATTTTGTAGGTATAAGAGTGATTGAATGAGATGTTAAACACAACATATTTTTGAGTACTTTGTCCAAGTACTATCTACAAGGTAATGGACAAGCTAAATCTACAAATAAGAATCTGATTAGGATCATTAAAATAACTATTGAAGATAATCAGAGAGCATAACACAACAAGATGAGAGTAGCCTTATGGGTTGATAGAATTACACCAAAGAGATCTACATGTAATTCTCCATACATACTTATTTATGGTAAAGAGGCAAGTTTTCCCATTTGAGTTGAATTGACAACTCTAAGTTTGATCAAAGAGATGAAAATGATACAAGAAGAACCTATGGAGATCATATTTGTAGAGTTGATGGAGTTAGAGGAGACATGGAGGAAAGCATTTTAGAATTTAGAGAATTAATCATGCAAAAATGAAGAGAACATTTGATAGGGAGGATATCCCAAGAGTTTTAAATGAAGGTAACTTGGTTCTTAAGTGGGATGACCTAAAGAGTAGGCCTAGAAAGAATACAACGTCAATGTCATATGGAGTGGTCCGTTTGTGATCACAGAATGTAAATAATAGAATGATTTTTAGTTTTCCAATCTTGATGGGGAAGAGATACTAATCCCAATTAATGAGATTCATCTCAAGATCTACTATTAAGGTTAGAATTTACCCTTTTATATAGTATTTTAGTTTTTTTTCTCCATGTGATGTTATGCATAATTAGTTATTAGTTTTCAATTCAATTGTATTTGAATAAGGAGTTCTTCCCGTTAACCCATCATAGTTCAGTCAAGGAGATATACACCATTCATGATAGTGAATCTTTTGATTTAGTATTACCAACAAGGCACATCTACTTTATTGGATTATGGTACATTACAACAGTGCAATTTTAGTTTTAGCATTGTTAAGGGTCTATTTTGTCATGGTTTTATCAAGTTTTAGACTCCATGTTCAATGGATTAACAAAATGCAACTGGTTTGACATGCCTAGAAGGAAACATCTAGTAGATGTCACCAAAAATGTTACCCAATGTTTCCCCAGCTCAAACAGGTAGAAATGGAAAGGTGTTTTCAACTAAAACTAAGGGGTATATCTTTTTGTTCTATTAGATTATTCATTTCATTAATGATATGTTATTAAATGATTTCCAATTCAATATAAGTGCAAGTACAAGAAATAAATCAGATCTTTGCAAAGAAAAATATTTTATTTATTCATATGTTCAAATGAATACTTCCCACACAAGCCATGAGAATGATTGAAACACACACTATCAAAAATAAATACACAGTTATGGAAAAAAACATAGAAATAGAGGAGGGGACCCGTCATTTCCTGGTGAATGAATAATCCCATCTTCTAATATTGAATCTTCATCTCCTCTCTCTACAACTTGTTTTTCTATGTCCATGTTACTTGTAGGAAGAGAGAGAAGGGGGTGTTACATCTTAGGGATCCTCGTCAATTTATACACAATATCAATAAATGTAGATTCAATTTTTATAATGTATGAATTAGAGATAAGAAAGAAGAAAATCCAATCAAAACTTCATCATTTTTATCTAATGAGTTTGTTCAATGTGTAGGTTTAGGTATCATTGTTCATTATTGAAAAATTTAAATTGATATCATAACATCAAAACAAGTGGGATAAAATGAGATTCTACAAGGGTTGAGCCCATAATGCTATTATTCTCATTCGAGCATGGTTAATCATTACAAAGTGTAAAAATCACTAAATCAAATATTCTATTATGGTTCAATTAGGAAGATGTACATCAATAGTAATAGTGAATTTTTTGATTCACTATTAAAAATAAAGAAGATCTCCTTAATGGGATCATATTGAGGTGGAGGATGCAATCACCTTGTTATGGTTAACCAAGTTCCCAGATAGAACATAACATAAGCACGCATCATATGAATATTTTTTTGGATATTGCTAATGCATGGGGAGGTGATTGAGAAATTTAATATGTTTAATCACTACGTTACTAAATGGGAACTCATATTGTTGTCATCTATGTTTTGTCATTAATGTCAACATATGTTTCTGTGAGGAAAACAAGCTGGTTATCACAGTGTACAGACACTGTACAGATGTTTCAGATGCTACGAAGATAGATGAGAGTTCAAGAGGGTGTTGTGATATTATATCCAAGATCTCATCATGTAATATTTCATATTGGATGAGTTACAGATGTTTTGGTGAAGACTGGTCACTGACTGTGACAGTGAGAAATGACAGAGTTAGTCTCTATGTTTCTGGTATATCTTCTAGATGATATGGATTCAAGGTATGCAAGCTTCAGGGATGACAACCAAGATATTGAAGGATGTTCATTGGTCAGTGCAAGGTACATATTTCTTGGTGATGTCAGCTGTGGCATGTGTTTTGGAAAAGACTTATTTGGAAGCCGACTCAGGAGATGTAGCATGCATTTTGTTTTACAAATGTAAATTAAGGATGTCGGTCCTTAATTGTTGTAATGGAATAATTGTATACTTGTTTTAGATACCGTGTGTATCTTAGCAAGGGTTTATGTAATTATTTGTAATTAGGAAAGGCTTATGGGCCGACGTGATCATGAGAATTGTAATATGGTATAAATGAAAGGTATTTTATTTGGAAAAGATATGGATGTGAAAAAGGTGATATAAAGAGGTTGTGAATGATGTGAGCTTGTGTCTGTTATATATAGAGAAGATGTTTACTGGTGGACTTCATTGGAACTAATCAAGCAAAGACAGTTGTTGCCGAATAGTTCAAAAAGATTATGTATTTCTTCATATACACTTGTGTTGCGAATAGTGAATTCTAAAGGTGGATTTAACCTTCTTTGGGCAGTGAGCCTTCGGAATTGAGCCCTCCCTTTCTTCTTGAATCCTAATAGGGTTTTTCCTCTAATAAGGACTATGTACTGTAATGTTTTAGTAAGCTCCTAACAGGGCTAAATATTCTAACAAGGATACTATACTCTCAGTACATCATTTGTGGGTGCTAATTCCCACCAAGGTTTTTACTTTTGACAGGGTTTCCCCGAGTCCAAAATGTTGTGTTATTGTGTTGGCATTGATTATGTTCATTGGATCTGATATTGCTACTACTTAAAGCTTAAATTTTAATAATCTTCCATAAAATTGATTCACCCCCCCCTTAGTTGTATTGTGGGCTGTTATTCCTAACAATTGGTATCAGGGCTTGTGGTCCTCAGAGAGAAAGCTTAATAGCTTGAGGTGATCTTTGAGATGGCACTCTATAGGAAGGCTGGTCCAAAATTTGATCCTGAAAACTTTGACAATTGGAAGAACAAGATGTGAACTCATCTGCTATGTTTGGGCATGGACTATTGGTTGATCACAAAGAATAAGGTGGCTATAAAGACTGAGAGTGATTTTCCATCAGCTACTGATGATGAAAAGAAGGTATTCTCATACAACATGGTTGCAAGGGAAGCACTAATAAGTGTACTATCTAAAGGTGAGTTTACTGAACTAAAAGACTTGGAATCAGCATATGAGATTTGGAGAAGATTAGAAGCATTATATGAAGGAGACAAATATACCAAGAAAGAAAAGTTACAGAACTAGAAAGCCAAGATGGAGAAGCTGCAAATGAAGGATGATGAAAGCATTAGGGGTTATTTTCAAAGGGTTACAGAAGTTATGGTTGAAATAAAAAATTGTGGAGGCACTTATGTTGAAGAAGAAGTTGTTGCGAAGATCCTTAAATCATTGACACCTATATACAAGTTCAAGGCTATGTCTATTCAAGAGACTATACCCTTAACTCCAAATTTTAGCAGAGAGATGTTGATTGCAAAGCTAACTACCTTTGAGGCTGCTGAAATGGGGGATTTGGTACCTAAAGTGGAACCTGCATTCAAGGAATCTGCACACAAGAAAATGTCTACACTTCTGAGCACCAAAAATGAAGACCTAAAAGAAGAGCTTGGTGAGTATGTTGAGGAATGTGAATAGATAATGGCAGAAGAAAGAAAGATGGATGAACTTGTTGCATTGATTGCTAGAAGAGAAAAGAGAGGTAAGGGAAAATTTGAAGGCAAGTTACCCTTGAAATGTTTTTCATGCAATAAGGTATGTCATTTTGCATCTAGATGTCCTACAAGAGTTCCTAAGTACAAACCTAATTTTTCCAAGTTTAAAAGGGATAAATAATGTTATTATGCTAGTGAAGGCATTTCTAATGATGAAGATTTAGATTATGAAGAGATTGGATTTGTTGCTATTAGAGATGAACCAGTACATGAGGAAAAGGCTTTAGTATCTCATGTTGACAAGAAAACTAAATGGATTATAGACAGTGGTTTTTCACATCATATGAGTGGAGATAGAAACACGTTTGTTAAGTTAGTGAAGTATGATGGTGGTGTTGTGAGATTCGGAGACAATCTTCCTAAACGTATCATAGGCATAGGATCTATTACTTTGGATGGAAAGAATAATATAGATAATGTGCTACTTGTTGATGGATTGAAACATAAATTGTTGTGTTTTGGACAACTAATGGATAAAGAGTTTCAACTAAGTTTTGTTAATGGTAAATGTTTTATCAGAAGTAAGGCAGGTAAGCTGATTGCAACCAGTACTAAATATAGAGATAATGTATTTGAATTAAGTATATCTAGAGCCTCTTATTTTTTTGTGAAGGTAGATGAAAGTTGGTTATGACATAGAAGATTTTGTCATGTTAATTTTGATAACATTATGAAGGCAAGTATGGCTAATGAAGTAAGAGATCTACCAAAGATTGTGAAACCATCAAACACTGTATGTAGACAATGTGTTATGGGAAAATGGACTAGAAGCAGTTACAAAAGCAAAGCATATACATCAAAAGGAAAGTTGGATTTGGTTCATACAGATTTATGCGAACCTATAAGGACAAGATCATACTATGGCGAAAGGTATTTCATACTTTTTGTTGATGACTTTTCTAGAATGATGTGGGTTACTTATTTGGAAGACAAATCGGAAGCATTTGATAAATTCAAGTTGTTCAAAGAAAAAGTACAGAATGAATCAAGTTTAAAGATTAAATGTCTAAGGTTAGATAGAGGTGGAGAGTTTGCTTTAGACTTATTTAACTCATAATGCGAAGAGCATGGAATAAAGAGATAGACATCTGCTCCTAGGACTCCACAACAAAATGTGATAGCAGAGTGAAGGAACATGACTATACTTGATGCTTCTAGGAAAATGTTTCTTGAAGGAAATGTATCTCATGTACATTGGAGAGAGTCTATTGGGACAGCCATGTATACATTGAACAAAATTCACATCAGAGAAGGTGCAAGTAAGACTCCTTATGAATTATGGTTTGATCATACTCCTACTATAAAATACTTTAGAATATTTGTTAGTAAGTGTTATATCAAGAGAGATGATGAGATAGGAAAGTTTGATGATAGAAGTGATGAAGGAATTTTTCTTGGTTACTCCACCAAGAGAAAGGCTTACAAATGTTTCAATCTGAGATTAAGAAAGATGATTGAAAGTGACAATGTAAGGATAGATGAAAAGTTTCAAATACAAGAAAGAATGTATGATAGTAATAAGATTACATAGATCAAAGAGGCTACTGCTGCTGCATAAGAAGAAGAACTTGTTGAGGTAGAATGTGAAAAAGAGACTTTTAATGTTGACACAAGTGAGGCTACTGAGGTTCCTAAGACTTCAAGGTATGTAAAGAATAACCATCCTGAAAATCAAATTATTGGTGATTTGATTCTAATCAAGGAGCAATGACTAGATCAAAAGCTAGAGAAGAAATTTGTTTGATTTCTCAAGTTGAACCAAAGAATACAGATGAAGCAAGTAGAGATGAATCTTGGATAAATGCCATGAAGGAAGAGCTAGATCCTATAAAGAAGAACAACACTTGGGAATTGGTTCCTAGACCTAAAAACAAAAATGTAATAGGAACAAAATGGGTTTTCAGAAACAAAATGAATGAAGAAGGAAATGTTTTAAGAAACAAAGAAAGACTGGTATGTAAGGGATATTCACAACATGAAGGCATAGACTTTGAAGAAAATTTTTCTCCTATTGCTAGAATAGAGGCAGTAAGATTATTCTTGGCTTATCCTGCACATAAAGACTTTAAGGTGTATCATATGGATGTGAAATCTACATTTTTGAATGGGGATATTGAAGAAGATGTATACATAGAACAACCAGATGGATTTCCTCTATGCGAAGATGGAGACATGGTATGCAAGTTGAAGAAAGCTTTGTATGGGCTGAAGCAAGCTCCAAGAGCTTGGTATGCAAGGTTAGACAAGTATTTACTTTGGCTTGGATTTAGAAAAGGTAATGCTGACAGTAATTTGTATTTAAGAACTAGTGAAGATGGAATCTTGATAATAGAAGTCTTTGTTGATGATATTATCTTTGGAGGTAATGATGATCTATGTAAGAAATTTCCTAAGGAAATGGAAAGTGAATTTGAGATGTCCATGATAGGTGAAATGAAATTCTTTCTTGGACTCCAAATAAATCAAAGAAAGGATGGTATCTTTATTTCTTAGACTAAGTATCTCAAAGAAATGCTAAGGAAGTTTGGAATGGAAGACTATAAACTAGTAGGAACACCAATGGTGACTGATAATAAGCTATCATGTAATGATGAAACTCGGTGTGTATTTCAGACCAAGTACAGATCAATGGTTGGAAGATTATAATATTTGACTCATACTAGACCGAATATTGCTAATGCTATTGGAATTATGGCTAGATATCAGGGAGAGCCAAAGGAGACACATCTAGCTACTGTGAAAAGGATATTCAAATATCTAAAAGGGACAATTAACTATGGCCTGTGGTATGATAGGAATGATAGATTTATACTTCATCCTTATAATGATGCTGATTGGGCATGCAACATTGATGACAGAAAGAGTACTAGTGGTGGTGCATTTTTCCTTGGGAAAAAATTGGTGTCTTGGCTAAGTAAGAAACAAGATTATATAACACGATCTACTACTGAATCAGAGTATGTTGTTGCTGTTGTTAACTGCACTCAATATTTTTGGATGAAACAAATGTTGAAGGACATAGGACTAACTTTTGATGAGCCTGTGGTTATCCATTGTGATAACACCAGTACAGTGAATATGTCAAAGAATCCAATGATGCACTCTAAGACTAAACATATTTATATCAAATATCACTTCTTGAGAGACAAGGTGTCAGAGAAGGAAATAAAATTAGAATATATTAGTACAAAAGAATAGATTATAGGCATCTTCACAAAGCCACTGCTAAAAGATACCTTTGAATATCTCAGAGGTATGCTGGGGTTCAGGCCTCTCCTAGTCAAAATTAAATGATGCAGAGATGTATCAGTCGAGAGGTTTTTAAGAGCCTTATCATAATATGGACTGGATGTAAGGATCTACTCCTCAGGGGGAGTGATCGTGGAAGAAAGATGTTGGAAACCAGTTGATGACTCATGGCACCCTTTGACATTTTTTTCAAAGGGGGAGTGTTGCTATGAGAAAATACCTACTGTATGGGGAGATTGTTTGGTTGTAGAACTTTGGATTGATATAACCTTGGGATGATGGATTTTCCCATATGTTGACATCAATGCCAAAGGGGGAGATTGTTGGATATTGATAATGCACGGGGAGGTGATTGAGACATTTAATATGTTTAATCACTACGTTATTGAATGGGAAATCATACTATTGTCATCTAAGTTTTGTCACTGATGTCAACATATATTTCAGTGAGGAAAATAGGCTGGTTATCAAAGTGTACGGACACTGTACAGATGTTTCAGATGTTGCAAAGACAAATGAGAGTTCAGGAGGGTGTTGTGATCTTATATCCAAGATCACATCATGTAATATCTCATATTGGATGAGTTATAGATGTTTTGGTGAAGATTGGTCACTGACTGTGACAGTGAGAAATGACAGAGTTAGTCTCTATGCTTTTGGTATATCTTCTAGATGATATGGATTCAAGGTATGCAAAATTCAGGGATGGCAGACAAGATACTAAAGGATGTTCATTAGTCATCACAAGGTAAATATTTCTTGGTGATGTCAGTTGTGGTGTGTGTTCTGGAAAATACTTATTTGGAAGCTGACTCAGGAGATGTAGCATGCATTTTGTTTTGCAAATATAAATTAAGGAAGTCGGTCCTTAATTGTTGTAATGGAATAATTGTATACTTGTTTTAGATGCTATGTGTATCTTAGCAAGGGTTTATGTAATTATTTGTAATTAGGAAAGGCTTATGGGCTGACCTGATCATGAGAATTGTAATATGGTATAAATGAAAGGTCTTTTCTTTGGAAAAGATATGGATGTGAAAAAGGTGATATAAAGAGGTTATGAATGTTGCGAGCTTGTGTCTATTGTATGTAGAGTGGAGGTTTACTGGTGGACTTCATTGGAACTGATCAAGAAAAGATAGTTGCTATTGAATAGTTCAAAAAGATTGTGTATTTCTTCATATACACTTGTGTTGCAAACAATGAGTTCTGAAGGTGGATTTAACCTTCTTTGGAGAGTGAGTCTTGGGTAGTGAGCCCTCCATTTCTTCTTGACTCCTAACAGGGTTTATCCCCTAACAAGGACTACATACTGTAATGTTTCAATAAGCTCCTAACAATGCTAAATCTTCTAACTAGGATACTATATTCTCAGTACATCATTTGTGGGTGCTAATTCCCACCAGGGTTTTTACCTTTAATAGGGTTTCCCTGAGACCAAAATATTATGTTATTGTGTTGGAATTTATTATGTTCATTGGATCTGATATTGCTGCTACTTAAAGTTTAAAGTTTAATAATCTTCCATACAATTGATTCACCCCCCCTCTCAGTTGTATTGTGGATTGTTATTCCTAACATATTTATGAATGTCATACAAGGAAAAATATGCTACTACAAGATTATAAAACGTAGCTACAAGATACACACTAATGGTCTAGTAGAGGTAATGAAAGGTAAAAACAAAAAATATGCTTAATGACATGAAGTATGTGATACCAAAAATCTTAAAGGATACCAATGCAACCACAAAGGACATAATGAGTAAAGTCACAACAAGAGAGAGTTATAATAGTCATAGATCATAAGGTATTGTCTTGAAAGAAAGTGTCATTAATGGTCAAATCAGAAAAGAGTGATCATTAAGATGTCAAGGAACAAGATAAAAATGACAACATCAATGACAATGAACAAAAATAAGGAATGATGTATGTGTTTTGAGTAGAGAACAATCAAGAGATCTCTATTACAAGCAATTTCGAATGAAATAACAAGAATTTTAATAACAATAACAAAAGATGCTATAAATATATTTATTGGTAAAAATAGTGACATTGATAAATAAATTTTTAAATCCTTGAGCACTGTCAAAATAGTGACAGTCAATGTTATTGATACATGTATTATATTGAGAGAAATGAAGAGATACAAGCACATAACAATGATTTTCAATGCTAAAATAGTGGTATAAAAGAGATCACAAACCCAAGTATGGAACAATGATGTAAAACATATGTAGATAATGTATACCATTCTTTATAACAGCTGCTAAAATGAGAAAGTGTAATGCCCTGCTAGGGAACCTAGGAGAATTTAACCTAAGACATGTTACTATGTTTGTAAAATATTTTTTTTTCTTAAGTGTTTACAAACAATAATGATAACATGAAAGCAATACAATCATAAGTGTATCATCTTAAAATGGAAAGGTAAAAATAAAGTCAACCCCATATTATCCAAAGACAAAATAAAATGTTGAGATTTACCCCATATTTTAAAACTAATTTTTTAAAATTTTTTTTATCGAGACATTACAATAGTTATTTAGGAAAAACTACAAAATAAAAAAATGAAATTTTAAAATTGATACATGGGTTTCTTATAAAGTTTGTATTGTTTCACACACCCTCTCTCTCTATATAAATTGGTGAATTTTATTTCACCAATATTTTTTTTTACAAATTTATTATTTTTAAATTTATTTATTTATTTTACAATATGATACTTATACATACATGAGTATTTAAATAATAAATTTCCTACAATTCTTAAACATAATTATACAAATAGAATATATTCATATAGAAACCAATTTGGTAAATAAAATCATGTAGGTTTTCAATTGATTTTCTTTAAATGGGAACTAGGGTTTTCTGATAAAACTAATTTCTTTTTTTTTTAATAAGATTTTCACATAAGAATTACATTTGCATTTACATATATTTGAATGCAATTTTTTTATCAAATAAATTTCCATACAAATTATTGAGATAAATTATCCATCCTTTCTGGGTAAATACTCTAAGTGGGGAAATCTCACACATATTCCTAAAATCTCTTCCTAGGTTTTCAAACAATCCAAACAGAATACCGGATCTAATTTGACATCAATCTAATAAAAAATTTCTCAACAATAAACTTGATTAAAATAGAAACCATTTTTTAATTCACTCAAACAATTCCAGACACGAAGCAAACAATCTTTTCAAAGGAAGGATTGTACAAAATAAAAAATTTCAAACCCTACCTCAAACAACACCTGAAATTCGAAGAAAAGAGAATCCAATTCAACCTTCAAAAATCCAATCTTTCAATAATCATCCAAATTCACCCAAGAGAGATCCTCCAAACCCTAATAGATGTAATTACAATAATACCTAGAAACCTCTCATAAAGAAGACCTATTCCTCCTAGGGTTTCTAAAATATGCAATCCCTAAAATCAGAACTCAACTCTCCACCTAGTTTTCATCAACTCACTTTGCATGATTAACTATAATTTAATAATAAAATAATGCACTTTTCAATTACAACTCCTAACTCAACTTTAACTTTAAATTCTAATTCAATTTTATTAAACTGAATGTGCAACTTAAATTGCATATAAATATTTAATTAATCAATAAATACCTTAGCACATAAATAACTATACAAATTGATAAATTAAAGATTAAATAAATCAATTATACTTTTAATTTCATATTTAGACTTAATAATTAATTAAGTCCTTTTATTCCAAATTTAGACTTTTAATTAACTTATTTAATTAAGAAAGGTATTTAATTAACTTTTAGTAATTAAATATCTTTATGTTTAATATTTCCATATTCATAAAATATAATTATTCTAATCTCACGATTAATCTTAATTTAATTATTTTAAATCAAATAATCCACACAAGCAAACTTACTTGACTCACAAAACATGAAAATCAACTAACTCCAATAACAAACAAACACCAAGGAAGGGCTCACAAATTAATGTCACCTTGACAAATTTAGATGGGTAGAAAACAAATACTTGTCCATTATTTTAGGAAAATCAATGGATTGGGTTGGGATTAAGATCTGTATGTTATCTTCCCTCTCTTACCATTGAGATATTGTGATATGACATGCTCATCTTGGGAATTCAGGGAAGTCGATGCTTGGTACTTGTAAACTTGCATAAAAGATGAGCATGTACATACATGTATAAATATAAAAAAGCAATGGCAAGGATCAACCGATCATGTGGATCTCACAAGAAAGTAACTATGACTCCATCCCTCAACCACATCAGACACGTCAAACATAAATATAAAACATATATGCCAGCCATACACATGCAAGTATTGTTAGGAATAGTCCCAAGAGATAACTGAGAGGGGGGGGGGGGGGGGGGGTGAATCAGTTATCTACAAGATTCAATTCTTTATCCAATTAAGTATACTTAAACATAAAGCATAAACACAATGAAAGAACACATGAACACAACACTAATATTTTGGTTAGGGGGAAACCCAAATAGGTAAAAACCCCGGTGGGACTTGATACCCACTAATATTCTATACTAGTGTATAGTGATCCTTGTTAGAAGATCATTTACCCTGTTAGGAGTAGATTTACAATATATTAAGTATAGTAGACTTGGTCAAGGGTCAGACCTTGTTAGGAGTATTTAACAATTGTCCCTGTTAGGGGAGAGGATGCACTATCCGAGAGCTCACTGCTCAAAGGGGTGAAGGCTACAACCTTCTGAATAACATATACACACTATATTTGGATCTTGGTGAACTACGCTTTGACCTGTTGTTTGGATAAGTTCCAATGAATAACACAAGTATTTTAATTGGTCACATAGACCTTCTTCTAATGGCTAAACACTTCGCACACTCTTCTTTGCAAAGCTTAATCAACCATGGACCACACTCAAGCAATCACAAATGACTGCCTATAAATATCTTTCCTCCAAATGATATAATCAAGTCAGCCTGTTAGAACCCCCTTGAAATCATAAAAAACTCCAATAAACATTTTGTTGCCTCTACTATGCACGCAACACATTCTGGGACCTGTCCAAAAAGATAATTGTAGACGCACGCTACACATTGTCGGCTCTACCAAAACAACTAGATCTTTCTCCTCAAGATGAATTAACTCATGCACTCTTAACCAAACATCAATAACTCTCCTCTAAGCTTAAATCCAAGGGTGCATACCCTAAAGATAGGTGAAACTCAAGAACTAATAAAATCTCTGTCAGCTCTTCTAAACAAACACAGGAAACTGCTGCTGGCAAATAGTGACTACATAACTTCACTTCTACTCATCAACAGACTATGCGTCCATAACTAAAACATCACTAACATGTCTTCAACATATATTCAAGTGTGCAAGGCTCCATGATAACTGTACGGACAACCATACACAAAACACTATCTGTTACTCTGTTAGGAACACTGCTGACACCAGCTGCTATATAACTGTCTGTACTAATAGTTAACCTTTGTGCCCATGATATCATGTTGATATCATGTCCATGCTACATATACAGAAGGCTTATTGCATAAGACTTCCACACATGCTACTTTCTATATGTTGTCGTCAATGACAAACATACAGTTAGTACTGGCCTACTGGCAAATCCCCAACAATCTTCCCCTTTGGCATTGATGGCAACATGTGGAATGAAAACCACCACCAACCCAAATGAACATTTCTTTTATAACATTCTCCATTTCCTCTACTAAACTGCTATCATAACTGAATGATGCTCCCCCTTAGTATATTACTCCTTTTTTACTTCTATTTTTCATGATTGTGTATATTACTCCCCCTTTGACATCAATGGCAAAGGGCACCATTCATTTTAAGCACCGGTACTACTCTTGAGGTAGAGTAGTCAACCTTCCACCAATCTTGAAGGATTGATGCCTTTCCTTCTTTCTTCTAAGTAAAATTAGGGAAGGGAATAACTCCCAACTTCTCCCTGAGATACTCAAAAGTATCCTTAGGTAAGGGCTTTGTGAATATATCTGCCAACTGATCTTTAGTACTCACGTAGTCCAACTTGACTTCTTTCTCTGCCACTTTCTCTCTTAGGAAGTGATACTTGATCTCAATGTTCTTTGTCTTTGCATGCATCATAGGGTTCTTTGACATATTGATAGTGCTAGTGTTATCACAGTGAATAAAAATAGGATAACCAATCTGAATTCCAAAATCCTTTACCATCTGTTTGATCCAAAAAATTGTAGAATAATTCAAGGCTACTGCAACATACTCTGATTCTACTATTGATTAAGAAATATGATTTTGTTTCTTTCTTGTCCAAGTGACAAGTCTATCACCAAGAAACAATGCTCCACTTGAAGTACTCTTTCTGTCATCAACACATCCTACCCAATCTGCATCAATGTACACATGAAGCTCAACATTTTCTAAATTAGGATACCATAGACCATAATCTATAGTGCCGTGCAAGTATCTGAATATTCTTTTCACTTCCATGAGGTGACTTTGTTTAGGTTCTGCTATAAATCTTCCAACTAGGCCAACTGCATTGGAAATATCAGGTCTAGTCTGAGTAAGATATATGAGTTTACCAATCATATACTTATACAATGTTATATCTACTACTGGTTAGTCATCTTCTTTTGTAAGCTTGCATCCAGTGATCATAGGGGTTCCTATTGGCTTGCAATAATCCATCTTGAATTTCTTCAGTATCTCTTTCACATACTTTGATTGATTAATGAAAATTCCTTTTTCTGTCTGGTGTAAATTTAGTCCCAAAAAGTACTTGATAGGACCAATCATACTCATCTCAAACTCATTTTGCATTTCTTTGGAAAATTCAGCACTGATTTTGTCATTACCTCCAAAGATAATGTCATCAACAAATATAGCTACAAGTAGTAAACCTTTAGATGTCTCTCTAATGAATAGATTACAATCTGCTGCTCCTTTCTTGAATCCAATCTTTGTTAAGTATCCATCTAGTACACTCATACCATGCTATAGGGGCTTTCTTAAGTCCATAGAGGGCCTTCTTCAATTTGCATACCATATTAGGTCTATCTGATAAGGTGAATCCTTCCAGCTACTCAATGTATACTTCTTCTTTCAAGTCTCCATTCAGGAATGCTGACTTGACATCCATCTGATAAATTTTGAAGTTTTTGATTGTAGCATAAGCTAGAAACAACTTAATAGCTTCTAATCTACTCATAGGTATAAAAGTGTCTGAATAATCAATGCCTTCTCTTTGCACATATCTCTTACATACTAATCTTGCTTTATTTCTTACTACTGTACCATCTTTATTCATCTTTTTTTTGAATATCCACTTTGTTCCAATCACATTCTTACCACTAGGTCTTGGGATCAGTTCCCAAGTGTCATCCTTAATAATCTGATCAAGTTCTTCTTTCATAACATCATGCCAATCTGAATCATTACAAGCATCTTCAACACTTAAAGGTTCAATCTTAGATATTAAACATACTGCTTCACTGCTAGCTGAGTTCTTTGCTTGTGACCTTGTTAGGACTTTGCCACTCTGATCTCCAATGATGTCTACCTTGGAATGATTTCTTGATGTAAACTTTGGAACTTTAGGTGATGCTGACTCATTAACCTTAGGAGTATTTTCTTCACTTGTCTCAGGGTCATTGAATAACATATCAATACTGTCAAACATTTCCTCAATAACTATCTCATTAGTGGAGGGTCTAGGTTCTTCAATCATGGGTGAGTACTCATGATATCTTTCTTAAATCATAAACTTTTCATCAATCTTTACATGAGAACTTTCAATGATCTTTTTCAATCTTAAATTGAAACATCTATAAGCTTTACTTTTAGTAGAGTAACCAAGAAAAATACCTTCATCACTTCTTGCATCAAACTTTCCTACTGCTTCATCCCTTTTGATGTAGCACTTGCTTCCAAATATTCTGAAGTATTTTATCATGGGAACATTACCAAACCATAGCTCATAAGGTGTTTTGTCAGCGCCTAGCCTCAATTGAATTCTATTGATGGTATAGACTATTGTATTGATCGCATCTCTCCAATAGGCGTGTGCAACTTTTCCTTCTATCATAATGGTGCCCGCTGTATCAAGAATGATTCTATTCCTTCTCTCTACAATTCCATTCTACTGAGGGGTTCTAGGTGCACTTAACTATCTCTTTATGCCATGTTCTTCGCAGTACTCATAGAATCTATCAAAGGTGAATTCTCCTCTATCCGATCTCAAACATTTTATCTTTAGTCCAGATTCATTCTCAACCTTAGCTTTGAATATTTTGAACTTCTCAAAAGCTTCTGACTTGTGTTTTAATAATGCAACCCACATCATCCTAGTATAATCATCAACAAACAAAATGAAATACCTTTCACCATAGTATGATCTTTTTTGAGTTGGACCACATAGGTCTGTATGAATCAGATCCAACTTGTTCTCTGCTGAATTCTGCTTGCTCCTAAATGAATTTCTCACATGCTTCCCCATCACACATTCCCTACATATAGTATCAACTGGCTTTGCTATGGTAGTTAGATCTCTTATTGCCTTAACATTGCTTATCTTTATTATGTTATCAAAATTGATATGACATAGTCTTTTATGCCACAACTAAGTGTCATCAATTTTAGCAACAAAACAACTTTCTTCTGAATTGAGTTGAAAAACATTACCTCTTGTCTTTGAGCCTGATGCAATCATAACACCATCTTTGTTGTTAATGATGCATTTGTCATCTTTGAACTCCAACTGATAGCCTTTTCCAAGTAACTGTCCAACACTGAGAAGGTTATGTTTCAAACCATCAATATAAAGAACATCATTAGTACTATTCTTTCCATCCAAAGTGATGGCTCCTCTACCAACTATTGGTTTAGGAGTGTTGTCTCCAAATCTATCCATACCACCATTGTATTTGTCCAAATGAACAAACTTGCCTTTATCACCTGTCATGTGATGTGAACAACCACTATCTATAATCCAGTTTGTCCTTATGTCAGCTTGTGAAATCAATGCTAGCTCTTGATTCTCTTTCTTATCTTCATGAACTATCTTGTTATTCATCTTGTCTATAATAGAAATGAATCCAATTCCTTCTTCACCAGATTCTTCATCTGAAACTCCATCTCTAGCATAGTAGCATTCCTTAGAATACTTGGGCTTGTAATCCTTCTTGAACTTTCTAGCTCTAGTGGGACACCTAGATGCAAAATGACTGATCTTATTACATGAAAAGCACTTAAATGGTAATTGACCTTCACATTTTCCTTTTCCTTTCTTTTCTCTTTTGGCAGTCATAGAAATAAAATCATCTAATGTTTTCTCTTCATCATCATCATCATCAAAATTACCAGAAGTGTTTGCATATTTCTTACCATGAACTGTTGCTTTGAAAGTTGTCTCACTCTTTGGTTCTGTCTTTAATCTTGAAATCTCAAAAGCTGATATTTTGTTGATCAAGGTCTCTCTCTTGAAATTAGATGTAAGTTGCATGGTCTCATCAAGGATGTTGATCTTGCTTTCATATTCTGGAGTAAGAGTAGTCATCAATTTATCCATAATGTCCTCCTCTGAAATCTCTCCACCATTGTTCCTGATTCCAACAACTGCTTCATTTATTCTTTGATTGTAAGCTCTAATATTTTCTTCAGGTAGCATCTCTAATGTATTGTATCTTTTCTTCCATGTCTTTCTGCGTGCATCCTTTGCTTGTTTGTCTCCTTCAAATATGTCTTCTAGGAGCTTCCATATTTTATGGGTTGTATCTATCTTTTTTACTTTTGAAAATTCACCATCAGATAGGGTGTTGATAAGGGCTTCTTTAGCTATAGCATTCTAATGAAACAATTCCTTTTGTGTGTCAGTAGCATCATCTTTTGCAAGGTCTTCTAAAGTAGGAATCTTGGCTGCTGTGATAGTTACATTAAAAACTTCAAAAGCAATGCACTACAAATGGGTCACCATCTTGTTCTTCCAATCAAGGTAATTCTCTCCATCGAACTTAGGACTTTCTTTCCTAAAGTACGCCATCTGATCAACCTCAAGATGTTAAATTTTCTCTTTGAGGCACTTGGCTCTGATACCAATTGTTAGGAATAGTCCCAAGAGATAACTGAGAGGAGGGGGGTGAATCAATTATCTACAAAATTCAATTCTTTATCCAATTAAGTATACTTAAACACAAAGCATAAACACAATGAAAGAACACATGAACACAACACCAATATTTTGGTTACGGGGAAACCCAAATAGGTAAAAACCCCGGTGGGACTTGATACCCACTAATATTCTATACTACTGTATAATGATCCTTGTTAGAAGATCCTTTACCCTGTTAGGAGTAGCTTTACAATATATTAAGTACAGTAGACCTGGTCAAGGGTCAGACCCTGTTAGGAGTCTTTAACAATTGTCCTTGTTAGGGGAGAGAACGCACTATTTGAGAGCTCACTGCTCAAAGGGGCGAAGGCTACAACCTTCTGAATAATAGATACACACTATATCTGGATCTTGGTCACATAAGTACTTTAATTGGTCACATAGACCTTCTTCTGATGGCTCAACACTTTGCACACTCTGCTCTGCTCTGCTTAATCAACCATGAACCACACTCAAGCAATAAAAAATGACTGTCTATAAATATATTTCCTCCAAATGATATAATCAAGTTGGCCTGTTAGAACCACCTTGAAATCATAACAAACTCCAATAAACATTCCGTCGACTCTACTATGCATGCAACACATTATGGGACCTGTCCAAAAAGATAATTGTAGATGCATGGTACACATTGTTGGCTCTACCAAAACAACTAGATCTTTCTCCTCAAGCTGAATTAAATCATGCACTCTTAAAATAACATCAATAACTCTCCTCTAAGCTTAAATCCAAGGGTGCATACCCTAAATATAGGCGCAACTCAAGAACCAATAAAATCTTTGTCGGCTCTTCTAAACAAACATAAGAAACTATTGCTGGCGAATAGTGACTGCATAACTTCACTTCTACTCATCAATAGACTATGCGTCCATAACTAAAACATCACTAACATGTCTTCAACATATATCCAAGTGCGCAAGGCTCCATGATAACTATACGGACAACCATACACAAAACACTGTCTGTTACTCTATCAGGAACATTGTTGACACCAACTACTATATAATTGTATGTACTAATAGTTAACCTCTACGCCCATGATATCATGTCCATGCTACATATACAAAAGGCTTACTACATAAGACTTCCATGCCTGCTACTTTCCATATGTTGTCATCAATGACAAATATATAGTCATTACTGGCCTGCTGGCAAATCTCCAACAAGTATGTGGTCAATAAAACCATAAGCATCAATGATATCCTAACATATAAATCATTATCATGAAACAACCATAACATATAAATAACATCATCATATGCATTTAATCAACATGAAAGTAACCAAAAATATCTAATTCTCAATTATCCAATATAATGTCATGCGTTCATATCCTCAAGTATCTATGAAATAAATATGCACACATGAAAGTGACCTAAAAGAGTTTGACAATAAAACTAAAAAGCAAACTATGAGAGGGGTATTACAGAAAGATCAAGAACATATGCTAAAATAGTGTTGAGGATACTTCAGAGCAGTTACCAATTTATCAAGAAATAACATACTAGTGGTCACATGCATGGAAAATGATTATAGTAGGAAGTATCATGAAGAAAATTAAAGGGATCAACCATTAGAACCACATCATAGAGACATTAAACATGATGTGGACAACATTCGTATGTAGATTTTCTAAAAGTTACAACATTTCAAAGAGAAGATGAACCTAAAGTTTCCTGTAGCAATATCAATGAACATAAATAGCAGTACAGTGAAACTTGAATGCAATATATTTTAACCCATGGCACACAAATGATAGAGATACAATTACTCTGTCAAATACATTTAAGAAGTTATGGTGCTATTGTATGTTAAAGTAATAATATTCTTTAAGCATATAGAGACAACAATATCAAAGGAAAATAGTGATGGTTGTCCTTAGTATGTACTAATGATGATTAAAGTCCATAAATCCCATTACCAATACATGTTAAGTTATTAAAGGAACACAGTCATGAGTATTGTTGTCATAACATAAAAATGTTAAAGATCAAAATAGTGAATAGTAAGGATTTGTGACAATATCAGGTCATAAAGGTAATTAGAGAAAATGATAGTTCTATCTCCACATAAGATGGTGATATTGCTATAGAGGATGCAAGAAACAATGATACATATAAATGTCAACACATCGAGAATATATGGAGCCAAGAACATAAAATAGAGACAAGTTCATCAATGATAAAAGTCTTAGTTGAAGTGTAATAATAGTCAAAATAATGATGAATGTTACAAATTCAAAAGGAATCATGAAAACATGATAAAACCAATGATTGGGATCATATTCAAAATAATGCATAGTATCATAGAAACAAAAGGTACAAGTTATGTTAGTATTATAAGACATTAAGGGGGGGGTTTAATCCGTGCATCAAAAAACATGAAACTTTAATAATTATCTTCCACAATAACCAACATGAAAATGATAATATAACAATGAAGCATAACATATAAAACATTCACACATAATGAACACAAGACACAAGACTTTTCCCGTGGAAACCCTCATTAGAAGGAGAAAACCACGTATGAGAATGATGCCCACAAATTTCACTAGTGCACTGATGGAATCTTCCCTATTAGGAGAAATTACAAAAACCCTTATGAGGTTATACTTGGTTAACAGTATTAATAGTTTGGTTAAGAACTACAACAGTCCTATTAAAGACTACCCTATCAAGGGATTTCAAAACTTTGGTTAAAGAGCTACCTGGTTAAAGGATTTTGATCTTTAGACCCGTTAGGATCTTTCTCACCCTATTAGAAGTGACTCTTTTAAGGGATTTATATCACATAATGGTTATAGTTTTCCTTGAGTATAAGAACTCAAATGTATGATATGAGATTAGCACTAAACTGCCAAACAGATCCAATTATTTTCTCAATTACGCTACTCTAAACACTTTACTACCTTTTCACTTCCTTCAACAATCTCTATCTATTGCCACATACCATAACAACAACACACTTGAAGATTTTCATAATCACTTTTATACTTGTTCTAAGTTAGTGCTAGAATCCTAAATTATTTTACAAGTTGACATAAAAATCTAACTTAACATATGAGCGAGCATGCCAAAACCAAAATTCAACATAATATAATATAAAGCCAAAAACATAAAATCTCAAAAATATGTCAGCCCATCACTTACATTTTACCGCAACACCGATCTACATAAACTATTTTAACTAATACACTGTTCTTACTACTAGTGTCACTTCAATCATCAATAACTCACTGATTTCTTTGAACTAACTAATGCAATAATATATGTAGTCAAATATGTTTTTTGTAGATGATATCTATACGATCACACACCTTAACTCAATCTCCAACTCCAGATCCAGTTGCCTTTATCTGTCATATGGTTTTCTTACCGATTGACTGAACACTTAGTTGATTCTCCAATTATATCCTTCAACACTATTGATAATTCTGATCTCTTGTCATCAACAGATCATGTTGCCAACAATGACAACACCACAATACAATCATGAGATCAACACACATATCACTTACATCAAAATACCAACAATATCCCCCTTTGGCATTGATGACAACATAGGGAAAAATTTACCAAGTGTTAAAAACTATACATAAATCCCCTATGCTATACATAACAATTGGATACATGATTAACTCATCCTTTTTACATACAAGAAATTTTTCTATTACTACTACTCTCCCTTTGACAACAATGACAAAGGTGTTGCAAAAACCAAAAAAATTATTAATCAAGAGTAGCAGAACCTTTTACATTCTACTAAATATCTCATGGAAAGTAGTCTTCAATGCTTTCCAATCACTAACCCATGATGTGTAAATTATCCATAATAAGTATATGTCCATAAAGCAAAAATGATGATTCCTCAAATCCATCAATTGTGCTCAAAAGTCAAGGTGCTAATACTTTCTCATCTTCCTGTAAACTCTTCTAAAATATATCCATTTTAGGCATCAACACACTTTGAAATTCCATCAAGTTTCTGATCCTTTTATCCCATTCATCCATGTATTTCTTCAATTTTTTATTTATCTTTCCGATTTCAACTCCAAAAGATGTTTCATTCTCATGAATAGGATCAAAATTTAATGACAACAATCTTATCTCCTATTGAGATTCACTCTTTTTCCTTTCAAGATCCTTCAAAAAATGGGAGAAATCACAAATACACTTCAGAGTCTTACCTCCTCCAAGAAGTGCATCTTTCACCCGGTTCACAACCAATGTAAGCCTGTTTTTGTCTTCAACAATGAGTTGTGCTAGCTTTTCTAATATTTTCTTCACATACTCCTTTTCTACTCTAGAAATAGATACATCCTCCAAAATATTCATCTCATCACTGATATAAATGACTAGATGTACCAATTTCTCCATTAGAGAAGCCTTTTCATCATATGATACTTCAGGAATTAGATTAGAAAGTATATCTCTTTCCATAAGGACCACTTGTGCTTTCTATTTGAGCTTATCCTTCTTGGTCTTAGTCTTAATTTCCATAGAAAAAATTATTATTTCTTTAGGGCTCATTGTTATCAAGTCTACTTATCCCTTGATTGGTAAATCATTGTCAATTCTCATCTTGGACTATGAGGAAGGTGTGATCTTATCTTGTTCTTTCTCTGTCATTACCTCCTCTTGTTTTTCTTGCATCACATCATCTATATCCTTCTTTTCTTTTGCTTGATCTCTTTGTTGATCATCTATAGGAATTTGAACTTGTTCACCTCCATTCATAGCCTAATAGGTACCCATATTTACTGATTCTTCTTCCTTTTGATCCTTAGGTTAATCTTGTGTATCCATAGGATCATCATGTAGCTCCATAGCAGGAATATCACCTTAATAATCTATCTCACCTCTGAGTTCCTTAAGTGTGACCTTCACACCATCAATAGTAAATCCTTCATCAGTTTGTGTAACCACTAGATCATCTTCTTGTTCTTTTAATAGTTTCTCTTTAATCATACCTAAGTATTTCATCAAGATATCTTCAGTTTCATCCTAAAATCCAAGAGAGTAACCACATAAGAGTCTTGTTAATATCTTCTTTGTATCCCTTATCTTTTTCTTTCTTTCTCTTTCCAAATTTTTTTGCAATAGTAGCCTCCTTGGCTTTCATAGGCTCATATTATGTCTTCTTGATTGGTCTTCTGATTGGAATATTCACTAAAGTTGTTTTCTCCTTTATTGCAGTAGAACTTCTTGTTTGCTGATTGGTTGAGGTTCTACCAGTTGCACTAATAGTTTTAACATCTTCTTCTTTAGCTATAGTCGATATGCTATTTTTTTCAGTAACATGTTTTTCTCTAGCCTTCTCAATTTTTTCTTTTGTAAAGCCTTTCTGAATCATAAATTGTTCAACTTCATTTCTCACTTTATTCTCAATAATTAGTTTCATCAAGTCATTATGCACTTGTAGTGACTTCTCTTCAAATGTCCTAAACCTTGGAGTCTTGGGATCTATTGGTTGAGATAACATGTTCTCATTATACATGGTCATAATATCTCCATCCACTTCATAACCCATAGGCATCACTCATGAGGTCCTTGGCTCACCTGCTTCCAGTAGAAAAGTTTTAGTATCAACCATAAAACAAATAGTATATTTGTACTTATCAACAATCTCAGAAGGTATCCTTTCTTTTTCATGCCTCTTCTTCTAAAATCTTTGAAATATCCCCCAAACCTTTCTAGTAAAATCACTTCCTAAGATTCTAATAACATTATTAATCTAAATGAAGGCTGGAGTACCTAATGTCCATGCAATATCTTCGATACTGGGGACAATGTTTTGGAAATAAGATAATAAACACATAATCACCTATCTATATTTGAATTTATGTCTCTTCTCCTTTTTTATCTTCTCAAGATTCAACATTAGGTGATCTCTCATCACTTTAGCATTATCATAGTCAACGCTTTCCTTAATAATCTTGTATGTTGTATGAATAACACCACTAGGTATGCTATTCAACTGACAAGAATGGTAGACCTTGTATCCTATGACCATAGATGCATATTTCAACTCTTCATCTATAATTTCATTCAAATTCATCACACAAACATCCCACCTAGATTTAGTCAAACTGATTGCTTATTCTTTAAGAGTAGTGCATAGGACAATTACTTCATTGATTGAACATAGACTAGTTACAACATGAATTTCCTCTCTAGTAATTTTATGTGGTTGGTCCAACAACATGAACTGATCATGGATTTTTCTTAAAACATATCTAATTTGATCCTCTTCAAACTCATCAGAATAATTGACTACATGATGAAAACCTTTATTTGCTATGCATTTATTCTCATCTTTCAACACTAACCTATCATAAGCTAAGAATAACCTTACTGCCTCAATCCTAGCAACAAGTGCGAAGGTTTCTTCAAAATCAATTCCTTCTTGTTGTGAATACCTTTTACATACTAATTTGGCTTTATTTATAACAACTCCTTCTTCATTCATCTTGTTTTTGAATACCCACTTAGTACCAATCACATTTTTGTCTTTAGGCCTTGTAACCAACTCCTAGGTGTTGTTCTTCTGAATTTTCTCCATTTCTTCCATCATGGATTTTCTCCATGATTCATCTCTACATGCCTCTTCTGTGGACTATGGTTCTACTTGTGAGATCAAGAAAATGACATTTGTAGTTTGTGACCTCTCCTCTCTATTCTATGATCTTGTTCTAGTTCCCTTATTGTTGTCACCAATGATCTGATCCTTAGGATGATTTTTGAGAACATATTTGGGTGTGGTCTACTCCTTTAATTCCACACTTATGCTATTGTTAATGATGAGAACATCCTGAGATGCTTCATTCCCTTCATTTTCATTATCATTCTCTATTGTCTGCATATTGTCCTGATTTGCATTCACATTTTCAAATGTAATCTCATAGGGTTTAAATTCCAAATACCTTTTCTCTAACCTAAAACTTTTCATCCATTCTCACATTAGCACTTTCAACCAGCTTCCTAGTTCTTAGATTGTAACATCTATAAGCTTTACTTCTAGTTGGGTAGCCAAGGAATATAGCTTCATCACTTCTAGCATCAAATTTTCCTATGCATTCATCTCTCTTAATATAGCATTTACTTCCAAATATTATAAAATAACTAACAATAGGTGTCTTACCATACCATAGCTCAAATGGTGTCTTGCATGTACCTTCTCTTATTTGTACTCTATTCATTGTGAATATTGTTGTATTGACTGCTTCTCTCCAATGCATATGTGGAACTTTTCCTTCTATCAACATGGTTCTTATTGCATCAAGAACTATTATGTTTCTTCTTTCAACAAATCCATTTTCCTGTGGTGTCCTAGGTGCAGAAGTCTACTTGATAATACCATGCTTCTCACAAAAGGTATTGAATTCATGTGAAGTGAACTCTCCTACTCTATTTGATCTCAAACACTTTATCTTCAAGCTTGTCTCATTCTCAAGTTTTGCCTTATAAAACTTAAAAGTATCAAATGCTTCTGATTTTTCTCTAAGAAATCCAACCCACATCATTCTAGAGTAATCATCAGTGAATATGATAAAGTACCTATCTCTAAAGTATGACCTGGTCTGAGTAGGTCCATAAAGATCTGTATGAATTAGCTCCAACTTTCCATTTGTTGAATATCCTTTTCTTGCAAAACTACTTCTTGTCTAATTTTCCAAAACACATTCTCTACATGTAGTGTTAGTAGGTTTCACAATCTTAGGTAGAACTCTGATAGCATTATTGTTAGATTCCTTTACCATGTTATAAAAATTGATATGACAAAACCTTCTATGTCATAACCAACTATCATCAATCTTTGCAACAAAACAACTGACCTCAGTAGTGTTCAACTGAAATATATTACCTCTGGTCTTAGTACCAGATGTGATCAACTCTCCATTAGCTCCTCTAATAGAGCAATGACCATCCTTGAATTCCAAATGATAACCCTTATCCAAACGTTGTCCAACACTCAACAAGTTATGTTTTAAACTATCCACAAATAGTACATCATCATTGTTAGTCTTTCCATCTAAAGTAATTGATCCTTTACCAACAATCATTTTAGGAGTATTATCACCAAACCTTACAACTCCACCATCAATTTTTTTTAGCTAAATAAATCTATCCTTGTCACTAGTCATATGGTATGAACATCCTGATAGAAACAAAACCCAAAACATCATTAAATTCATAATTTAAATCTTCAAATCCATCACTAGCATACTAACATTCCTTATCATTCTTGTACTTCCCATATTTAGGATTATGATTAGGTACTCTAGTTGGACATCTAGATGCAAAATGACCAACCTTATTGTAGTTAAAATATATAAAAGGTAATTTTCCTTCAAACTTGCCTTTACCTTTGATTTCTCTCCTGGCGATCAGGGCCATGATTTTATCATCCACTTGGTTGTCTATCCTTTGAATCTCTTCCCATTCTTTAGCATATTCTCTAAGATCTTTGTTGTGCTTGTTCACTCTGCTAGATCTAGCACCAATAGATCTAGTTCCCTCAACAATAGCCTTAAATGTTGTCTCTACTTTAGGTAGTGCATCCTTTAGCTCTATGGTCTCAAATGTAGTCAACTTAGCCACCAAAATTTCTTTGGTGAAATCCTTTTATTGTGGTATTGTCTCCTCCAAAGCAAGAACTTTGGGTTTGTAGGCAAGAATCACAGATCTCAAATTTTTTCTATGACTTAATCTTATGTATAAATACCTCCATTGTTTCTGATTCCAATCACATATTCAGATACTCTTTGAACATACATCCTTACTATTTCATCATCCCTCATCTGCACTGTCTCCATCTTTGTTCTCCAGTTCTGCAACTTTTCTCGCTTAGTTTATTCATCTCCTTCATAAAGTGCAATTAGTCTTTTCTAGATCTCACTTGACTTTGTTAGATCTATGATCTCTATAAATTCAGCATTAGATAATGCATTAACCAAAGTTTCCTTTGCAACAACATTACACACACCTTTTTCTTTCTTCTTCAGTAGTAGTAAATGTCTCTAGGTCTTCCTCCTTTATGATAGACACATCTTTCTAGGTAATGAGTCAATATCCCAATCCCATGCACATTAAATGATTCATCATCTTCTCCTTCCATGTGTCAAAATTATCCACATCAAACTTAGGACTCTCCTTCTTGAATAAGGCCATCCTGATTTGTACCTCAAGCTATTAAGTTTTTTGACGAAGGACCAAAAGCTTTGATACAAATTGTTAGAATAACAATGTCCTAATCAACTGAGGGGGGGGGGTGAATCAATTGATGCCAATAATGAATAATTTAAACTTTAATTTCAAACTTATTGTCAAAACCAAAATACTGAATTGAAAAGTAAATAAAGTAATAATAAACATACACATGAACACAAATATTTGTTCTCGAGGAAAACCCTGTTAAGGGAAAAACCCCAATGGCGTTGGTACCCACAAATATCTACACTATGAGTATGATACACTGTTAAGAGTTATGACCATGTTAGGAGCTGAGTATTACAATAGGTAGGTCTTGGTTAAAGGATAGACCCTATTAGGAGTCTTTTACAATGTGATCCCTATCAAGGAATTGACCTTGCTAAGAGTCTAGCCCCGCTAGAGGCAATAACCCTATTAGGGGTGTACTATAGATCAACCTAATCAAGAGATTTGAGAGTTAAAGCCACCCTTAGTTTCTCCAAACCTCACAACTTCAAGGGTAAGACAATTCTGATCTAAAACTGCTTCCTGCATTCAACCACTGCCAAGAAAGCTCCACCTTGCGCCCAAATGCACAAATACTATTCTCCAGACAACAACCAATGCACCCTCAAGCTCGCATTCTCCTCAATAATTTGCATATGTATTTTTTCAATATATACCTTACCTATTATCCAAGAATTTCAGACCTTATATACAAGTTACAATAATTAAATCTAGGTCAGCCTACATAGGATAAATCCTATTTACAAAATACAAATAGATCCATGCGAAGATGTAGACGAAACCTCTTGCAATGTTACAACATAACAATTACATCAATTTATCATCCAGATTCATAAATCAAGCTCTCTCATCAAATTACTTGAAACGTGTTCCAAGTCTTCCTCCAAATAGGTCTTCACCAATACACACGACATATATGACATCACCTGTACGATTAGAAATCCATATGATCACAATAAGCTCTCCATCCAGTGTCCAACATGAACCTATGTTTTATCATCATGACTTAAACAACCATGAATGCTATCCACAAAGTTCTGCAATCAACTCTATGAGAATCACAGTTTATGTCTCCAGAAAAATAGTCATTAGTAAATCAACCATAACTCTTTTAGGCCAATTCATAAGCATGTGTGATCACAACTAGTGACCCAAGAAATTATTTAGATTCTCCATCTAAGTTCACACATGCTAATTCTCTATACTGTGTTCATACAATTCTCTGCAACTTGTCTGCAAGCTTTTGAATAACTAGTCAGTAACATATGTTGACATCAATGACTACCATCAACATTCATGCTAACAATGTTGATGACAAAAAGAGTACAAGTGGTAGAGCATTCTTCTTGGGGGGGAGATTGGTCTCTTGGTTGAGAAAGAAATAGAATTGTATATCACATAGTACAATAGAATAAAAATATGTTGCAATAGAAAATAATTGTATTCAAATCACTTGGATGGGGTAGATATTGATGGATATTGGAATTGAATTCACTGAGCCTATTATCATATATTATGATAATACAAGTACAGTTATCATGTCAAAGAATCCAGTATTACATTCAAAGACCAAACATATTGCAATAAAGTATCATGTTGTGATAGAAAAGGTTGCAGAAAAGGAAATCAGATTAGAGTATATTAGTATAAAGGAGCAGATAGAAGATATATTCTCAAAACCTTTAGCTAAAGATACTTTTGAGTATCTAAGAGGTATGCTTGGGGTTATTCCCCAAACCTCCTCAGAGTAATGGATGTAGGAATGCATCAGTCCAACATTATCAAAGCACTAGACCTATCCAGACTAGATGCTTGATGCTTCTCCTATAGGGGAGTATCTTTACTTGAGATGAGTAATTAAGGACTCTTAGACATGAGTTTTCTACAGTATCTCTTGATACTCATGCACTTTTGTAGATTGTATTGGAGATGACCGAACTTTGAGAATTGATGTATTGACACCTTTTTCATTGATGTTAATGGTGTTAGGAATAAGGTGTCGCAACCTTGGATAATTCCTATTCTTATTATTTGTTTTGTAAAATGTATTTCTTGCAAATAATGTTGTTGTGTCAGCATCTTGAATTGTGTGTAAGGAGATCATGGCTAAAATGGTTATGACGGATTCCTATGACACATAAGAGTTATGTCAGGAAGATTCAATGATAGGTGAAGACATGTGGCAACTGATAAATTTGAGTACTGTACACTCTTCCCTAATACGGTTATCTTTGGGAGTAGCCCTAAAAAGTGAAGCGCATGATATAAGATTTTTTTAGGGTTGCGAAGAGATATGATGCGAGTGTATTGTTGGAACATTTTATGCTATCGTGATTTGTCTTCAAGGGTTTAGAAATCTTTTGAAAGAACTTGCATTGCAAGTGTATTGTAAGTTGTAATAGTTTTGATCAATACATTGTGCAGGTTTTGGAGTACTGGGGTTTTTACCGAAAGGTTTCCCCAGGGTATATCATTGTGTCATTCTCTATTTTTCTATATGTATGGTATGTGGTTGCAATATCTTTGTTAAAGTAGTTAATGAATCTGAAATTGTAAGGATTTATAAGAATTTGCACAATACTCTCCTATTGAGATTAGCATAGGAAGTTGTTTCCGCACCTGAGTTTCCTTACAAGTGGTATTAGAGCTTGATCAACTTTTGATCCTAGTTGTTGGGTAGGGTTTTTTGAGCTGATCTCAAGTTTGAGTGGGAGGTTTTTGTAGAGCATTATGAATCTTATTTGCAGATTGAGATGGCAAGTTCATCATATGGAAGAATGGAGGTGGAGAAATTTAATGGCACTAATTTCGAGTTGTGGAAACTCAAGATGGAAGACATGTTGGAAGATCGTGACCTATGGGAAGTGACTTCAAATGCTACAAGACCAACAACTATAGCTCAAGTAGATTGGGATATCAAAGACTGTAAAGCTAAGGGTCTCATAAGACTCTGTTTAACCAATGCAGTTCTTCTGAATGTTCTAGATGAGAAAACTGCAAATAGTTTGTGGGAAAGACTTGCGGCCATGTATCAGGCCAAACCTCTGGTGAACAAGTTGTTCCTAAGGAAGAAGTTGTACTCTCTGCGAATGGAGGAAGGTGGATCCTTAATGGATCATTTAAATGCATTTAATCTATTGGCTACATAGTTGACATCAGCTAGTGTCAAGTTAGAGGAGGAGGATCGTTGCTACACACTTTTGTGTTCTTTACCGGATTCATGGGACCATCTTGTGATGACTCTCAGAAGCACGTTAGTCACCTTCAAAATGGATGATGTGGTGTCTTCGCTGCTATCAGAGGAGATGTGGAGAAAGACTTCCATTTCACAAAAAGAAGCCCTTGCTGTTCATGGGAGATCCACTGAAAGAGGGAAGAAAAATGACAATAAGTCTGACAATAAGGGTAGATCCAAATCCTGTGGGAAGCCAAAGACTTCCAATAAGTCCAAGGCAAAATGTTGGAACTGTGATAAATTTGGGCACTTCTGTAAAGACTGCAAAGAGCCGAAGAAGAAGAAGAAATGTTCAGATTCAGCTTCAAAAAGATCTCAAGAAGATGGCGATGCATTCATCGTAGCTTTGGCAGCCCATGCATCTGATGATGTGTGGTTGGTTGACTTGGGTGCATCTTTTCACATGACCTCTCATTGAAACTGGTTCTCAAAATATGAAGAGTTTGATGGTGGAAAGGTGTACTTGGGTGATGATTCTCACCTAAAGATAGTTGGACGCGGAAGGGTCACTATCAAATTTCCTGATGGATGAGTAAAGGGAATCAATGGAGTTATGCACATTCCAGGTTTGGCATGAAACCTATCTGTAAGTATGCTGAATGATGTAGGTGTGCAAGTTGTTTTTTCAAAAGAAGGATGCAAGATGATGAGAGGATCGATAGTGCTTGCAAGGGGTACTAGGAGAGGTACCTTATTTCAGCTAGATGCATGTATTCCTCTATGTAATAGTTCTTCATCCTCACCATCTAAACAAGCAGTGAAGAAGTCTGTGGCTATTGGTTCCGATGGTAGTGCAAACACTTTGGAAGGTAAGCTTCCTGCAGAAAAGACAATGTTGTGGCATATGAGATTTGGCCACATTGGTGAAAAGGGTCTCAGAACCTTGAAAAATAAAAATCTCATTGAGGGGTTAAATGATTTCAATCTTGAGTTTGACTTCTGCAAACATTGTGTCTATGGTAAACAAAATTGTGTTCAGTTTTACTCTAGTTCTCACAAATCTTCTAATGTTTTGGATCTTATTCATTCTGATGTATTTGGTCCTGTAAAAGTTCCTTCAATCTCCAAGTCTATATTTTTTGTATCTTTCATAGATGATTACAATAGAAGGACGTGGATTTATTTCCTTAAAAGTAAGACACAAGTCTTTAGTCGGTTCAAGGAATTTAAAGCTCTTGTAGAGAATCAGACTAGTAAGAAGATTAAGTGTGTGAGAACTGACAATGATGGTGAGTTTTTCTCAGCAGAGTTTGAACAGTTCTGTAAAGAACAAGGTATCGAGAGGCATAAGACAACTCCTTATACCCCACAGCAAAATGGAGTTGTAGAGAGAATGAACAGGACACTGATGGAGAAGGCTAGGAGTATGCTTAGTGGAGTTGGTTTAGAACAAAGGTTTTGGGCCGAAGCTATGGCCACTACTTGCTATCTGGTTAACAGATCTCCTACATCAACCCTTGTTGGTAAGACACCCATGGAGGTGTGGTCTGGTAAGAAGCCTTCAATTAGACATCTTCATGTTTTTGGTTGTGAAGCTTATGCACATGTTCCAAAGGAGAAAAGATCTAAGTTGGAAAACAAAGCTGTTAAATGTATTTTCATTGGATACAGTGCTGGTGTGAAAGGATACAAGCTTTGGGATCTTGTGACTAGTAAGGTGTTGTATAGTAGAAATGTTATTTTCACAGAGCTAACATCTTCTCCTATTGTGCTACAACCAGATGAAAAAGAAAAGGAAAAAGATGTTGTTCAGTTGCCTCCTACCCCTGAGAAGACTGAACAGAGAGACCATGTTGGGCCTAATGATGAGGAGAGCTCTAGCAGCTCTGATAGTTCGGAAGAAGAGGAAGAACAACCTCAACTGCAGCCCTTGAGGAGATCCACGAGAGAAAGAAAACAACCAGAAAGGTTTGGTTATTCTATGTTAGATTCTAGTTGTGCCTTTGCTTTGATTACTAACACTGATGAGCCTAGATCTGTGAAAGAGGCTTTGGGCATGGAAGATGTAGGTTCCTGGATTGAGGCTATGGATGATGAGATGGCTTCATTGGAGAAAAACAAAACTTGGGATCTTGTACCTTTTCCTAAAGGGAGAAAATCTGTTGGTTGTAAATGGGTGTTCAAGAAGAAATTTTGTGCAGATGACAGTGTTGAAAGGTACAAAGCTAGATTGGTTGCAAAGGGGTATTCACAGGTAGTGGGAATAGATTATGGTGAAATATTCTCTCCTGTTGCAAAGTTGACATCCATTAGATTTCTGTTATCTCTTGCTACATCATATGATTTAGAGATAGAACAGATGGATGTGAAGACAACTTTCCTTCATGGTGATTTGGAGGAAGAGATTTATATGTCACAGCCTGAGCACTACATTGTTAAAGGTAAAGAATCCTTAGTTTGCAGATTAAAGAAATCTCTATATGGTTTGAAGCAATCTCCTAGGATGTGGTACCTTAAGTTTGATGCCTTTGTGTTGTCAATTGGATTTGTAAGATCAAAATCAGATCATTATGTTTATTTCAGAGTTGAAAATGATTGCCTTCTTATTGTTGCATTATATGTTGATGATATGTTGCTGTTTGGGAAGGGTAAGGGTATGATTTCTGATTTTAAATCTCAGTTGTCAGCACAGTTTGAGATGAAAGATCTTGGGGCAGCTAGGTACATCTTGGGTATGGAAATCAATAGAGACAGGTCTAATAGAAAACTTTGGTTGAGTCAGAGTAAGTATGTGAAGTCTGTGTTGGACAGGTTCAGCATGGCAGATTGTAGACCACTATGTGTTCCTATTTCTGTGGGAACAAAGTTATCTGTAGATGATTGTCCAAAATCTCCTAGTGAGGTGGAGGACATGAGTAGAGTACCTTATGCTAGTGCAGTTGGCAGTCTTATGTATGCTATGGTTTGTACTAGACCAGACATTACCCAAGCAGTGGGAGTCCTGAGTCAGTTTATGGCTAACCCTGGATGGGTACATTAGGATGCAGTTAAGCGAGTATTCAGATATTTGAGGGGTACATCAGATTACTCCATATGTTATCATGGTAACTCTTCTGGATCTCCGCATTTAGTTTGTATTTGTGGGTTTGTGGATTCAGATTGGGCAGGTGATATTGACAGTAGGAGATCCACCAGTGCTTATGTGTTCACTATGTTTGGTGGTGCCATTAGTTGGATGAGTAAGCGACAACCTGTGGTTGCTTTGTCCACTACAGAAGCTGAGTACATGGCTACTACTCATGCTTGTAAAGAAGCCATTTGGCTTAGAAGATTGTGTTCTGATGTTGGTGTTGATGTAGAACAAATTACTATTTGGTGTGACAGTCAGAGCGCTATTTGCCTTGCAAAGAATCCAACTTTCCATGCCAGAACGAAGCACATTGATGTGCAGTTTCACTTTGTGAGAGATATGGTGGAAGATGGAAATGTAAATTTGGAGAAGGTAGATACTGTGAAGAATGTTGCAGATGCATTAACGAAACCAGTGGGCACTGAGAAGTTCAGATGGTGTTCGGAGTCTATGAGCCTTTTGGCCTATAGCGGTTAGTTCCTATTGCTCTTACAAGGTGTTCGACAAGTGGGAGAATGTTAGGAATAAGGTGTCTCAACCTTGGATAATTCCTATTCTTATTATTTGTTTTGTAAAATGTATTTCTTGCAAATAATGTTGTTGTGTCAGCATCTTGAATTGTGTGTAAGGAGATCATGGCTAAAACGGTTATGACGGATTCCTATGACACATAAGAGCTATGTCAGGAAGATTCAATGATAGGTGAAGACATGTGGCAACTGATAAATTTGACTACTGTACACTCTTCCCTAATACGGTTATCTTTGGGAGTAGCCCTAAAAAGTGAAGCGCATGATATAAGCTTTTTTTAGAGTTGCGAAGAGATATGATGCGAGTGTATTGTTGGAACATTTTATGCTGCCATGATTTGTCTTCAAGGGTTTAGAAATCTTCTGAAAGAACTTGCATTGCAAGTGTATTGTAAGTTGTAATAGTTTTGATCAATACATTGTGCAGGTTTTGGAGTGCTGGGATTTTTACCGAAAGGTTTCCCCAGGGTATATCATTGTGTCATTCTCTATTTTTCTATATGTATGGTATGTGGTTGCAATATCTTTGTTAAAGTAGTTAACGAATCTGAAATTGTAAGGATTTATAAGAATTTGCACAATACTCTCCTATTGAGATTAGCGTAGGAAGCTGTTTCTGCACCTGAGTTTCCTTACAAATGGGGGACAGATATACATGAAAAATATTAAGAGAAGAATGAATATGAGTATGAGAGTAAGCACATGCAGATGAGGAAGAAATTTATTGATGCAAGAGATTACTGATCTGTAATGAAAAGATGGGACTAGATGGATTTTCATCTATGTTGCCATCAATATCAAAGGGGGAGATTGTTAGCATGAATGTTAATGAATATTTTTAGCAGGGAAGATTGGATGTTGATTAGAGATGATTGAGTTCTTATATATTACATTCATGACTGGGTTTGTCATTGATGTCAACATATATGCTTTCTGGATAGAGTTAACAGAGTTACCAACACAAATTTGGTTGGAGAGCTGATGAATTAAGTTTTGTGAAGATTTATTAGAATTCAGGAACATTTTCTAATGATGCGGTTGCAAGCATAGAAAAATTTATGCAGATATGTTCAAGTTATCTAAAGTTTACTAAAGACTTTTCATAGTGAGAGTTTCTAGGAATTGGTAACAGTTATTCAAGATTTATTATTTCAGTGAGGTTGAAGCTAGTTCAGCGAGTTTGATTTGTTGTTGAATAGATGTTCAAGATGGTTGAATAAACACGATAGAATCTACTTTGTATTCTACGAAGACTTGTGGACGATGTGAAACATGTTACTTCTTTGAGAGCCGACTACAGATTAATAATTCTATGGAAGTGTCTAGATGTGTTGAAATGTGTATTATAAATTCTTATTGATGTCCTATATTATTAATTATAAATTGAGAAAGCCTTTTGGCCGACTCAATAATCATTAGGACTTGGTATAAAGGAAAGGAAGTTTATTTGATAAAGATATCATGTAGTCATGAGATGTTATGTGATCTTTGAATGCAAAATCTTTATGATCAAAGCATAAGATAATGTTGTTGGTTTGTTGAGGACTTCAAAGGAACTGTACATGAAAAGAGAGTTGTTGTTTTAGTCAGTTTACCCTTGGATGTGTTATCCTGAAGATTGTTTAGTGAAGACATTCTTGAAGCAATTTGGATAGTGGGTTCAGTTGTCTTCGTTGTGGTTCTCATCAACTCCTCACAGGGTTGGGTTCTTTTAGAAAAGATCCAAAGTCTCCTAATAGGGAGTCATATGTATTGATTGCATTGTAACAACCTTCTAACAAGGTCTGTCCTTTCACAAGGATCTTTTATATTAGTACATCATTTTTTGGGCATCAATCTCACCGGGGTTTTCTCTCCGATTAAGAGTTTCCCTAGTTAACAAATCTGGTGTTATTGTGTATGTTTATTATCTCATGGTTATTGCTATTATTGATTACAAGCTTAAGATTTGATAGAGTTGAATTTAAGTTAATTAAGCTCACAATTGATTCACCCCCCCCCCCCCCCTCTCAGTTGTGTTGGTTGACTTTGCTTTCTAAGAATCTCTAGCATTAATCTTGGATATTATTTTTAAAAACTCAGTTGATATCAAGGCGTTGTCATTAGATCCATGTAAACAAATAGGTTACTTTTTATGACATATAGATGGTGTTTCAACTAGACATCCTCATTTATGCACACCTTTAGACTCAATTATCAAGGAAAAAATGCTATTTTCACTTGTTATGGTCATAGGTTTGAAGCATAACCGTTGACTCTCATAGTTTTAATATAGGAGCACCTTCACATTCGTGCCCCTCCACAATAAATAATTTGTCAACTTGGAAGGTTGAAGATCAATTTAGTTGTAGTTGATTCATCGCCCTAAAAATAAGCTACTATAAGAGATCCCCAAATAGGTGCAATTTGTTATGCCCATTTTGTTACTCCAAAGTCAAATGTGTCAAAAATAAAAGTGACACGTGTCACTCAAACATGAGCTTGAATGCTCATTTAATATTTAAAGGCAACACAATTCATTTGTAAGAATAGGTTGAAAAACACAAGATGCAAATGTCATTTAGAGTCTATCTTTGAGGAGCATAGTTACAAAACATTATTAAATATGTTATAATTGCACTGCTATTTTTAAGTGAAAGGATATGAATAAAATCTATTATTTGTATAACTGTCTCCAAGAATTTTTTTTCTAAAAATTCAAACAAGGGTTATAATATTTTGTATTACTCATGTGCAATATTGAATTGTTTTCTATTTTAGTTTCTATTTAAGGAATAATGTAATATCTTTCAAGGAAAAAAATTAGACTGCTTGCATTATGGATGTACCATTAAGTAGAGTTATATAAATTTAAGCCATAAGTAGGTCATATTATTGAAAGACAATAATATTTGAATAAATTTGAAATGACCATCATAAATGCTAAGTGTTAGGACAAATACCACATACAACTATGATGCTATAATCTCTCGCACCTACATTGGTTTGTCTTTGCATATCCTTTCAACCCCATAAATAATTTGATAATGATAAGTCTCAAGCCATCAATTACTTATTCATAATTAGTTGTTTCCTTCACACTAGGGTTTCAAGGATTATGATGAATGTAACACTTACATGTACACATTTACAAGTCATTTATTAATATGTATGAATTGTGATATTGCTATTAGGATTCAACTATGTAGTTTTTGAGACAAATTCATTGATCCATGTTTCATGAGTAGTGGTTCACAAGAACCCATCTCTCATGAGAATGAATGGAACACTTAGCACTCATTACATCTAGGTGATGCTCACATGGGTGAATCATCGAGCCTAAGGTAGAGCACATGTTGAGGGTTTTGGTCTGATGCTTCATCCTTGTGAGCATCACGTAGATGCAATGAGTGCTAAGTTTCTCTTTCATTCTCAAGGGAGATGATTTCTTGTGAACTACTACTCATGAAACATGAAGAATGAGTTTGACTCAAAATTTACACAGTTGAATCTTGATAGCAATATCATAATTTGACTTGCTGTGGAAACTACCTTCCGCTTATCAATATGTATCAAGTTTCATATCTTCTATGCACTACATTATTATTCTATTATGTATTTTCATTTAGTGTCACAAAGGGGAGCCCACCTTGATCTTGACAAGCCTAAAGTGCAAGCTCAAGATATTTTGAAAATGTCTCTCATTTGTTGGACAATCTTTAAGTGTCTTTGTGTATAAGGCGTAGTAAATCTTTAGAGGTTAGTGAAATACAAGTTGAAGAACTAGTAGGGAAAAAGTACAAATCAAACCTTTGTATTCTAAACTATCACAAACATTAGATAGAGCATGCAACACTTGAATTCATGCAAACCAAAAACAACTTGGTACTGCCATAAAAATCCATTACAAGTATGAATTGTTCCAAGTAATTTGGGATGTGGATGCTCTCCGCACAAAAGTTACCTAATTTGATAGCATATAATCAACATAAAAATGGAACAAATTCATAATATAACATATCAATTTATAGATTTTCAGAAAGCTAGATGGATAATAAAAATGGATCAAATGCATAATATAACATGTAAATTTACAGATTTTCAAAATGCTAGATGGACAATGGAGATGTGATTAGAAGATCATTGGTGGAGAATGGGTGAGAGGACTTTCATAAGACTAAGGAGAGAATGAAGGGTCATAATTGAGTTTGTTGATAATTGAAGGGCTAAAATTGCATTTACTAAGAATAGTAATTTGTTGCAATCACATTTATATTTGCTAAGCATACTAATTTGTTGCAACCATAGAAATGTCAATACAAATGCATTTAGTGGCTCTTTTATTTATAGAAAAGGTAGAAGGATATAATCTTAATTAACTAAAAAACATATTTAATTGTGAAAACCCGCTAAACATAAAATATAAAAAATATATGATAGAATTTTCCAATTATCTGAATGAGCAAAACAACACACAAAACGTTAAATGAACTAAATTAACTAAATAATTTACAATGACTAAACTTTCAAAATCCACGCTTACCTCATCAAACACACATTTTCAACAATCTTATGAAACTATATATTATCTTATTTCAATTAAAAAAATTTCTTCAAATGACTCAAATAAAATTATTAAAAGAATGAATTGATGAAATGACAAATAAAATGTAAACCAATCAAACAAAAAACCCTAATATCCTAACATTGAAAATTCCAACGAGCTCAGATCTCCATCCATTAGGTACCCTGAACTCTTGTAGCAGTCGTTGATCAACAGTTCTGTGGGCCATCAGAGAATGATTTTAATACATTTTCTATGTTTAAATATACTATAGAAAAGTATTCTTCCTTTGTTGTTGAATCTGTTACAACTTTGACTTCATTTTAGGATCTGGTAAAATGGAGGACAAGTTTGATCAATCCTCTTGGAAAACATGTTGCTTGCCATTCAAGGCAGTAACAGGTGCAGAGATGAGTAGCTTTATAGGCGGCGGTATACATCTTTGAATTTTCCCCGTGAAGAAATTTTTTGGCGCTTGGAAATGGAAGCAGATTCCATTGAATCCAATCTGCTGGAAACCAAGCAAGATATACCAGTAGAGGATTGCATTTGCAATTCCAGCCATCACTCTTTAATTAAAGAAATTTGGCTAGAATCCAAGAAACTGTGGTATATTGCTGGCCCTGTAATTTTTACATCAATATGTTTCTATTCTCTGGGAGCTGTGACCCAGGCATTTGCTGGGCATCTTGGCAACATCGAACTTGCTGCAGTTACCATCAATGATGCAGTTATTGGAGGCCTGGCAATGGGAATCATGGTAAATTAGAATACAAAATCTTCACTAACTGGGTCAATAATCAAGTTGAAAAAATGTTGAAGCCAGTATTTCTGATTTGGGCAGTCGTTTTTGAAGCTTTTGAATCTATTGCTTCTTATGTGTTTTGCTCTCTTCCTGTAGATGGGAATGAGCAGTGCATTGGAGACATTATGTGGGCAGGCAATTGGAACAGGGGACATTCAGATGCTGAGTGTGTATATGCAAAGATCTTGGATTATTTCCATAGCCACGGCAATTGCACTTACTCCTCTTTACATATTTGCCGGGCCAATACTCAAGGCATTTGGACAATCTGAGGAGATATCTCAAGTTACCCAGAAATTTTGCATTTGGATGCTTCCCCAACTGCTTGCATTTGCAATTTATTTTCCAGTCCAGAAGTTTCTTCAGGCACAGAGCAAAGTGATGGCCATGGCATGGATCTCTCTAATAGGGTTGATCCTCCACATTTTCCTCTGTTGGATATGCATAGTAAAATTGGGTTGGGGATTAGCCGGAGCAGCAGTGGGCCTGAACATATCATGGTGGATAATAACATTGGAGCAGTTGATATATGTAGCATGGGGTCCATGTTCAGATTCCTGGAGAGGATTGACCATTTCAGCTTTCAAAGATTTGGGGGCTTTTGTTAAACTTTCCATGGCTTCCGGAATCATGCTATGGTTTGTTTCTTTGCCTCCATGTCCAATTTTTATTTATCCATTTGAGATATCATAAATAGTTTTATGCACCATACCTGTACTGTGTGCCTTTCAACAATAGATATATTATTTGACATGTCAGTGGCAAGTGCTAAATTTTCATAAGTTTTCTGAAAAAAATAGTTTTATGCACCATACCTGTACTATGTGCCTTTCAACAATAGATATAATATTTGACATGTAAGAATGTACTCTGTCAGTGCTAAATTTTCATAAATTTTCAAAAATTAGTTTTATATCCATTTACCTTAAAAGTTCTGCTACCAATAACAAATTTTCATTCGATGAATGAATAACAGCTTAGAGAGTTGGTACTTCACAGTCCTCATTGTTTTAACGGGAAATCTAAAGAACCCAACTGTTGCAGTGGACTCAATGTCAATCTGGTATGAAGTTAAATTCTCATGCAAATGAAAAAAGGTTATTAGCATATTTGCATCCCAGATTCTAATTTAAACATTTTGGTCTGTTTTTTATGCAGTATCACAGTATTGGGATGGCAAATTATGATATCAATGGGATTCAATGCAGCCATCAGGTTTCTTCACTAGTGTGGGACATTAGTATACGATGGTTAACCCCAATGGCTATGAATACTAATATTTTGTGTCTATAATCTGTTATTTCTTATTCTGTTCAGTTTGGTGATTTGTTTTTTCACCATTACTTAATAATCCTGGATATATTTTTGAATTTGATTATTTGAACTTGTTTTCTTCATTAACATTGTGGATTCCATCATCAGAATGGAATAACATTCTTCTTACACAATTACTCTGCCTATTGAAACATTAGCATTTGGAGTCTCACACTTCTTGTACTATTTCTTAACAGAAATTTGTTTATATTATTTCTACGTTTATTTGTCTAGCACATGCTTCCCAACCCCATTAGCCTATTTCAGTCCTTTGTAAAGATTGATATTAGATAGATAGCATTAAACAGAATACTGACTTCCGAGTTTGTAATTTTGTTGCAGTGTGAGAGTGGCCAATGAACTTGGGGCAGGGCGCCCAAAAGCAGCAAAGTTCTCAACAGTAGTTGTGTCCTCTACTTCCACGATCATAGGAATTCTATGCAGTGGGGTCATCTACATCACCAAAGACGATTTTCCACTACTTTTTACAGACAGTCAAGAGGTTATCAAAGCCTCTTCCAAGTTTGCAACTCTTCTGGCACTAACAATTCTCTTATACTCCTTGCAAGTAGTTTTGTCAGGTCAGTCAAATTCTTTGGTAACTATTTGATCTATTAGAAGCAAAGAAAATGAAGTTAAATAAGGCTTGTTTGTTCCATGTTCCAGGGGTGGCAGTAGGGTCAGGATGGCAAGCTTTGGTAGCATATGTGAACATAGTCTGCTATTACATTGTAGGCATGCCATTGGGGTTTCTCTTTGGATACAAACTTAATCTTCAGGGACAGGTAAATAAACCAGCTCTGTAATTAATCATCCATGTCCATAATTTCATATTTCTAACCATGACTGAAAATTTATAATCCATACAACTGGTAAGCAGGGTATTTGGACTGGTATGTTGTTGGGGGTTGTTATGCAAACCCTTATTCTCACCATCATCACATATAGGACAGATTGGGGAAAAGAGGTATTGTAATTGCCATTACTTAATTCATTCACCATTTTTTATACCCTGCATGTTGATGTTTCTGCATTACATGAATGGTTTATATCGTAGGCCTCTCAAGCTGAAGATCGAATTAGAATTTGGGGAGGTTCAGAAGGCGGTTCCAGAGGACATGGAAAACTAAAGGTAGTTGAATATTTCCTTCCTCCTATATCTTTAGAAAATCCCCTCTTCTTCTATATCTTGGGTAACTACTGATTAAATCCAAATTACCTCTATTGGTGGGGCAGGAACAGGAGGATGGAGAGCAGACACCCTTTCCCGTTTGAAAAGGAGTTTCCTCTACTTCACTTTTCTAAAACCATCGTAGAAACAAAAGCTATATTGTACGTACTTCGAGTAATGTTGTCTCTTATACTTGTCTTATATGTTTTGATTAGAGAAGTACGGGAGTGGAAGGACCTGAATCTATTACAGCAGTATATGTTGGCAGTGGCTATCCACTCAGGAAAATCGTTTTCTTTATATAACTTTTTGCGAACTTTTGAAAAATAAATAAGTGTTTTCCTTTCGTATGGTTAACGATTTTCGTGGCTGTATAGCTACTGCTTATATGTTTTTTTAAACTCTCTTATTTTGATGATGCATCATGGAATATGATTAGAAACATAGATGTCAAAAAATTTCGCACAATTTTGTCGAAAAGCATAACAGCAACAGTTCATGGATTACGAAATTTTGCTATCTTTAAGCATATGTTTCGATTAGATAAGTATGAAAAAGGCTCAGATTTATTATAATAGTTTAAGTTTTGATTAGATAAGTAAGGGCCTAGAGCCATTAAGTCACAAATGTTATGTTGTCTCTACAATAATGTGTTATTTGCATTGTCTCTCAAAAACTTTTTTTGTTGTATATTTTATTCCAATTAATATTTTGATATTTAAAAAATATTAATTGACAACTGCATATAATTGCACACATGGATTTATAGTATTTTAGAATATTATATTTTGTAAGATTTATTATTTGTTATTTGATTTAAAATAGTTTATATAATTTTAAAAGTCAAACAATTCATTTTTTATTATTTTTATAAAAATGTTAATAAATTGAAAAAGGTATTAAAACAAACGATTAAATACTTAACAATCAAGTGGTATGGAATCAAGCTATGAAGTTAAACCATCAAGAGTCAAGATTGAAAATTAAATGTGTGGCCTCAAAAAGTTAAAAATCAAATCAATGTACAACTCCACAAGGTAAACAATAATCAAATTACTAGATCAACATAAAATACAGTAAATAACAAATATGATTAAGCAATATTGACAACACCAATATTAGGAGGGGTGGATTGCTCGTTAAGGTCATCACACTTGCTACCTAAAAAATCCTTGCTACCATCCATTGAGTCATATGGATCATGCACACCATGGTCCCCATCCTCAAGATCCTCCTAAGCTTGATTTTGAATATGTCTTGTTGGACAATTAGTAAGCACCGACTAAAGAAAATTTCCATGATTAGAACTTTTAATAGAAGAGAAGGCCCATCCCAAAATTCTAGGTTCACGCTCTTTACAATTGTATTTATACCCGTGGAGGGTAAAAGAATGAATTAGAACTTATGTGGTGAATTATAGAGTAGTACAATGATATAGAACTTGTACGTTAAAATGTACGCACACATGTATCTATCTCATACCCATAATACATAGGATAAACCATCATATATGCATTCTATCAACTCGTGACATACAATCATCAATAATTCTATGTATCTTTACACTTCTACAATATCCTTCTCAATTACATGTAATACTAACTCTATTATCTCATTATTTATTGCTAATATTTGTAAAATATCATACATGTGCAAAACACATAATACATTGTTACACATAGGGGCATGTGCCTCTTTCTTGGTATACCTCTTTAGTCTTGCCATAGGTTGGTTGTACTTGTCATACTTGTCTTGAAATCACTTTATCTTTGTGTGTCTTCTTTGGGTTGTGTTCTATAGGTTGCCAACCTTTGGCAACCTCATGTGTTTTCACCATTAACCTCCATTAGGTGGCTTTTTTGAGTTTTTACATTAATAGGAGTGGCAAAACTCTATCTTGCAAACATCCATCCCTTGACCAAACCCATGTCTTTCTCTCTAAACATGCTATCTATGCTTGTCAATCCTCAAATAATGATATTTATAAAAAGATATCAAAATTATGTTATAGTAATTGTCAAAAACCCACAACATTTCTCCTCCTTATGACGTAATGTTCTTGGAGACTTCCCTCAATTAAATTTCTATTATGTATTAGAGAATAACTTATTGTAATAAGTTTGTATGCCCATCTATTATAGCTAATTTGGAGGCATGTAGTGTGATAGAGTCTAAGATCTTGGAAGATAATACCATTTACTTTACATCTACTAAGAGCCTTATTGAGTGGACCAACCACAAGTTAACTAGTTCTCTTAGTCTTTTCATCTAACTTCCTAAACTCACTCATTGTTCCTACATTTGTTGATTTTGATCGTGCAAGTTTTTAATTTGTACTCTAAAATTACCATCTAAGACCTTTATTTCAACATAGTAATTTACCACATACTTGATTTGATTTTTAAGATTTTCCAATTGGAATTTATTGCTTTTGTGGATATGATTCAACCCAAGAACAAATGATATAGTGTACTAATATATTGTAAGGAAACTCAGGCGCGGAAACAGCTTCCTACGCTAATCTCTATAGGAGAGTATTGTGCAAATTCTTATAAATCCTTACAATTTCAGATTCATTAACTACTTTAACAAAGATAATGCAACCACATACCATGCATACAGAAAAATAGAGAATGACACAATGATATACCCTGGGGAAACCTTTCGGTAAAAACCCCAGCACTCCAAAACCTGCACAATGTATTGATCAAAACTATTACAGCTTACAATACACTTGCAATGCAAGTTCTTTCAGAAGATTTCAAAACCCTTGAAGATAAATCACGGCAGCATAAAAATGTTCCAACCATACACTCGCATCACTTCTCTTCGCAACCCTAAAAAAGCTTATGTCATGCGCTTCACTTTTTAGGGCTACTCCCAAAGATAAACGTATTAGGGTTTTACCATTCTCTGAGAAAATAAGAACCCCAAAAAAAATTTCGGGGTGATGCCCCAAACCCCACGATTGGGGAAGAGTGTACAGTACTCAAATTTATCAGTTGCCACATGTCTTCACTTGTCATTGAATCTTCCTGACATAGCTCTTATGTGTCATAGGAATCTGTCATAACCATTTTAGCCATGATCTCCTTACACATAATTCAAGATGTTGACACACCAACATTATTTGCAAGAAATACATTTTACAAAACAAATAATAAGAATAGGAATTATCCAAGGTTGAGACACCTTATTCCTAACATATATCACTTCATCTTTTACTTTTGTTTAAGGAGTGATGCACTTCTTTCTTGTCTCTCCAACTTGTGTCCTATTCTACTTCGCCAAAATTTCTATATAGAGTCATTACTATCCAAATATTGTTTCAAGAACCTCTCCCTTGCTATGATGTTTTTTATTTAAAACTATTGGGTATAAAATATTTACAATGAAATATTCATCTTAGCCCTAGAGGTGAAGGTATAAATAGAGTTGATGGTAGAGTTATCACATGTTGTAGAAACTTCTACTAAACTAACAACTCCTTAGTTTTGAGGGTTGAGACATTAGTGGAGATATTAGAACCAATCTAGTTGGAGATTATTTTGTACTAGCTGCAACCATTACTAGTTTTGCTTAATTTTCCCCTATATGTTATTTTATCACTACAACATTTGAGGTCAAATTTCGATGCCAATTTGCGACGCCACTACAATTTGTGTTTATTTTGTGTTTTTTTTTTCAAGTGCCTTCAACGGTGTTGTAATAGCGATGGTATCATCATAATTGTGACACCCATTTGGTTATAAACAAAAAAAAAGAAAAGAAAGTGTCATTTGTAATTTGTGAATTTGAAGAGCTGCCGCAAAGACGACACTGTAATTTTGCGTGGTGCGAAGAGGGCATTCAAGTTTGGCATCCGCGAAGAGGCCGACACCATGTGGGAAGAGGGCACTGACACTTGAGGTAGGCATTCGAGCTTTGTCTTCTCATTAAATCAATTTCAGTGGCATTGTTTACATCTTAGCATTGTTAATAGTGGCATTGTTTACATCTTAGCATTTGGAATGCTCGATGACCCACGAGCTTTGAGAGCTAGGGCATCATTGCTATTACCTTCAAGGCATTGTGTGAAGTGTTTGATCTCTCTTTATTTATTTTTCTATTGATATTCACTATGTGTGTACTCCACGTTTATGATCATTTCACGAGGAAATGTCTTGATGGCTCGCGGGCTACAAGCTAGGGCATGGCACATTGTTCATGAGCTCACTATTTAATACTGGCATTGTTTACATCTTTTCATTTGGAATGCTTGATGACTTGTGAGCTTTGAGAGCTAGGGCATTGTTGCTATTACCTTCAAGGCATTGTGTGAAGTGTTTGATCTCTTTTTATTTGTTTGGCTATTGATATTCACTATGTGTGTACTCCCCGTTTATGATCATTTCACGAGGAAATGTCTTGATGGCTCGCAGGCTACAAGCTAGGGCATGATACATTATTCACGAGCTCACTGTTTAATATTGGCATTGTTTACATTTTTTCATTTGAAATGCTTGATGACCTGCGAGCTTTGAGAGCTAGGGCATCATTTCTATTACCTTCAAGGCATCGTGTGAAATGTTTGATCTCTTTTTATTTGTTTTGGTGTTGATATTCACTATGTGGTACTCCCCGTTTATGATCATTTCATGAAGAAATATCTTAATGGCTCGCGGGTTGCAAGTTAGGGCATCATACATTGTTCATGATCTCATTGTTTAATATTGGCATTGTTCATGAGCTCACTGTTTAATATCTAGCCAAGCCATGTAAATGGTACCAGGCCAACCCAATCAGCCCAACAAAATGTGTCATGTTTATATTTGTCAAATACACTCGTTCACCATTTTGTTCTTGTTCTTCACACAAATATTGCATCAAAAGTAATTGTAAACAATGATTCAAAGAAAAAAGAAACAACTACAATAGATCAGACCCCAAAAGAATACAGTCAACTACAATAGCTCACAGTCTCAATGAAATAAATAATGTATAAAACAATATATGGTGCACAACAGTAGCAAGCATGCAATGACATCAATAACATTGCATGATAAAATTCAATACTCTTAGTTTTTATTCAAATCTATTTGAAACTCCTATCAGCTCATTGTGCAATAGTTAAACTAACCTATGACTTCAAAGGAGGAATTATGAAATATAGTTGTAGGTAGTTATCTCTTCTATAATGAAAATGGTACCAAGCCAACCCAATCAGCCCAACAAAATGTGTCATGTTTATCTTTGTCAAATACACTTGTTCACCATTTTGTTCTTGTTCTTCACACAAATATTGCATCAAAAGTAATTGTAAACAATGATTCAAAGAAAAAAGAAACAACTATAATAGATCAGACTCCAAAAAAATACAGTCAACTACAATAGCTCACGGTCTCAATGAAATAAACAGTGTTTAAAACAATATATGGTGCACAACAACAGCAAGCATGCAATAACAACAATAACATTGCATGATAAAATTCAATACTCTTAGTTTTTATTCAAATCTATTTGAAACTCCTATCAGCTCATTGTCCAATAGTTAAACTTACCTATGACTTCAAAGAAGGATTATGAAATATAGTTGTAGGTAGTTATCTCTTCTATAATGAAAATGGTACCAAGCCAACCCAATCAGCCCAATAAAATGTGTCATGTTTATCTTTGTCAAATACACTCGTTCACCATTTTGTTCTTGTTCTTCACACAAATATTGCATCAAAAGTAATTGTAAAAAATGATTCAAAGAAAAAGAAACAACTACAATAGATCAGACCCCAAAAGAATACAGTCAACTACAATAGCCCATAGTCTTAATGAAATAAACAGTGTATAAAACAATATATGGTGCACAATAGCAGCAAGCATGCAATGACAACAATAACATTGCATGATAAAATTTAATACTCTTAGTTTTTATTCACATTGCACATGCATAATTGTAGATGAGGATCAGTAATAGGGTGTCAGGCATTGCTTAGATCCTTTGGATCTAACCCCATATTTTCCTTCCTTGCAGGTTTTGGATCATACAAGAGCATACTGGATTGAACCCTGGGTCAACACTTCATTACTTCAGGCAATGTCTGGTACCTTCATTATTTATGTTCATCCACTTATGTATGTTTGCATTCATTCATATTCTTCTGAAATTTAATCTTTATGAGCTCAAATTCAAAATTGTATGTGTATTATTTTATTACTGATGTCCCTATTTTATTACTGATGTCCCTATTTGATCTAATACCATCAATATAACAAATAGAGCACGGACCAATCAAATAGGGACATGAGGTGCTTAAACAATGAGCTCATAAAACAATATATTTAGTCTTAATTTAAAATCTTATAAAACAACATATATTGTGTGAAGTGTTTGATCTCTTTTTATTTGTTTTGGTGTTGATATTCACTATGTGGTACACCCCGTTTATGATCATTTCATGAGAAAATATCTTGATGGCTTGCAGGCTGCAAGCTAGGGCATCATACATTGTTCATGAGCTCATTGTTTAATACTGACATTATTTACATCTTTTCATTTGGAATGCTTGATGACCCGCGAGCTTTGAGAGCCAGGGCATCATTTCTATTACCTTCAAGGCATTGTGTGAAGTGTTTGATCTCTCTTTATTTATTTTGTTGTTGATATTCACTATGTGGTACTCCCTGTTTATGATCATTTCATGAGGAAATATCTTCATGGCTTGCGGGTTGCAAGCTAGGGCATCATGCATTGTTTATGAGCTCATTGTTTGAGCACCTCATGTCCATATATATATACTTCAAAGGAGGAATTATGAAATATAGTTGTAGGTAGTTATCTCTTCTATAATGATGGAGGAGTGAAAGGTAATGATCAATGAGGTTGCTTCTATTAGATCATACATTAACACACTTACTGTTTTGAATTTGAGCTCGGACATCATGCAATGTTATTGTTGTCATTGCATGTTTGTTGCTGTTGTGCACCATATATTGTTTTATACACTGTTTGTTTCATTGAGACTGTGAGCTTGGTTTTTCTTTCAGAAGTGTATGGTTTGACTATGCACATGCATAATTGTAGATGAGGATCAGTAATAGGATGCCATTCATTGCTTAGATATTTTTTTATCTAACCCCCATCTCTCTTTTCTTTGCGGGTTCTGGATCACACAAGGGCACACTAGATTCATACCCGGGTCAAAAATTCATCACTTCAGGCAATGTATGGCACCCTTATTATTTATTTTCATCCTCTTATGTATGCTTGTACTCTTGCATTTTCTTCTGAAAGTTATTTTCCTTGTATAGTATATACAAGTTATTTTTTATATATATACATGTAATCTTTAGATGCAAAAAATTCTTTTCCTGTACATGTATCTTTGCATGAAATGAACAAAAAATTAACAAGATCATCTAATAATGCAAACTAGGGTTCTATAGTCACTCATCTAGTAATTAGTTCCCCAAACCATTACTAAGGATTGGACATAAGTCTAAGTCCCCAAATCTATTGTTCTATGTGTGTAAAATAATATATGGTGCACAATAGTAGCAAGCATGCAATGACAACAATAACATTGCATGATGCTCGAGCTCAAATTCAAAGAAGTAAGTGTATTAATGTATGATCTAATAGAAGCAACCTCATTGATCATTACTTTTCACTCCTCCATCATTATATAAGAGATAACTACCTACAACTAGGGCATCATGCATTATTTATGAGCTCACTATTTGAGTACCTTATGTCCCTATTTGATTGGCCAGTGCTCAAACAGTGAGCTCATAAATTGCGACACCCATTTGGTTATAAACAAAAAAAAAGAAAATGAAAGTGTCATTTGTAATTTGTGAATTTGAAGAGCTACCGCGAAGACGGCACTACACTTTTGTGTGGTGCGAAGAGGGCATTTGAGTTAGGCGTGTGGGAAGAGGCCGACACTATGTGGGAAGAGGGCACTGACACTTGACGTAGGCATTCGAGCTTTGTCTATTTGATCATAAACGAGGAGTACCACATAGTGAATATCAACAAAACAAATAAAGAGAGATCAAACACTTCACACAATATATGTTTCTTTATAAGATTTTATTAAGACTAAATATATTATTTTATGAGCTCACTATTTGAGCACCTCATGTCCCTATTTGATTGGTCGGTGCTCTGTTTATTATATTGATGCTATTAGATCAAATAGGGACATCCGTAATAAAATAATACACTATGTGGTACTCCTTGCTTATAATCATTTTGTGAGGAAATGTCTTGGTGGCTCGCGGGCTACTGTAAGCTAGGGCATGATACATTATTCATGAGCTCACTGTTTAATACTGACATTGTTTACATCTTTTCATTTGGAATGCTTGATGACCTGTGAGCTTTGAGAGCTAGGGCATCGTTTCTATTACCTTCAAGGCATTGTGTGAAGTGTTTGATCTCTCTTTATTTTTTTTGGTGTTGATATTCACTATGTGGTACTCCCCATTTATGATCATTTCATGAGAAAATGTCTTGATGGCTCACGGGTTGCAAACTAGGGCATCATACATTGTTCATGAGCTCATTGTTTAATATCTGGCCAGGCCATGTAAATGGTACCAGGCCAACCCAATCAGCCCAACAAAATGTGTCATGTTTATCTTTGTCAAATACACTCGTTCACCATTTTGTTCTTGTTCTTCACACAAATATTGCATCAAAAGTAATTGTAAACAATGATTTAAAGAAAAAATAAACAATTACAATAGATCAGACCCCAAAGGAATACAGTCAACTACAATAGCTCACAGTCTCAATGAAATAAACAGTGTATAAAACAATATATGGTGCACAACAACAGCAAGCATGCAATGACATCAATAACATTGCATGATGCTCAAGCTCAAATTCAAAACAGTAAGTGTATTAATGTATGATCTAATAGCAGCAACCTCATTGATCATTACCTTTCACTCCATCATTATAGAAGAGATAACTACCTACAACTAGGGTATCATGCATTATTTATGAGCTCACTATTTGAGCACCTCATGTCCCTATTTGATTGGTCAGTGCTCAAACAGTGAGCTCATAAATAATGCATGATTCCCTAGCTTGCAGGCCGCAAGCCATCAAAACATTTCCTCATGAAATGATCATAAACATGGAGTACCACATAGTGAATATCAACAATAAAATAAATAAAGAGAGATCAAACACTTCACATAATATATGTTGCTTTATAATATTTTATTAAGACTAAATATATTGTTTTATGAGTTCACTGTTTGAGCACCTCATGTCCCTATTTGATTGGTTGGTGCTCTGTTTGTTATATTGATGCTATTAGATCAAATAGGGACATCAGTAATAAAATAATGCACTTACTATTTTGAATTTGAGCTCATAAAGACTAAGATATCCTACTATTTTTAATTTCTATGTGATGTAGAGGTAAGGGTGGTGGTTGAGGTTTTACAAGTAGAGTTTAGAAATTTCAAAGGTTTAGATACTATCCCCAAGCCCTCAAGTTCTCCAAATGATCACAATCACACCAAGACTAACCCAAATGGTAAATGATGATGCGAATGGTATCTTTAGACTGTATTAAGGTGTATTCAAGAGGTTTTTTGGTTCCAAGTAAGACCCAACACTTCTAAACCTTCAAAACTCCTTCAAACTACCACTAGGCCTATTAGCCCTGTCTTGTAGCCCTGCAACAACCTTCACAAAGCTTTAACTTCAAATTTTCCCAAAACACCATGTAAAAATTTATATATTTGAGTACCCTTTATGGAGTACCTTAACATGCCAAAAGGACAGGGTAGGTTTCTTTGGAAGGTATATGACTATTTACACTGTTTCTCAGATTTTTAAGGCCTAAAACTCATGCATTTACAAAGGAAGTACTAACCAGTCAAACTCCCAAGATCCAAGTCTTTGCACAGTGTCATGAATAGGTTCAAATCAAAGGAATATGAAGTCAATTTGACTCCAAGAGGTTTCTAGATACAAAAGCCCCAATTTGTGCCCTCAAAACCCTTATATCTAGGGCTTACTCAATATCATGTTTCCCAAGGTTTCCTGCAGCAAATAATAGTTGATTCACCTTGTACTTAACATGTCTATACACTTTCAATCATAAAATATTGCCCTTGTTTGGCCAGAACTCTCTATCCTTCAACCTATCCTCCAAATTCACTTAGTTTTTTAGTATTCCCTATGGTGACCACAACAGTCAATCAAACTTGCATTTCCAAAGTTAGAGGATTATAATACATGTTAATTGGATGCCATTCTATGAGAACTAGTACTCTAAATTCATAGAATGACATTCATAATGAAATAAACTCAAGAAAATAGTCCTAATTCAGATTTTCAATGACTGTATAGTCCCAAAATGGAATAACAACGACTAGAATAGAATTTTCAGAGCATGAATGAATTCAAAGTCATGAAATATAAGAATTAAAACATTGTAGAAAACATTCCAACCATTAACAACTTTGAATCATACCAAAAATCCTTTCAAATTTGCAAGAAAATAAGACTTTTATTCAATTTGTTGTAGCAGTTCGTATAGTTTTGAGTGTCTCATTCCAATCTGCCATATAATGACTTGATCCCCTAATTTATAACTTCCTCTAAGTCTGTTCAACCAACTTTGGTGGTTGGAAAATTATATTAAGACTAATTAAACATAAAAACCCCTTTTCCCTCCTTTTACAAGTGACCGTTGTTATTCAAAAATTTGAATTAACAACATTGCAAATGAAGCATTTCTTAAGATTTTTGAATCCTAAGACCTTGGGATATGATCTAAATAAACTTATTAAACCTTATTAAAACCAAATCTAAACTATTATAAGCTTGCAACTCAAAAACTCATCCTAGACTCCTAAATTGGTCCGAAGGCTTATTAGGCCTTTAAGGGCTTATTGCCAATTTATTACAGGTATTAACCTTATAGGTCATTATAGGCTCCAAAATGCACCAATTGATGTCATTAGATATCTTCATGTTCACTGATGTCTTTTTGATCTCCATAGGTTTTGTGAACTCCTTATGTGCTCTAGGTGCCCCTGCACCACTATGTGCTTTGAGCCAATGAAATTTTTATCATTATGATGAAGTAATAATGCATTAAATGTCTTACTTATGTCCCTATTCAGTTTTAATTTTATAGTGAATTCATGATTTATAATTCAGTTGTAGCAGCTCAATGTGTTTGAACTCAAGAACACCCCTTACTTGGTTTCCTACAAAGCTTTTGGCAAAATCTGTTAGAAAATGAGAAGCTATGAGAATGTGACATGAAGCTAATGAAAGGAGGCATCTCCAATTTATTTTGCAGATATGTACACATTAAGGATCATGTTAGATAATACAAGGGAATTCGATCAAAATAGGGAGACAATCGTGAGATTGTTGTCTAACTTTCAAAGAGAAGCTGATGACAAATGTTATTATCCATGCAAGAGTTGTAATGGCTTAAAGATAAGAAGAATCAAAAGCAAAACAACAAAGAGACATTGTAGGGAGAATGGTCACATAGAAGGGGGTTTTGATTATAATCCAGTGGTAAGTTGTTTGTTATATTGTTTTCACAATTAATATACATATGAACCATGGAAGGAGGTTTGATTATCATCATTTTTATATAGGTCGATCTCCCTAGTGTGAATATAGAGGAACATGGAGGTGTGAGTATTAAATTTGAAGATCATGATCCCATGGAAGATGATGATCATGCGCCAGAAAACACATTTGAAGATGATGGTATGAATGCATTGATCGTTGACACATTTGGTACTGGTGCTGCTGATGCTACTGCTGCTGCTAATGATGATGATTATGATGAGGATGACATTGATGATGTCCATGATATACCTCTACTTGAGAAGGCAGACACGGCCCTTTACGAAGGCTCCCAATCTACTCTTCTCTTTGTTGTATTTTTGTTGGTGAATTTGAAGGTTATGAATGGTTTATCCAACATAGCAATGTCACGTATGCTAAGGTTTGTCATATATGTCATTATAGTCTATAAAAGGTGAAACATGTACCATTAAGATTGTTTATAATAATGACTTATATTATTTATTGCAGATTGATAGGTGACTTTCTGTTACCACCATCAAATGTTCTCCCTCGCTCGTATTGAGAATTATGTGCCACTATGAAACATATTGGAATGGAATATCAAACAATAGAATGCTTGTCTTGAAGATCATATTATTTATTATAAAGAACATGAAAAATGCAATAAAATACCCTGAATGCCATACGAGTAGATATCGAGATGATCAAGTGACAAAAAATATGTCTCGCAAGGTTCTTCATCACATCCCCATTATTCCATGTCTGAAATGATTATTCAAGTGCAATAGCTTGGCACAATTTATGGATTACCATGCACGTGGCAGGAGTCAAGATGACATTATTTGAATGCTTGTGAATGGTTCATCATTTATGGACATGGAGGAAAAGTGGCCACACTTTAAAGAGGAACCTCAAAATCTCAGACTTTCTCTAGCAATAGACGGTGTCAATCCGCATGGAGAGATGAGATATGTTTGCTCGGTGTGGCCTATTTTTTTTATAAACAATAACCTTCCTCCATAGATATCAATAAAGAGGGAGCACATTATGTTGGCAATGATTGTTCCAAGTATCTTATTATTTTATAGTTATCTACATGTAATTATAAGTCTTGGAGTGAAATGACCACAATAATTATCTGATGTTGTTATTAATTCAACTAGGTAAGTGCCAAGTGAAAAATATGAATGTAAATATTTCACCTCTTATCGACGAGTTGTTGGTATTATGGAATGGTTTCACTATGTATGACATCTCCCGACCAATTGGACAAAGAGAATTTCAATTCCATGCAATGCTTGTGTGGACAATTCATGATGCTCCAGAGTTGACACATTTTTGTGGTCTGTTATGGTGAATTCTAGTTGTACGAGATAATTCAAATTTTAAAAACATACATATTTAATCTAATTTTATCATTATCTTGTAGGTCTTCAAACAAAGGGAAAATTTGCATGTCCAATGTGTGGTCCAAAGATGAAATCCCGTCATTCCAAAAGTTTAAGAAAATAGGTGTTTGATGAGTATAGGAAGTTCCTCCCTAGAAATCATAAGTATCGAAATGCAGAAAGTCATCTTTTCAATGGGAAATAAGAGACTACATCAAAGCCCTTAAGAATGACACCTCACCTATGGCAGTTGAAATATAATAGAATTCAAGGTAATATCATTTCACGTAATGGTTGATGTTTGAAAATTATATATTTTGATTATGTTTTGTTGGCTAATTATGTAGTTGATGATCTTGAAGGTCGTGAAGGCATCATTGACCAGCTTCCAAAGGGACTAAAATGTTATCCCAGAGAATTTAGTAGGCTGCCCTACTATGAGCATCTACAAATTGTGCATTTGTTTGATACTATGCATATTGGAAAGAATATAATAGAGACACCGTGGAAAATATTGGACGGAAGACGTGACAAAGAAAAATTTGGCAAAATTTGTAGTGACATTCATGATTCCAATCATGCAATGAAAAATATCATTGAATCAAATAGCAATGGAGACCGGATTAATGCAAGTGCTCTTCCTTGGTTATTAACAAAGCAACAAAGTAATGTTATAAAACAAGTGATCCGAAAAATTTGATTTCCTACAGGATTTGTTGCGGATATAAGCAATCTCATATCAAAGAAAAATCATTTTGGGTAAGGGATGAAAACACATGATTGACATACCTTCATCAAGGTAAGTCATAGTCTTTTGTATTTACAATATATTTGTGTAATTTTATTCAATTTTCATTGTATGAAATGATCATTTGACAATTGTTGCAGTATTTGCTACCCCTATCTCTCCTAGAGAACTTTGACAATAATATCAAACAAGTGATATATGATCTTGGAAAATACATGAGGTAAGTAGTGATATTTGTTCAATATATCAAACAAGTAATATATTGTAAAGCCTCGTATTTATATATTTATGTCTTGAATCCCTTGTAGGTGGTTGTCATCTAAAGAAATCCATAAAGAAGATATAAAATATTGGAAGAAAAAAAATTGTCGATTAATGTGTGAAATGCAAAAGTGTTTACCTCTAGCTTTTTTCAATGCACAAGAACACTACCTCATACACCAAGTTGAGGAGATTAAATTGTGCGGACCTATACATGCTAGGTCAATGTGGATGGTTGAGAGACACTTGAAATTTTTGAAGGGTTTGGTACGACAAAGAGCACGTCTCGAGGGTTCTATGGTTGAAGGATATATGGTATACTAGATGATGGCGTACGTTACTCAATATCTTCATAATCTTGCAGCAAAGACCCATATAGATTGCATTTGGGATCTCGACTCAATTAAAAAATTTGAAGGGGAGTACTTGGTGGGAAATGGTAGATTTAAGAAACTGAAAGGTAATAAATTATGAGATGTTATTGTAGTAAATTAATTCTTAGTCTTCAAAATAAATATGTTGTAAGTCATCTATTTACTTTTGTACAGCTGCTAAAGAGTGGGATGCAATACATTTATTTATTGAAAATAATCACGATTGGACGACGGCATGGATTGAATGATGTTAACATGATAGTCATAGATTAACATGGGAATCCATGTCTTCATTGGTTATAGAAGCTCATCGCAATGGAGATCCCAATGTTACACAAAAGGAAATAAATTTAGCATATGGTTTAAGAGATCACCAGGTACTTATAAATTTGTTAATTAATCAATCGTATGTTTTTCAACTCGTGATGCAATAATTTATACATGTTTGACATTATTGCAGATGAAACACCACAAGGCTATTTTTTGCAATGGTTATAAATTTTGCATCAAAAAGTTGGATGACACGAAAAGAACTTGTGATTTTGGGATAAGTGCAGTGTTCCAAATGACTAATATTTCATCTAGAAATGAATTACATCCTCGAGAGTCACAAAATTGATACTATGGTATTTTGGTTGATATACTTGACTACGACTTCAATTCCTTCAAATTAGTTCTCTTCGTTGTGAAATGGTACAAACTACGACTCAATAAAAATGATCCTGATAGAACTGTTATTGAACATGACAATGGATTTCCAATGATTAATACAAAGTTGTTTGAGCCAGTTGGAGAAGAGCCCTATGTTCTTCCAAGCCAATGTGAGCAAGTATTTTACTCGGAGGTTCCACATAAACTAGGTTGGTCATTTGTTGTTAGACATGATCCAAGAGGAAGACGGATAAATTATAATACGATGGAAGAAAATAATGAGGAAGATGAAGAAGTGGAAGATGATGTAGAACCATATCACGATTGAGAGCTAGTCGAAGAAGAATATGAAGAAGAAGATGATGATGATGCTGCTACTGATGACGATGATGTTGCTACTAATGATGATGATGATGAGGATGATGATGATGATGATGTTGATGGTGATGATGAGGACGATGAAAATAGTGGTGGTGATGATGTCGTCGATGATAATGATCTTGATGATGAGATGGATGAAGAAGAATATCAATGACATGAATGAAATGTATAATTATGTCAAATTTTTGGCATGTTCTAACCATTGTTTTATATGTACTATCTTATTCACCTTGTTTTATATGTCCTACTTATATATCTTTGATCTTTTGTTAAGAGAAATTTCATTCTAAAAGAGTGTATTTAATCTCTATATGCTTAAACAACCTCACTAGTTAAGACTATTCTCATTTGTAGTGGGCATGACAAGAATCAAATCACTTGAAAGACATCAGTATTTAGACATGCATAAATTAGTGACGTGATTAAGCAAATTAACTTTCTTTACAATTGCATGATTGTCTTTGGTTTGTCATTTTGTTTTGAGTGTCTAGTGATTTAAACCAAAGACTTTGACTTATCCAAAAAATGTGCAAGTCTACATTAGTATGTTTATTTTTATTGTAATTATAATTAGTATGAATGAACAAAATAATGACAATGCAATATTTGTGATAATGCAATATTTGTTGAAATAGCATCGATGACTTTGGTCAATGTGCCTATGTGTCAATCTGGTGTTGGCCCATGCATGTTGAAGACGTCACACACAACAAGTAATCCTGGGCATCAATTTTGGGTTTTCCCAAATAAGAAAAAGGTTTGGATACGTAATTATATTTTATGTTTAAAAATAATGTGACAACTAATCATTTTATGAAGAACTGATGTACATTTGGTATTGTTGGGGAAATATTGGATGTCAATACTTTCAGTGGGTTGATCAAACCACATTTACATCTACCCCATCTACATCTATACCTGATGTAGGAAATGAGTGCAACTTGTGCAAGGCTCGAGAGGCAGTTAGTGTCACCAAGATTGCTTCAATGGCGAAAGTAGAAATCATATTTTTGCGATGCCTTCTTTGTGTAGTTTGTGCACTAATTTGTTGGGACCATATGCGTAAATGTGGTTAATAGAGGGCTATTGTAGATACTGAATTTTTTTTTAGAATTTCTAGTAGATACACATAAAGAACATGCACATAAACATGATAAATGAGAAACATAAATGTAGATATCACAACAGATGACAAACATAAATGTAGGCATCATAATCATAATTTTTTGGAGACACAACATAATTGAATGGTATACCTAGACGATGCAACACAACTATATATCACTCCTCTGGTTCCAAGTTTACACTGTGGTAAACAAAATCCATAGATAAAAAATAAATTTAGAGAGCGGAGGAGAGCGAGAATGACCAAAGTAATACAGGTCCCTATATTATTTTGGTCGTTATCGCTCTCCTCTTGCGCTCTCTAAATTTATTCTTTATCTTTGGGTTTTGTTTACGCAGTGTAGACATGGAACTGGAGGAGTAGTTGCATTGCATCATCTGGGTATACCACTCAATTATGTTGTGTTTCCAAAAAATTGTGACCATGATGCCTACATTTATGTTTCTCAGTTGTTGTGTCCTAGGACCCCTTATGACCCTTTACGACCCTTTACAATTCCTAATAATACATCTTAGAGATCTTAAAATATCATAAAGGGTCATAAGAGGCTCCTAGGAGGGGTCAGATAAGCTTCCACCTTCACGTGGTTGGCCCTATTAAGTAGATAATGTTAAACTATTTTCGAAACAAAGAGAAGCTCAATAATTTAAGATCTTAATCCACATACGATAAATATATATCGATCCATCTCAATGACTACCAAATCAACAGATCTCTATCAAGAACCCAGTCGCAAAGAAACACCTAGAACGCACCGTGAACCTGCACATCAATTTCAGACCAAAGAAGTCAAGAAGTTACTCGAATCAGATCCAAATGCAATCAGGTCTGCATATATCCCATGAACACATCAGGAAGAAAGCATCTCTAATCACCGCACTAGCTTCTTGTGCCGGAGCAGTTGCTGTCACAAGTCTTGATTCAGTAGGATCCATTCCAAATCCAAGTCTCTAGACTCGACTCAATAATCCATGAGCTACTACCGAATCTACTGCAAAGTTATCTCTGGATTGTGCTGGAGCAGTCATTGTCACAAGTCTTGATTCAGTATGATCCATTCCAAATCCAAGTCTCTAGACTCGACTCAATAATCCACGAGCCGCTACTGAATCTACTACAAAGTTATCTCTGAATGATCCATAATTGAGCAGGAACCAGATCTGCAAGAACACCATTCTGAATCGATACCAACTTGATCGACAAATATATATATATATATTTAAAAAACTCATTGTTGTCATAACTATGATGGCTTTAAAATAGCGACGGTTTTCCATCGCAAACATCTGGCATCCATCTGTCGCATTAACAACATCGCTATCAGAAAACAACCATAAATGAAAGATATCCATCGTAAATGTCCAACACATGTCTGTCGCATGTACAACATAGTCGTCATTACAAACCACAAATGATGGATATGTGTTTTAAACTTTCAACGGATATCTATTGCATTAAAAGCATTTCTGTTGATGAACATGTTACAAATGATGGCTATCCATCGGAAGATTATGATGGGTCACTGTCATTTGTTATTTGTTGCGACGGGTAGGTGTCCCAATTGAGACGGCCACAAATAGGTCCGACGGCAAGCTTGCTATGTTGGCACCCTCTTTTAGCGACGACCAAGGTTGTCATAATTACAACGCCTAATAGAACCATTGGTTAAATTTTGACTACAAAATTGTGACGCTGGGTTATGTAGCTTAATCGATAGTTTACTGTCTAAATTCAGACATTTAGTCGTCGGAAAAAGGTCTCAAATGTACTAGTGTATTGTTGTCTTCTCATGATCTATATGTTTTTCTTATTCTTCTTCTTTGGTAGCTCTTTAATCAACCCCATAATGGTTGCACAATCCCTCATGAGTTTATAATGATAACCATTATAACCCAAGAATCTTTGTAATTTAGTTACTATCTTGGGGATGTAACTTTAAGATTATTGTAATTTTTATGAGTCTACCATCATTCCATCTTTAAATATGATATGTTCTAGAAATTCACAAAAATATATCACAAATATACATATTTTTAGTTTAAAATCTATTTGGAAGCTTCAACATCTTTCTAACATTAGCCACAAAATTTTGGCATGGTATCTCATTAGCCCATACATTATCCATTCGTGCAAAATCTTAAGCATCATGTATAAAGTCTCTAAACACATTTATTGTTATTGTTGAATATTGTAAGAGCATTCTTTGGCCCAAAAGACATAATTGTGTGCAAAAATGAGCCCAAATTGTAGCAAATGTGATTTTATATGTGTCTTTCTCTTATGTTCATCCAGCAATGAATCCTAAGACTTACTCAATAAAAGGTGTGGGGAATGGATCATTATTGTAAGCCTTTTTCAACTGTCTAAATTTAATATTGGTCCTAATTTCTCCTATTTTATTATGGTGACATTGATAGGGCTTATCTAGTCTATGTCCTTCATAGGTTTTATAATTCCACCAACCAATATTCTATCTATTCCCTATTTTACCTTCATTTTTACATTGGTATTTAATGTATAAGGTCTCTTCCTTTGTGTCTTGGCCTCTTCATTTCATTATATTTTCATTACTCCTACTTCTCCTTAATTCCCTTCAAATCCGTGAATGTCCACATAAATAAATTCTTACTCTTTTAAGATTTCCACTATATTTTTCTCTATTGTTTGACATTAAAAACAATATTTAAATTTATTAACATGTTATAGTACTATCTCTTTACCCTCCATCCACCTCAACAAGTAAGCTCTTGGGATCCTATTATACATACTATCTTTCATTTACTTTCTTACATGGCAACAATTTTTTAAAGGTTTTTCATTAGACTAATCCATCCATTTCACCAATTTCTATATGCATTGTTCCCTTTCTAGGGTTTCTCTCTTCTCCAAATTTCTCTAGTAGGGGAAGGGTACTAGTAGAGCTATTATAGTTAAATATTCACACCCACAAATCCTAAATGGTACATCAAATTTTAACAATTTTTGTTGGTTGTCTTTGTATGTGACTTAATAGCTTATAGCTATTGTTTTGGCTTCTAGGTAGTAATGACACACATTGTGGAATTTGTTATGCATGCAAAGGTAAAAAATTGGTCATTTCAGAATGTCACTTGATACCTACTTAAATATGCACCTATAATTGTGCACTAAAACCACCTCAAAATTTGTCAATACTTATAAACATATGTCCCAATAGTCATTAAAAAATTGCTCAAAACTTGCTAATACTTATGCACAAATGTCTCAATAGTCATTCAAAAATACTCACTACTAAGGGTACAAGTGGGCGACTATTGGAACATGATACATTTACTAATGGGATTTTAGTTATAATATTTTTGGTTTCTTTAAACATGAGAGAAAAGTGGTGCTCTTCTCTTACCTCTTCTTATGATTATAATAAATTACCACTTCCTCCTATAATATAGTATTCACTTGTTTATTGGGATCATAGAATATGATTTTTTTTAAAGTCCCTAAATTGTACCATATTCCAACTACTTGTCTCTATCGCTTTTTATTGATATTCATGCTTTGTTTTGTCACATCATTTTTTGTCAAAGAGGTATAAATATTCTAAGATGAAGAACATGTTTGACCTATCCACGAACCATCACTCGGATTTAGGCATCATTGATCTCTTTGAGTGAAATGTCCATGCATGTATCAAAAGGATGTTTAACAAGACTATTTATTGTATTTAATAATTGAAGTAAAAATCAAAATATAATTGTATTCTAAAATTCAATTTGATATTTAAATGCAATAAAGTGTCTTGTCAAGCACCCTTTTGATGCTTGCATAGACATTTCCCTTTTCAAGAAGGGAAAATAATCTGTTGGGGGGATTCTAAAAAGTCTTTCCATTTAATACTTGTCTCTCTTCACTCCAATGTTCAGTTTATAAGTATATGTTTAAAACAACCACTACATAATTTTGCATCATTGTCAAGTTTGTATTAGTCACTAAATGTAGTACATCTTCCCAATCCATCTTAATTTAATAAAGGATTACTAAAGAGGTGCAACTTTCCTTTCATTCCCTTGTTTCATATAGTCCTTGGTGGGCATCCTTTCACATTTGAAAAGTGGTTATGGTCTATTTGAGCTTTCTAAAACCACCACTAGAAACAAAAGCTATGTTGCATACAATTTTAGTAATGTTGTCTCTTATAATTATCACATATGTTATGATTAGATTAGTATGAGAAGGGCATGCATCCATTATAGTTGAATATGTTTTGATTAGATAAGCAATGGAAAGTCTAAACCCATTATAGTAGCACATGTTTTGATCAGACAAGTATTGGAAGGGCCTAACCCCATCATAGCCACATATATTATGTTATCTCAATAGTAATGCTATTTGCATAATCTCTTTGAATTTTTTGGTTGTTTATTTTATTCCAATCAGTATTATTTAATATATTAAAAATTTGACAATTGCATTTAGTGACATATGTGGATTTATAGAATCTTTCTAATATTATATTTTGTAAGATTTATTATTTTCTATTTGATTTAAAATAGTTTATATAATTTTAAAAGTCAAACAATTTATTTTCATGAGTTTGATAAAAATGTCATATATATATATATATATATATATATATATATATATATATATATATATATATATATATATATATATATATTAAAGCAGACAATAAAATACTAAAAGACTAAGTGATATGGAAACTATGCTGCAAAGATAAACCATGCAAGTCAAGATTAGACCAAACTTGTGTACAAATCCATAAGGGCCCGTTTGGTGCATGGAATACCAAATGCCAGATATAGTCAATTCTGGAAGATACAAATCCTGCAAATGATTTTTGGAATATGGGATGATCTATTTGGTTCACCTGGAAGATGACTGAGAAGATGCATAAGGAATCTTAATTAGGGCCAATTTCATCCAAGTGTTTCATAATTGCTGAAGTTCTTCGTTGCAGTGTGGAGGAGGGAATAGCTGAAGTTCTTCGTTGCAACGCAGAGGACGGAATAAGAGAACTTACACGGGCCTTGAGAACAATGTCTGTCGAGCACCGGGCTAAGAGCACTACAAAACAGACCATTGTTGTCAGTACCACTACCGCACATGCTTCAACAAACAACAGATTAACATTTCTTTTTTTACTTCTCGGATCGATTGGATTTTTGGAGCGAGTATTGATATGAAGAATGGGACCAACGTGTTGTGCACAGAGAACGAAAATTCTAAAATCCTGATAGGAAAGGGTTTGAACGAGAATGAAACCAAATTTTTCATTGAAATTTTGGACATCAAATATTATTAATGGCAAAAGCGGACCCGACGACACATTAAATGGGCATTTGAAAGTGGAATTAGAGCATGGATATCTAATTCCACCTTTTCAAATGGAAGATGAAATGCCCATTTTGTGGGCAAAATTGGAATTTCAAAATTCCAATTCCTATTTGTTTGGATGGACACAAATAGGGAATTCACTAATCCGAAAATGTTATTCTGGAATTAGAGCCCATATTCTGTGTACCAAACAGGCCCTAAGGGAACAAATAATCCCTTTTGATATCCTCTAAATGCTCATGTTTGTCAAGCCTATCTATCCTTCCCAAGGATCTTGTTAAAATAGTGTCATGTCACCTTTTCCAATCTCCCACGTTATATGCTCTATGATGATGTCTCTGCTATCTAAAATAAAGTTCCATACAGTCAATCCCTGCAATAGGTCTTTGATAGTGAAAATATTGATTAGGTCATCCAAGTATAGGTATCTCTTTCAAAGAATTCTGACCCATTTACGCTCTCCTTGAGAATACATGTTCCAAATGAGTTTAGCACCCATAGCCAAGTTCATCAAAGAAAGTTGTCTTATCCCCGTTCCACTAGCTTCCTTTAATTGACACACCTTATCCCATCCAATAAGTGGAAATTTAATTTGGTTCTCTAATCCATTCCACATAAAGGCCCTCATAATATTGATTAGTAATTCTTCTACCAATTTGCATATTTTTTAACATAACATAGAGTATATTGGTATTGTCAACAAGACTGCCTTAATCATCAGTATTCTCCCTGTAAAGGTTAACCACTTCCCCTTCCATGTCTTCATTGTCTTATTTCAATTGTTTACCAAGTGGTTCCAATATCCTTTCTTATTATCTCTTATAGACAATGGTTTACCCAAAAGCTTCCTTGGGAAGGAAACCACTCGAAGGCCCAAGATCCTTGCAATGTCCACCTATTAACTAGTTTGGGTGTTGAGGAAATATATCTTTGTTTTTTTCTAATTGATCTACTATCCTAAGGCATTTCTATATACCTCCAAAATCGACTTGATCCCTCTTACCACCCCTCTACTAGTCAAGTAAAACAACATAGTATCATTAGAAAATTGCTAATTTAGGTAATTTGATCCAAATAAGGCACAACACACATTCCTACCTAATTCCTTTCACTGATCAATCTACTTATGCTTATGCCCAAGGTTTCCACCAAAATAATAAATAAGAAGGTGAAAGGGGTTCCCCTTTTCGAAGTCTTATGGCCGCAAGAAGAAACCTTATGAAGATCCATTAATTAGGATTGAGAATCTTGGATTTGTGATTCACACCTATATCCATTTGACCCATTTTTATCCAAGCCCAAATTTCCTAAGGACGGAGATAAAGAATCCTCTATCTACGAGATTATACACTCTCATAATATCTAACTTAATTATCATACTTGCATCTTTATTTTTGTGAGTTGTATGAATGTCGTCATGAGCCACTATGATCCCTTCAACTATTGATCTACAAGAAATAAATCCACTTTTCTCAGTTGAGCGGATTCTTGAAAGGACTTCCTTTAGTTTATTTTTCATTACTTTCGTTGTTATCTTGTATAGGGTATTGCATAATGAATATATCAGTTTGAAGTCTCCCACCTCAATGTCATATTTCTTTTTTGGTATAGGAGATATGAATATATGGCTATAGGATCCTAGCATCATGGATTTCTTTCAAGATTCATTCATTGCTTTATGAACATCATGTCCCACAATGTCCAATTTTTTTTTTGAAAAAATCCTGCAGTGATCCCATCTAGACCCGGTGATTTGTTTGGGAAAAAATGAAAGGTGATTTTCTTTACATATTCCAATGAAACTTTATTTTCCAAGAATTGGTTTTTCTCCTCTATTATTATTTTTGGTATACTAGTCTAAGATACACTCTTGGTCGCCTTACCTGTCTAAGCTTGTTTTGTTTAGCATATTTTGGAAAAACTAGACCACTTCTTTGTTTATGACTTCATTGGTTGAAGAAATGGCTTTTTAATCCTTTCTTACCAAGGTAATTCTATTCTTTCTTCTATTTTCTATGGATGATTTATGGAAGAGCTTGGTATTCTAATCTCCCTCCTTAAGACAAAATTATTTGGACTTTTGGCACCAATAGACCTCCTCTCTAGCCATGATTTCTAGCCTTTTTTCTTCCTCATAATCATCTGTACTCATCCATTTTCAATCTTCCTAGTTCTTCTTCTATTCTCTCCTTCTCTACAAACATGTTTTTGAAATAAAACTTATTCCACTCTTTCAATCTGTGTTTAACATATTTCAGTTTCTTGCTAACTTTATACATCCATTTATGGTTTCTTGGCACAACCTATTTCCATTATTGACATACTAGGCCTTTTAGATTTTCATCCCTTAACCACGTGTTCTCAAACTTAAATGAGCATTTGTTTGGAATTTTGTCAGGTGTAGAATGTAACTGAGCTTGAAAATGATCAAATCTAGTTTTAGGGAGGATTGAGGATTCAAGAATCACTAGAAGATGTTCCCAATCATTGGCTAGAAAGAACCTATCAATCATCTCTATTATGCTTGTGAATCCTTTTCTTCTATTAGTCTAGGTATGCTTTCCATTCTTTGGAATTACATCCCATAGGTGATTCTTGTTAATGAACTCCTAAAAATGAATCTAGAATCATGGTTGCTAGTAAATTCCCCCTCTTTTCCATATTTCTTATCGTTGCGTTAAAATCACCAGCAATGATTATTCTTTCACCAATCAACCTCTAAATTCTAATAGACAATTGATTCCAAACTTCTCTTTTACTTTATGTTGTCACTCGACCATAACATTATTACAACAAAACTTTCCTTATTTTATACATTCACCATTCTCAAAATTTTCCATGCTTTATCATCTTCTATCAAATTCCCTTCCATAAACTTTGGATTCCATAGCAAACACATACCTCCTAATGCTCCATTTGTGTCTATATAGTGTCCCTTCCATTGTTTTCAAAATCTCAATCTCGTCCTAGTCTCTTCATCAATCCACTTAGTTTCTTGCAAGAAGACAACATCAACTTTGTTTTGATCTGCTTGGTACTTGATTAGGTGTTATTTGTTAGGTGCATTTAAACCCCTAACATTCAAGGTTATGAACTTCATTGCTCCTCAAGAAGGAGAATATCCTTCCCTGATCTAGGTTTTCTTTTTCCCTTGGCATTGGCTACTATCTCAAGTTTCTTCTTGTTTGTTTTCGACCACCTCTTTCCCTTGGGTCTTATATTAGGATTTTGGATTTTTGAATGGATTTTTTCTAATGATATTTTCTCCATATTCTCTTTTTCTTCCTCTTCAAACTCTCTATCAACATCTGACTCTAGTTCCCCTCATATTATGCTCTTGAGAACCTTTGTTTCTTCTCCATCTATTTTCCCAAATCCTTTGTCCAAGAGTTCTACTAATTCTATGTCCATAGAGTTTATCAAACCCTTCCATTTATCAATTGATTCCTTAGGCACTCCAAAATCTTCAATGATATCTTTTTCATCTGAAGCTTACTTATGGTCTCTTAGTTCTATTGTGTGAATCTCCTCACCCATTTCTTCTTTCTTTCTTCCTTATCTTGTGTTATTGATTCATTATCAACTAGGCCATCTTTCTCCATTGTGAGCATGTTGAGTTCTTTTCCTTCTAAATCCATTGAATTGTGACTGGACTCATGATCAATAAAATCTTCTTTGTCTACTCCTTCTCTACTCCTTTTTTTTTCTTCCCTACCAATGGATATTCAATAGCTTTTTTCTATTCATAGTTCTCTTTCCAACATTCTTATTCTAAATGTCCTTTGATCCACACTAGGGCATAAGATTAGGACATCTTCCCTTTCAATTACATGATTTGAGATGCCAAATTATGAGCGTAGTTTAATTGATTTAGGAATTGGTGGGAATGGGAGTACCTCTACACATATCTTGGCATATACCCCATAGTTTTGGTTATCCAAGTGCTCATCTTCTATAAAAAATTTGCCAAATTTTCCCCCTATGTTCTTTAGAACATCCTTATTCTAATAGTTCATGGATTAGTTATACATTTTGATCCATATTGGTACAACCTCCATATTTTGTTGCCATGGGAATCCAATCCTTCATCTATAGTTCTCTAATTTTTCCATCATATGAGGGCCCTAGGACATAACCTTCTTTACATCCTATGATGGACATTCAACCAAAAAAATCCATTGGGTAAATATTTTACCATGGTGAGAGCTCCCTAGTTCCTTTTGCACCATTTTTCTAATGTCACACATCCTCCAACCCATGTGATGAAGAATCTTACTTCTCTCAATCTAGACACTTCACTTCCTACAGTTCTACTATCCAAATATAAGACTTTGAAGGGAGTGAAGTGGTTTTGTATACCTTTGGTTGTATTTTCTTGGGTTTCTTGCCCTTGAATGCTTCCATGGATCCTCCCATTGTGATTCTCTTGGTTACTTGTGTTCCTTTTCCAATCTTGCATCCCTAGGAACCTTCTTTGTTGATGTTGGCCATACTAGTGCCTTCCTTCAAAGTGGAATGGCTTCTAGAAACCCTCCTTCTCCTTCCATTTTCTCTTCACAGTATTGTTCGCCGGATTTTGCTTCCATCTATTTGTATTTTCTATTTTGTGGAAAAATTGGCCCCCAATGGAATACAGTTTACCCCTGCTCAAAATCCATACATCTATGAAGTGCGTGCTGATTCACAAGTGTCCTTCCTGTTATACATATTCAACCACAACCGCTTTTTGTTTTTTCCCTTTCTATTTTAGAAGCTCCCTTCATTTTGTAGATGTGATCTGTGATCTAGTAAGGGTTCTTGGCCTTCATTTTGATGTTTTTTATATGTTTCACATCTTTCCCTTAAATCTTCCACTGATTCTTCCTTTTCAACATATACTGCCTACTCTCTTGCTTCAAAACTCCTCCTCCAATCCTTTTTCTTCTCTCACCATCATGCTCCATTGTTTGAGATGCTTCTCTTTTCCTAGTAATCAACTAGTACCATTCACAAACTCTTATTCCCATCAATATTGTTATGCCTCACCTATGCACGCACCTGCTCCATATTTATTTAAGTTGTAACTAATATTAGGGGAGAGGACCCAGTAGTTGAGCACCCTAACTTTGTGCTTCTCAAAATCCTACATGGAAATTTCAAATCACTCCCATTTTTTTTACAACAGCTTACTTGTCAAGTCCCCTGCTTATAACTAAGGTTTCAAGGCCACATCATCAAATATGATGCCACATTAGTATGCTTTTTGCCAAGATGTCCAAAAAAACCCCCAAAAAAGTAAGACCAATCGTAGTGCATTAGGGACACCCATACTTGTGCAGTTGACATAACATCACATGATTGGTTGCTTTTTAGAATAAAGGACACATTTCATTCACTTATGGGTAGTCATCATTAGCAAAAATAACTTTGAAGTCACAACTATTGGTACAATGTAGTAAAAAATATTGGATATTAAATCAACAAGTGTGGGTATTAAATTAACAACTTTTATCACAACCATTAAATCATGTTCAGGTACTGGGTCCTCTCTCCTACATAAATATAATTCAAATAATTTACTTTTAAGTTTTAATAATTAATAATTAAGTTTAAATTAATTTAATTATTATAATTATAATTAAATATTTTTTAATTAAATATATTTATGTTTTTTAGAAAAATGAATATTTTCACTACAATATATTTGTATGGGTAAATTTGGCATTATCAAGGCCACATATGTATATTAAACTTCAAAAAAGAGTGTCCTTCATCCATATCTCCTTATTGGGTAGAAAGAGGAGTAAATTTTATCTACCATGGTGGTTAGAACTATAAAATTGGTCCCCTAGAGGACTACTCCTTTCCTATATGCTATACAACCTGATATATCTAAGCTACCACAACCATATACCATAAATTATACACAAACACCCAAAGTAAACATATTATCCACCTTTGGAACCTATTGCATCTAACCAACTTGCCCTTCCTCATTCACATCCTTGTCTCCCTACAGTGCAACATCCCCTTCCTCTTCCACCAACAAAAAGGCCCAATTATCATCTCCTACTACCATGTCATCCACACAACCCTCTAGGAAATGAATTCCCACCTATGCTTGGTTTCACCTTTTCCCCACCCTCATGCCCACACCCCACAACTAGGATTCGCAAAGGGTCATCATCACCTTCCCCAACTAATGTTGCGTCTTTCCATCTAGGACCAAAACCTGCCTAGGAATTTCTCTCTACAAGTAATTCTTCAACCTACTACACCAACTTGACCAAACTAATTTGGTTGTGACAACTTCCACCAAGTGATTTGACTCACTAGCATCTAGTAGCATTATGAGAAACATAGAGGTGATGTTAGAGTTAACTCGATATCACCTATTCCTTCCCAAGTGTTCATCCACAATCACCATTCTCACAGTGTGCAGAACAACCCTGACTCAAGTCTTAGAAACCTCCATTAGCCTACACTTATACATGTCTCTGTAAGAATCCATTTGTAATTTCTTGCCCTTAAAGTAGTTGACACAATCCATGCTGGGAATCACTTGTTACATCAAGCACTCCCAATTGTTCACCTTCTCAAACCCAGGTCTTATGATTGCACAGTAAGCCGACATTTGCATGAACATTAGTTAAACATCTCCAATTTCCTATCATCTATCTTGACAAGCTAGATTGGACATGTGGAGAGATATGTTATCGCTTGATATGACTACAAAATTCACATCATTTAATGAGAAAAGTGACCTCGACCTCCATCAACATCACATCAATTGATGGCATTGCCATCTCATCAACCATGTCATTACCTTCTCTAATAATATGTGAAACAACAAAGTTTTTGAATGATGTTGTAATTTCCTTGATTTTTTGTAACCACTCTTCAAACTTTCAATTCAGAGTATTACCCAACCTTATAGCAATGATGACTAGTTTTGAATCATCCTCTAAATGGATTTTCGAGAAGCCTAATATTCTTTTTGCCTTCACTCCTAGTAGGGCTACTTGAAACTTGACTTCATTATTGGTTGCTTTGCCTAACTTCTTTCTCATCAATCTCAAGACCTTGCCTTCATGATCTTTGATAACACATCTAGCTCGTCACACCTAGATTGTCCCTGGTTGTACCGTCGAAGTTTATCTTATTCCACCAATCATCAAGGAGCTTCTCTTTGAGATCCTTCCTCACCCCAATAGACATATTAACTTGGCTTATCTTATAAACTATGGCACTATAATGTTTATATTATATTGTAATAATTAAAACTATTTATTGAAGTGAGAGTTATAATTAGTATTACATAGATATAAATTACAATAATAAATTTAAAAATAATAATAATTCATAATTATAATTCAATAAATATTTGTATTACAATAGAGGGAAATACTAACCATTAAGTGACACTTGTTTCAATGAAAAATATAAATCCATTAAAATGATCCAAATAAAATTATTAAAAAAAATCAAAGACATGATTAATAAAATGTAAACCAATCGACACAAAAAAACCCTAATATCCTAAACCTGAAGAGTTCAACGAGCTCAGATCTCCATCAAAGAACAGTTCTTGTTGCAGGCGCTAAACAACAGTTCTGTGGGCCATCAAAGAAGGATTTCGATACATTTTATACTTTTATACACAATATAAAAGTATTTTTCCTGGGTTGTGGAATCCCATACAAGTTTGACTTCATTTTTGTATGTATCTGGTGTAAATGGGGGACGAGTTTGATCAAGCTTCTTGGCAAGCATGTTTATAAGAGGAGGTACACATCTTTTAATTCTGCCCACGGAGAAATTTTGTGGTACTTGGAAATGGAGGCAGATTCCGTTAAATCCAGTCTGCTGAAAACCGAGCTAGGTATACAAGTAGAGGATTACAATTACAATTCCAGCCATCACTCTTTAATTAATGAAATTTTGTTGGAATCCAAGAAGCTCTGGTACATCGCTGGCCCTGTAATTTTTACTTCAATATGTTTCTATTCTCTGGGAGCTGTGACCCAGGCATTTGCTGGGCATCTTGGCAACATCGAACTTGCTGCAGTTACCATCAATGATGCAGTTATTGGAGGCCTGGCAATGGGAATCATGGTAAATTAGAATACAAAATCTTCACTAACTGGGTCAATAATCAAGTTGAAAAACTGTTGAAGCCGGTATTTCTGATTTGGGCAGCCATTTTTGAAGCTGTTTCATCTATTGTTTCTTATGTGTATTGCTTTCTTCTTGTAGATGGGAATGAGCAGTGCATTGGAGACATTATGTGGGCAGGCATTTGGAACAGGGCACCTTCAGATGCTGAGTGTGTATATGCAACGATCTTGGATTATTTCCATAGCCACAGCAATTGCACTTGCTCCTCTTTACATATTTGCTGGGCCAATACTCAAGGCATTTGGACAATCCGAAGAGATTTCTCAAGTTACCCAGAAATTCTGCATTTGGATGCTTCCCCAACTCCTTGCATTTGCAATTTATTTCCCAGTCCAGAAGTTTCTTCAGGCGCAGAGCAAGGTGATGGCCATGGCATGGATCTCTCTAATTGGCTTGATCCTCCACATTTTTCTCTGTTGGATATGCATAGTAAAACTGGGTTGGGGGTTAGCCGGAGCAGCAGTGGGTCTGAACATATCATGGTGGATAATAACATTGGGGCAGTTGATATATGTAGCGTGCGGTCCATGTTCAGATTCCTGGAGAGGATTGTCCATGTTAGCTTTCAAAGATTTGGGGGCTTTTGTTAAACTTTCCATGGCTTCTGCACTAATGCTATGGTTCGTTTCTTTGCATCGATCATATCACTTTTTATTTATCCATTTGAGATATCATAAACTGTTTTATGCACCATACATGTACTATTTACCTTTCAACAGTGAATGGAATGTACTGTCAGTGTTTAGTTTTCATAATTAGAGTTATTATAAATTTTCATGAATTAGTTTATATCTTTTTCCCCCAAATCTGCTGCTACCAATAACAAATTGTCAGTTAATGAATGGATGAACAGCTTAGAGAGTTGGTACTTCGCAGTCCTCATTGTTTTAACGGGAAATCTGAAGAACCCAACTGTTGCAGTGGACTCGATGTCAATATGGTATGAAGTTAAATCCTCATGTAAATGAAAAATACATAATTATTAGGATATTCGCATTCCAGATTCTAATTAAAACAGTTTGGTCTGTTGTTTCTGCAGTATGACAGTTCTGGGATGGCAAATCATGATACCAATGGGATTCAATGCAGCCATCAGGTTTCTTCATTAGTCTGGGGCTTAGTATACCATAGTTAATCCTATTGCCTATTAACACTAAAATTTGATGTTTATAATCTGTTATATCTTTGAGTTTTACTATTTCTTAATACTGTTTGGTATATTTTTGTATTTGATAATATGAACTTGATTTCTTCGTCAATATTTTACATTATTCTATAATCTATCATCAAAATAAGATAACATTTGGAGTCTTACACTTCTTGTACTAGTTCACAACATTTTTGGAGCTACCTCAGTCTTTCACTTTTTGTACTATTTCTATGTTTATATTTCTAGCATATGCTTCCCAATCCCATAAGTCCACTTCAGTTTGTAAGGATTGATATGCTATGGACAGCATTAAACAAAAGACTGACTCATGAGTTTGTAACTTTGTTGCAGTGTAAGAGTGTCCAATGAACTTGGGGCAGGGCGTCCAAAAGCAGCAAAGTTCTCAACAGTGGTTGTGTCCTTCACTTCCATGGTCATAGGAATTCTATGCATTGGTGTTATCTACATCACCAAAGATAATTTTCCACTACTTTTTACAGACAGTCAAGAGGTTATTAAAGCCACTTCCAAGTTCGCAACTCTTGTGGCACTAACAATTCTCTTATACTCCATGCAAATAGTTTTGTCAGGTTAGTCAAATTCAGTTTGTAACTGTTTAATCTATTAAAAGCAGAGAAAATGAAGTTAAATAAGCCATGTTTTGTTCTATGTTCCAGGGGTGGCAATAGGGTCAGGTTGGCAAGCTTTGGTAGCATATGTGAACATAGGCTGCTATTACGTTGTAGGCATGCCATTGGGTTTTCTCTTTGGATACACACTTAATCTTCAAGGACAGGTGAACAGATCAGCTCTGTAATTTGTCATCCATATCCACAATTTCATATTTCTAACCATGACTGTGAAAATTCATAATCCATACTTCTTATATGATACAACTGGTAATCAGGGTATTTGGACTGGTATGTTGTTGGGAGTCGTTATGCAAACCCTTATTCTCACCATCATCACATATAGGACTGATTGGGGAAAAGAGGTATTGTAATTGTCAGTACTTAATTCATGCACCATTTTCTATGCCCTGCATGCTGATGTTTTTACATTATATGAATGGTTTATATCATAGGCCTCTCAAGCTGAAGATCGAATTAGAATTTGGGGAGGTTCAGAAGGCCTTTCCAGAGGACATGGAAAACCAAAGGTAGTTGAATATTTCCTTCCTCCCATATCTTTGGAAAATCCCCCCTTCTTCTATATCTTGGGGAACTACTGATTAAATCCAAATTACCTCTATTGGTGGGGCAGGAACAGGAGGATGGAGAGCAGATACCCTTTCCCGTTTGAAAAGTTGTTTGCTCTACTTCACTTTTCTAAAACCATCGTAGAAACAAAAACTATATTGCACGTACTTCTAGTAATGTTGTCACAGGAACAATCATTACAGTGGCATATGTTTTGATTAGATAAGAAGGAGAAGAGAGCAGACCCATTGCAACAGCAAATGTTTTGGTTAGATATGTACAGGAAGGGCCCAGAGCCATTACAGCCACAGATGTTATGTTGTTTCCAAAATAATGTTATTTAGTCTCTCAGAAACTCTTTTGGTTGTGTATTGTATTCCAATCACTGTTTTGATATTTAAAAATATAAATTGACAAGTGCGTTTAATTACATATATGGTTTTATAGTATTTTAGAATATTATATTTTGTAAGATTTATTATTTGTTATTTCATTTAAAATAGTTTATATAATTTTAAAAGTCAAATAATTCTTTTTTTATTATTTTGATAAAAATGTTATAAATTGAAAAAAGTATTAAAGCACACAATAAAATACTGAAAAATTAAGTTGTACGGAATTATGCTACAAAGTTAAACCATCAAGAGTCAAGATTAAAAATTAAATGTGTGGCCTCAAAAAGTCACAAATCAAACCAATATACAACCTTACAAGGGAAACAATAATCAAATTACTAGATCAACATAAAATAAAATAAATGACCAATACAATTAAGCCACAAGAACAACATCGATATTAAAAGGGGTGGCTTGTTTTTCAAGGTTAATGTTGTCACAAAAGTTTGCACCCTTGTTAAGTGATGGTTAATGACCTAACCAACCTTGTGAAATATGGAAACACCTCCAAGTGTGGGATTTGAAATGTGAAGTTGAATCTTCAGAGAAGATCGACTTCCTTTTGCGATAAGGGGTTATGTGTTGTAAGGATTGTAGTGACGTGGTAGATCAATGTGGAATGATGAGTTGGCATTTTCATGATTGTGGTGATCAAATTTCTTGGAGTTGTGCAAGAACTTTGGAGAGTGTGATGTGGTTTGAATTTTATCTGTCAAATCGATTATGTGATGGATCTGGAGGCCGACGTCAATTAGAAGTTGTAATTGTTAATGGGTAACACATTTAGGGTTCAAAGTTTGAGTGGAAATAAATAGTAATGATGAAATTCAAATGTAATTAGGTCATGGATGACCTAGTTAATGAAAATGTATTTATATCTTTTTGATGTATTATGAAGAGAGTGTGGGAGAGAAATATTGTGAATGCATATGTGCGATTGTAGATTTTGGATGTTCTGAATGTGTAGCAGAGATTGAGCTTGAACTGGATCTATACTATTAAAGGAGAAGTGTTATTTTCTCAGATCATTGTACTTGTTGATTCCTAACGGTTTCTAAAAGAAAATACCTTAATCGCGTAGACTCTAAAAGGTCTGATTTGTAAATCCTTTAACCAGGCGACTCTTTAACTAGGGTTTGAAATCCCTTAACAAGATTTCTCTTAATAGGGTAAAGCTCCTAACAGAGCTAGAGGTAATTCTATTAATCGAGTGGCTTCTAACAGGGTCTTTTTCTTAACCGAGCATTTGTAAGCTTTTAACAAGGCTAAACTCTTAATCAAACATACTTCAGATTAGTGCAAAATTATTTGTGGGCGTCATCCCCACACGTGGTTTTTCCTAGTTGGGTTTCCACGAGAAAAATATTGGTGTTATGTTGCATGGTTGTGGATGTTTATCTTTAATGGTTTGTTTATTCATGTAATGGGTGTTATTTGATGCAAGTTGTTGAATGGTGTAAGAAAAGTTTAATTGTTAGATTACTAAGAAGGTGGGTTAGATTACTAATTCACCCCAACCTCTTAGTAATCTTGGAGCTGATAATACTAACACTATCAACACCAAAATGAATTGTTGGGTTGAATCCATTTGAGGCCATATAAATGATTGACTAAAAAGGACCACAATAAAATGTAGGAGAACAAAGAGTTTCCAAAACCAAAGGTGCATACTGACATAAACAAAGCCAAGAAATATAGAAAACATGCAAGCCCTAGTAAAACATAACACAACAAAAAATCAACTTGAAGCAAAACCAATTTTATAAATACCACTCACTTTTTTAGTATTCAATTTTTTGCTTTAATATTTTTTTAAAATATCTATTGTGCTCTTATCAAAGTAATTGAGAATAAATTAGTTGACTTTTAAGATTATGTAAACTATTTGAAATCAAGTAAAGATTAGTGTAGGGTTTTAGTAGGAGAGGGAGTTGAAGGGGAGGATATAGAGGATGGAGGGGAGGACAACAATGATGGTTGTTGGGGGATTTTGGTGGAAACGTATGTTGCTTGTGGATGGTCTGGAGTTGGAGCTTCTATCCTACTCTTAGTTGGGGATTCTAGGTGGAAAGAATACACTCTATCTCTCTTTTCCTTTGTTGTGGTCTTGGTGGATGCCCTTCATGGGCCTCTTTCCACTCTTTTTTACTCTTTGGTGGTGTGTTGGGTGTGGCTCCATCTCGTTTGGATTTTCTCTTCATCCTCTTTCGTATGTATTGGTAGCAATTTTTGTCAGCACCATGTCTAGTGGTTATTTTTTGTGCTTTGAGTTGCCTCGTAGCCCTATCTCGGTGGTTTTATTATGAAGGGTTTCCCTCCTCTCTATTTGGGTGCTAGTGTTGGGTTCTTTACCTAGTGTAGAGGTATGGAGGGTTCTCTTAGTGATAGAGATTCTTGGATGGTTTTTGTACTACATTGGACACTAAGGGTTGATCCCATTTTTCCTTTTCCTTTGGTCTATAGTCCCTATGTGTGTCAGCTCTTTACTTCTTGGGTTGGGGCTATGGGGATTTCTAATGCAAATGTGTGGGGATGGTTGCTATGTTTACACTAGCTCTCCCTTTTTTGTCTCTTTCAAGGTGGAGATTTCTCTATTGGAGGTTGGTTGAGGTCTTTTTGGTTTTGACAGTTTTATCTTATTCTGTGGAAGACAATGTTCCTTTTGGAGTTGAATCTCTGTTGGTAGTTGTGTGATGGCTTTGTATGTATGTCGAGGGCTAGTTAGTCTTTGGTAGAATAATCAAACAGGGATATACTTCCCTTTTTCCTACTTCTACAGTGGTCTCTAACTCTCTTTGATGGATTTCATTTTCTTGTTAGGTCTCTTTGTATCCCCACACCTCCCTTCATCCTCTTGTGTGTTGTCCTGGGGTGATGCCATATAGGAATCCTTGTCAATAGTGGAGTATTTTTCTTAGATTTGTGTGTTTGGAGAGAGCCTCTTCCCCAATGTTTTCTCTTTCATGGATTTTACTTCTTAGTGGTACTACTAACAAAAAACCTATTGAGGTGGTCCATAATGATATGTTTGGAGGTGATTCTATTGTCATAAGGTTTCTAGGATCCTCTAGTTCTTTGTGATCTTCTTCCTTGTCTGAGAAAGTCTCTATTCAAGGTAGTCCTTCAGGTAAAAAGATGCAGGAAGCCTTTCAAAATCTACTATAGTTGATTATTCCATTGGCTTCTTTAGCTCCAATGCAAAGGTCTTTTGGGTTTCTCCTGGTGTGCCTCCAGTGGAATATGACCTTTTTCTTGGTGGGACACATCCTGTGTGGTCTATGGTTTCTTTGTTAGCAAAACCTTTTTTGGGCCCTAAACAAGATGCTAGTATTTTCTTCTCTAATGTTTGTAGAGGTTGTGTCTTCACCATTTCACATGTAAGGAGAAGAGTTATGGTAGTTACTCTAGTGTCCTACACCTAGTTGCAGTTAATGTTGAAGATGAGGTTGTGTGCCCCTATGTTTGTAAGTTTTTTCTCATCAAGGATGCTTAGATATGGGCCTCTAGTTCTATAGGGGCATTGTGACAAATCAAGGTTAGTTTTTGGCTTAAGATCCTTTGATGCAAGTTGTTGTAGATCCTCTAATAGAGGTCACCCCTTGGTTTCCTTGCTCAATTTGGTACAACAATGGGAATGGTTTTTATTGGTAGAGTATTCTCTCCCTTTTGTTGGGGCTTGGAGGATATTTCTACTAATTTTTGTTTGATTGAAAATGGGTGGGTCTTCCATTGCCATGTCTCTTTCTACACTCATTGCAGTCCTATAGAGGTGGTTGTGGCTTTTGCAAATCGGGATTTAGAACTATTCTGATGGTTGTGGCTTTGGGAATCCAATTTGGGTTCTTAGTTATATACAACCCAAATTTTACTCCAAAGGCTCCTATTGAGGTGGAGTCACTTGGTTTCTACCTTGATGCAGTCATGACAGGATTTTACCCAATGGAGATAGTCAGACCATGTAGCCCAAGTCAACACAAAGAAAACAATCAACAAAAACAACAAGAATGAATAGTAAACATGCCTATCCAGGCCTTCACATTGTCTTCAACAAGAATTTACATTAGATTATCCAACCACATGTCGGCTTACACTTAAGGCATACATTCATGCCTACATACACAAATCTAGATCAATATTGGATGAAAATATAACTATTGAGAGCTATCTATGAGCTACTACTAAGCTACATTACATGGAAACAAAACACAAGTCAACCAAGAAAAATATCACATTCTCCAAAGATGAAGAAAAAGTATTACAAGTAGGTTAGGACCCTAATCATAGAAGAGTGTACCTCCACATTGATATGGAATGACATGTGATCACACAATGAGGTTGGCTACGAGAATAAGATCATCAAATAATGTGCTAATCAGATCTGCAAGCCATGGGAAAAATTTGGAAGATCAAAAAAATTGGATTAAGTCATGAGCATGTAGAACATTTAGGTCTGAACCAAAAAATCAAGAGATCTCCATCAAGATAGAACAGATTGAGATGTGAACCCACACCAAGATCCCACATGATGTAAAAAATAAGCCATAAGGTTCACAGGAGCTAAGGAGCTAACTCGGAGGAACACCACACAAAACACTAAAACTGACTAACAGGGATAGACTGAAAACAAATTGAAAGGAAAATATTTTTGGTTGATGCAAGATTGCCAAGAAACTCAATATGCTCTTGCATCAGACACTTAGGGTTATTAAAAATTGAGCCTCTCACTTTGATGTTGCAAGAAGAAATCCACAATTGATCACTAGACTTCATTTTGACTCTTAGTTTCCCAACCCTCAAGGTTAAGAATATGAATCTGCACACGAAAATTCTCTACTTCCTCCAATTTGATCTCGTCATCCTCTGCACTAAATAAAACCAGATAAAAAATACTTTGACAAAACCAAACTGAATAGAATCATACACAAAATTTGCACTCTTCTTCGCAAACCCTCTTGTCAACTTCTACCACTTATCACATATCTTATTACTCTCTACCTTTAGTCCATTAGCAACAAAGAATTCATTAACCTTACTGAATCCACCACCTTTATCCTTCAACATGGGTATATGCACAAATATGGGAGACCAAAAAGGTGCCAAATTCTTTTTTTGTCCCCAAAAAGACATAGTGTGCACATGTTATGGCTTGGGGCAATTCAAAATATAGTATGTGTGTGGTATAGTGCATATGCAGTATAGTGTGTATGTGGTATAGCCCGTACACACTATGCAAAGTTCCTAAGTGAATTTGATGCAACATCAAAATGCAATGGTTTATATAGTGCATATGCGCTATAGTGCATACACCTTATGTGGAAATAAAAAAAGACAAGAAAATCCTTCTAAATAGGGCGCACTCATGCCAATTTCGGTACTAAGACCAAACCTAAAATGTAACATTTAAGTATAAGTTACATTTTATGTATATACTTTTAGGATGTTTGAGAGTGGTTTCAACTTCATGGGAGTTAAGATAAAGATTCTAGATTTTGAGGACTTTTAGGAAATTTCAGACTTAGTCAAATTTTAGGAATCGACACATTATCTTCAACATGATTCCCAATGGACTATTAACTGTAACCTTAAACCCTTGACTTTTGCATGATCATTTAAGAATTGTTTCTCATTGTATTGTTTATGGTATGGTTAGTTTGCTAATTGACATGTATGTTTAACCATGTTAGGAGAGAGAGAGTTCCCAAGGAATTGTAATGAGTTTAAAGTGGTCCAAGGAACCCTTGTGACCCATTAGGACCCCTTAGGCACCATTAGGACCCCTTGGGACCCATTAAAACCCATCATGACATATTAGGGCCCATTAATACCCCTTAGAACACATTAATATTTTTAGGACACACTTTAGGGTTCTGATATGTTCTACTGGGTCCTAATGTGTCCTAAGGGATTGCAATGGGTCTTAAGTGGTTCTAACCACTTAAGTCCCATTACAATCCCTTAGGAAACATTAGGACCCACTAGGACATATTCAAACCCTAAAGTGTGTCCAACAAATATTAATGGGTTCTAAGGGGTCCTAATGGGTCCTAATATGTCCTAATGGATCTTAATGGGTCCTAAGGGGTAGTAATGGGTCCTAAGGGTTCCTACGACCACTTAGGACCCATTATGACACATTAGAACCCATTAGTGTGTCCTATGCCCCTTAATATGTTCTAAGGGGTATTAATGGGTTCTAATTTGTCGTAATGGGTCCTAATGCATCCTAAGGGGTTGTAATGGGTCCTAGGTAAACTTAGGACCCATTATGGACCCTTATGATACATTAGAACCACTTAGAAACCATTAGTGTGTCCTACCACAATTAATATATTTTAAGAAGTTCTAATGGGTCCTAAGGGGTCCTAGTGTATCCTAAGGGGTCCTAAGACCACTTAGGACCCATTACAACCCCCTAACACACATTAGGACCTATTAGGACACATGATAACCCTAAAGTGTCTCCTAAAACTATTAATGTTTCTGTATCATCTTAAAATGGAAGCACTTCCATGATAAGAGTGTTTAGCCCTTCGAGTAGGTGGTTTGGGGTCATGCTAAGCGCCTTGATCAGGTCTTTGCATGTATTTGGCTTTTCTCCCCGCTTTCCACTTCTTCCCCGCACTTGATTTCTTCATTCTAAGTGAAATTAGGGTTAGGATCTTAAGGATTCTCCTGAATTTCTCTCTTCCATGGCTCTATTTTCTAGGTAGGATTTAGAAATGGATCCTCCTAGACTTCATCTTGGTAATCATAGGATTTTATGTCTATTCCTAACATTTTGTCCTGTTCTAGCATCATTTTTTAGGTTTCTAGACATCCCTGGGACCTCTTGACTTGATTCCGAGTCAACTTAGGATCAGGGTCAATGTCTTAGGTCGACCCTGACTAGGTCAAGGTCTTAGGTTGACCCTGACTAGGTCAAGGTCTTAGGTTGACCCTAACTAGGTCAGGGTCAACCTTGACATTGACCCCTTTCTCCAAATTTTCAAGATCTTTAATTTTCGGGCTTCGGGCTTTCAAGAAATTTATTTTCCCGCCTCCAGGTCAGCCATTTCGGGTTTCGGGATGGTAAATCCTTTAATTGCATTTAATCTAGGTATATTTTCTAAAGGTGAGGACCTAATTGGGATTTAATTCTCCAAGGTGGCCCATCTAGAGGAGTGTGCCCTAGATCACTATAAAAGGAGGCCTTCCTCTCTCATTTTCATCATCAAGTTTTGTGAGAACATCACATCTCATCCAAGCAAGCTATCATCAAGTTTTGCAATCAAGCTCTCAAGTGCAAGCAAGTGAATTCAAGTCTTCAAGCATTCAAGTGTTCAAGCATCCATTCATCAAGGAGATCCATTGTTAGCTATTGAAGGATTCAATCTCTTTGGAGCTCCCTTCGATGATCCATCCTTCTCCATTCATTCAAGCCTTCTCATATGCAAAGATCAATTCAAGATTGGTGTTGAAGATCAAATACCATTGATTGGAGACATCCTACATCCTACATTCATTCCTACTTGTGGATTTGAGGATTCGAATCCTCTACAAGGACTTCAACATAAGCGAGGTGATTTGTTTCAATTACTTTGTTTATGCACAATATATTTCAATTCAATTTCAAGGTTAATTCCTAAATTGGGGTTTGACCAAGGCAAACCCCCCATACAACAAAAACCCCCATTTTCTTGCAGGTATAGGTGTGGAATTTCAGATCTAAGAGCGAATTTGGATACCCTTTTCGGCAAACTTTTGAGATCTGGGAACATAATTCGAATCGGACTTCAAATAAAGAATGTAATATTTGACCTTTTATGAGGGTCAAACCCGAGCTGAGCCATCTTGAGGAAAGATTTCTGGGTTTTCTCTATCTCAGCATTTCCAGTCCAGGTTAGGTTTTAGATTTTCTCAAAAGTGCACACAGACATCAGAATTCAACATTTTCCAGATCTACCCTAATTTGAGGTTAGTACTTGTATTTCAATTATTCTATATTCTAAACATAATCCTCCACATTAGGGAAATATTGGATTTACTCTCTCTCTTCCTACTCTTTTTCCATAAAATTGATTCAATTGTGCATTAACCTTTTGGTTGGTCAAATCAGATCTCTTCCTTGGGGAATTTGGGTTTGAGAATAGATCTCAATATTTTCCCCTTCCTTTTCTATCTGAATAGTGGTGAATCCATTTTACATTTATTCATTTTGGTGAACCCGACTAGCTTACTCTCTTTCTTTTTGGTGTTAGATTTCCCTTTGTCTTATTGTGTGTGTTCACCTTCACTATTCATTTTGGTGAACTTGACATACTTACTCTCTTTTCTTTTGTGAAATTGGATGCTTTATTGTACTTTCCTTTTATCTTGTTAGTATTAGATTTGTCCTTTGTGATTGATCTTTCATGCTAATTAGATTTCATATTCAGGCTTTATGTATTCTTAGTTTAGTTCATTTGCATTACCTTAGTTTATGATCTTTACTACCACTAGTCCTACTTATAACATTCCAGTTAGAAGAAGTCATAGACTCATGGGTGCCTTTGATCCTGAATCTTCTTCTCCTTTCCTTAGGATCCCCGATGATAACTTGATTCTTCATGATTCCAATCCTACTATGGAGAAAAACTCTTCTCACTCATCTCATGATGAGGATGACGCTTTAAGAGTTCCTCCTGAACAAGTCCAAAAACTTTCCACTGAACTTGATAAAATGGGTAATTGGCTTCTTCAAGAAAACCATAATCAAGATTCCATTCAAGCTATAGAGGCTCTTAAGAAAGTTCTCCGTGATAGTGATCACGGTATTAACATCTTACGTGGTATTACTCATCTTATGCATTCCAATGTTAAACCTTTAGCTCAAGAAGCTCAAGATTTAGGGTTAACTCCTCCTATCACTAGTGTTGAACCTCCTTCTAATCCTTTACCTAGTATTCCTATCTATACTCCTTCTTTGGTGACTGTGACGGTTCCCTATGTTCCTATGAGTGTTCCTCTTGTGTCCCTTCCTGCATCACAACCTTCATATCATAATGTTCCTTTTACTTATTCTTATCCACTTCCAACTGTAGTTCCTAGTGTTCCTCTAGTTGTGTCCTCTATTCTTGTAGCTTCTTACACTTTACCAAGTGTGTCTAATGTTGCTACTCCCCCTATTTCCTCTAATGATTCAACCATCATTAGTTTGGCTCAGACTGTGTCATCCTTACAACAACAACTTGCTTCCTTAACTCAAAACAAGTTTAGTATTCCTACATGTGACATGGGAAGTCCCTTGTCCCGGGATATTATTCGTACTCTTGTTCCTCAGCAAGGTGAGATGCCTCATCTTGAGAATTATAATGGAAAAGGAGATCATGATCATCATATTAAAACATTTCAAATCCTTTGTAGTGATTAGGCTCATGACCATCGAATTTTAGCCAAATTGTTTGCTAGAACCTTTCGTGACAAGGCCTTACAATGGTATTGTTCCTTGCCTCCCTATTGAATTGATTCCTTCCCACAACTTGCTAATGCCTTTATTCAATGATTTCAAAATAATATTGGCCCGCAAGTGTCATTGATTGATTTAATGCATTGTAAACAAAGTGCTAAAGAAAAATTGACTGAATTTATTGGTAGATTTAAGCATTTGCATGCTCAGGTTTCTTATCTTGTTCTTGATATTGATATTCAATGTATGTTTATTTCAAATTTGCAAAAGGATATTAGAGATAAGATTTTGCTTACTGAATTTACCTCTTTTCAACAACTTTGTGCAATGCTTCATCATTATCAATTACAAGTGATTTAATTTGAGAGCACCACTCCAATGGCTCCTGTTCTAGTTGATAAGAGTGATGTTGCTCCTAATCCAAACAAGTTTCAAAAATTCAATAATTATGTCAAGATAAACAAACAAGAAAATGCAGTTGCTGATCAGGTTGTTGTTGCATCTCATAATGCCACTTCTACATCCACTACTTTTCGATTAAATCGTACGTTTACTCCTCTTTCTGAAACTTTACATGCTATTATGAATAGGTTGTTAGCTGCTAATATGATTACTTTACCTCCTATTCGACCTCTTTTACCTACTACGATTGCATCTAAATATTTTGATCAAAATGCTTTTTGTCAATATCATCGTCAGAATGGTCATGATACTGAGAGATGTTATTATTTAAAACACAAGGTTCAAGATCTAATTGATTCTAAGGTTTTATCTGTTGATAATCTGGATAGTAGTGGGAATCAATATGTCTCTCCTCCTAATCAGAACCTTCAAATCTATACGAACCCTTTACCTACACATGATACTAATACTATTGCTCAACCATCTGCTATGGAAATTGTGTATGATTCAAAGATGGATGATCTCAATCATGTTGTTAATCAAGTGGAGCATATTGATAAGTCTATATCTTCACCTCAACCCTCACCTCAAGTTCACTCTAAACATCGACCAAAACCTCAACCTAAACCTCGACAACAATTCAAGAATAAAAGACCTCAGGAACTTTTGATTACCTTTGATGACTCTCAGATTATTAAAGCTCCTAATGGTCCCCTTTACATTGCTATGAGGATTGCTTAGATACCTACTCGTGGTTGTCTTGTTGATCCTGCCTCCTTAGTCAATGTTATCACTGAAGAAAATCTTTTTATGAAAAGTTTACAACATGAATTCTATGATTCATCGGATGTGTGGATTCAAACTTGCAATAGTTTTCTTTATCCATCATTTGGTTCTATTACCTTGCCGGTTGAACTTTTTGGAAAAATTGTGAACACTACCTTTGTTGTGGTTCCTACTTTCGATCAATTTCAAGTTAAGCTTGGTGTGCCTTGGTTGACTGCCTTGCATTCTGTTGCTTCACCTATCCATAAGTGTCTTAAGTTCATTCATGATGGTGAAGTGAAGATGATCAATCATAGTCTATATCAACCTTCTAGGCCTAGAGATTGTGCTACTCTAGATTTCTTTTGGCCTTCCTTACCTAATTCATGTCCTCCTAGACCTGATAATCTTTTTCGATCATATCAATCTTATAAACATTGTAAAATCCTTGAATTAAGTTTACCTCCTATGGATCTTAATCATGGTCTTTTACCTACACCTTCAATACCTCCTTTAACTATGGCTTCTAGTTCTGTTAATCAAGTTCCTTCTACCAAATCTATCAAAGATCCCGTGATTGTTTCTCCTATGGATAATAATCCTATTAATCTTCCTAGAGAACCTGTAAAGGATCCTGCGATTGTTCCTCCTAGTTCTCAACCTATTTCAAATAAATCAAAATGTAACCAATCTGCTAATGAACATCGTAAAAAGTGTCCTGCTCATGCTAAAGCTAAAAGATCTCTATCTTCTTCAGATAAACCTATGCATAATGTGTTAGAAGATGTTGTTACTAATAATGATATTCACATGCATGATTATGATGATTCTATTCGTATCTTAGATCCTATTTTGATTAATTTGGATGAAGAAGATACTCTTGAAGATACTGATGATGTTAATGATGAATATGAGACTATTGACATTGACATTGATTTACTTGATATGCTTTCATCACAATTAACTCTTACACCTAGTGTCGAACTTAGTGATTCTCAAGAGGATCCTTGTTTGGAACTAGCTATCATTCCTACTATGTTGGATATAGTCCCTCTTGCAAGTTACCCACCTTCCCTAAATGATATACAATGAGACGGGGGAAGTAGGTAGCATGCTTGATCGGCTTGTCCTTCGTGGTAGCTTTGTTATGTGTTTTCCTGCTGTACTGTGCTTCTCCCATAATGTGTTTGCTAAATATTGTTAGATTATTTTACATGATCCTTGTTACTCAGTTGGTGCAAGGTGATGAAGGAATCAAAACTGTTGTTCAAATTCTTCTATATGTATCTCTATTCTTCTATGCGTTGTTCAATGTTATGTTGTAACTGTGCTATTGTTCGTACATGTTTCCTTGTGTAATCTACTTGGATTCAAGATATGGTAGCACAAATTCTTTTTGGTCTCCATGTCATGGTCCGAAAAGATTCTCCTACATATATCTTATGTGATCTTTCCTCCTTTGTGATTGTAGTTCTACTTTCTTTGGGGAATGATGTTAATTCATTTGCAATAATATCATATATATATTATCTTATGATCATACTGGCCCCACGATAGGTAGATCCCTTCCGTGTTTTTTGTATGTTTCTGTGATATTTCTCTTGATTTGTCTTCGTCTGGGGGCATCTCAATGTGGAAATGTAATTAGTGGAGTTGTTTATGTTTCCGTTAAAGCCATTGCTCCTGTTAAAGTGTTAGCAATGACTTTAACGTGGGGGCATACGCTCTGCTCACCTATCGCACACACACTTTTCAATACACACATATTTTTCAAGATACTTCTTTTCCCTTTTTGGATTAGTAACTAATCCTTAAAGCATGGATTTATATTTTAGGATCTCTTGATCCCTCCAGTTTCAAATACACATATACTGTGATCCCTTAAGGTCGGAAGTGTCCTTAAGATTGGATCTCTTTTGTTTTTATTTTTGGTTTTATTCTTATGGAATAGAATATTCCTAAGGATAAATCCTTGATGGGTTGACTAGTGAGTAGCCACATTCACTAGGTGGTTCAATTCCATCTTTCCAGTTGCACCATTTTTTTGTGTGGTTCACAATGGGACATAAGTTCTCATTGGGCGAGGTAATCACACCTTCTTTCTCTCTCTAGAGATGTCTCTCTTATTGTGATCTAGGAGTCGATGAAGACTTGAGTCCTTGGGAGCTTAAGGTTTCTCATTGTCCTCTGGATTATGATAAGATTATCTTTTTATTTTGATCTCCTTTACCAAGAGTTTGCATCGAGTCCATACTCTTGCTAAAGTGGGGGCTTAATGTATCATCTTAAAATGGAAGCACTTCCATGATAAGAGCATTTAGCCCTCCGAGTACATGGTTTTGGGTCATGTTAAGCACCTTGATCAGGTCTTTGCATGTATTTGGCTTTTCTCCCCGCCTTCCACTTCTTCCCCGCACTTGATTTCTTCATTCTAGGTGAAATTAGGGTTAGGATCTTAAGGATTCTCCTAAATTTCTCTCTTCCATGGCTCTATTTTCTAGGTAGGATTTAGAAATGGATCCTCTTGGACTTCATCTTGGTAATCATAGGATTTTATGTCTATTCTTGACATTATGTCCTGTTCTGGCATCAGTTTTTAAGTTTCTGGACATCCCTGGGACCTCTTGACTTGATTCTGAGTCAACTTAGGATCAGGGTCAATGTCTTAGGTCGACCCTGACTAGGTCAAGGTCTTAGGTCGACCCTAACTAGGTCAAGGTCTTAGGTTGACCTTGACTAGGTCAGGGTCAACCTCGACATTGACCCCTTTCTCTAAATTTTCAAGATCTTTAATTTCCAGGCTTCAAGCTTTCGGGAAATTTATTTTCCCGCCTCCGGGTCGGCCATTTTGGGTTTCAGGATGGTAAATCCTTTAATTTCATTTAATCTAGGTATATTTTCTAAAGGTGAGGACCTAATTGGGATTTAATTCTCCAAGGTGGCCCATCTAGAGGAGTGTGCCCTAGATCACTATAAAAGGAGGGCTTCCTCTCTCATTTTCATCATCAAGTTTTTTTGAGAACATCACATCTCATCCAAGCAAGCTATCATCAAGTTTTGCAATCAAGCTCTCAAGTGCAAGCAAGTGAATTAAAGTCTTCAAGCATTCAAGTGTTCAAGCATCCATTCATGAAGGGGATCCGTTGTTAGCTATTGAAGGATTCAATCTCTTTGGAGCTCCCTTTGATGATCCATCCTTCTCCATTCATTCAAGCCTTCTCATATGCAAAAATCAATTCAAGATTGGTGTTGAAGATCAAATACCATTGATTGGAGACATCCTACATCCTACATTCATTCCTACTTGTGGATTTGAGGATTCGATCCTCTACAAGGACTTCAACATAAGCGAGGTGATTTGTTTCAATTACTTTGTTTATGCACAATATATTTCAATTCAATTTCAAGGTTAATTCTTAAATTGGGGTTTGACCAAGGCAAACCCCCCATACAATAAAAACCCCCATTTTCTTGTAGGTACAGGTGCAGAATTTCAGATCTGAGAGTGAATTTGGATACCCTTTTCGGTAAACTTCTGGGATTTGTGAACAGAATTCGAATCAGACTTCAAATAAAGAATGTGGTATTTGACCTTTTATGAGGGTCAAACCTGAGCTGAGCCATCTTGAGGAAAGATTTATGGGTTTTCTCTGTCTTGGCATTTCCAGTCCAGGACAAATTTTAGATTTTCTTAAAAGTGCACACAAACATCAAAATTCAACATTTTCCAGATCTGCCCTAATTTGAGGTTAGTACTTGTATTTCAATTATTCTATATTCTAAACATAATCCTCCACATTAGGGAAATATTGGATTTACTCTCTCTCTTCCTACTCTTTTTCCATAAAATTGATTCAATTATGCATTAACCTTTTGGTTGATCAAATCAGATCTCTTCCTTGGGGAATTTGGGTTTGAGAATAGATGTCAATATTTTCCCCTTCCCTTTCTATCTAAATAGTGGTGAATCCATTTTACATCTATTCAATTTCATAAGGTCCTAATGGGTCCTAATGTCTCCTAATGCGACTTAATGGATCCTAAGAGGTTGTAATGGGTCATAAGGGTTCCTAGGACCACTTACAACCAACTAAAACCCCTTAGAACACATTAGGACCCATTAGGACACATTATGGCCCATAAGGATACATTACAACCCATTACAACCCCTTAGGATGCATTAGGACACATTAGAACTCCTTAATACCCCTTAGAACACATTAAGGGGAATAGGATACACTAATGGGTTCTAATGTGTTCTAATAGGTCGTAATGTATCCTCAGGGGTTGTAATAGGTCCAAAGGGGTCCTAGGACCACTTGGGACCCATTATGACCCTTTAGAACATAATAATCATTGTATGACACACTTTAGAGTTCTAATATGTTCTAATAGGTCCTAATGTGTCTTAAGGGGTCCTAAGTGGAGGGGTCCTAAGTGGCCCTCCAATTAGGACCCATTAGGACACTTTAGGATCTATTAGGACATAATAGAACCCATTACACCCTTTAGAACACATTAAGGGGCGTAGGACACACTAATGGATTCTAATGTGTCCTAAGGGGCTCTAGTGTGTCCTAAGTGGTCCTATGACCCCTTAGTAAATAGTAGGACCCCTTAGGACATATTATGACCCATTAGGACTCATTAGGACCCCTTAGAACACATTAACCATCGTAGGATACACTAATGTATCCTAAGGGGTTGTAATGGTTCCTAAGTGGTTGTAATGGGTCCTAATAGGTCATGTTGGTCTTTAAGTGGCCCTAATGTATCATAAGGGGTAATAATGGGTCCTAAGTGGTCCTAGGACCCCTTAGGGAACCTTAGGACCCCTTAGGACTGATTATGACCCCTTAGAACATATTAACTGTCGTAGGACATACTAATGGGTTCTAAGTGGTTCTAATGTCTCATAAAGGGTCCTAGTTCATCCTAAGGGGTTTTAATGGGTCGTAGGACCACTTAGATCCCATTATTACCCATTATGATACATTAGAAGCATGTAGAGCCCATTATTGTGTCCTATGATAGTTTATGTGATCCAAGGGGTTGTAAAGGGTCATAAGGTCTCTCAATGTGTCCTAAGTGGTCCTACCACCACTTAGGACCCATTATGACCCTTTAGGACCCCATACCATACACTAATGTATGGTAATGGGTCTTAAGGGTCATAAGGGGTTGTAGGACACATTAATGTGTTCTAGGACCCGTTACCACACATGGTAAGGAGACTTAGGACACATTAATGTTTTATAGGACTTGTTATAACCCCTTACCATGTACTAATGTATGGTAAGGGGTCTCCTAAGGTGTCTTAAGGGGTCTTGAGGCATATTAATGTCTCCTAGGACCCCTTAGGACCTATTATCACCACTCTCTCTACATCTTAGGGGTCATATAGGTTGTTAATGGGTCCTAGGACACATTAATGTTCCCTAGGAACCCTTGCAACCTCATAGGACCCCTTACCATACACTAAGGGGTTGTAAGGGGTCTTAAGGGTTCCTATGACACATTAATGTGTTGTAGGACCCCTTAAAGTACCCTTACAACATGTTACCATACAATACTAATGTATAGTAAGGGGTCATACAACACATTAATGTGTCCTATGACCCCTTACAACCCCTAACCATACGTTAATGTATGGTAAGGGGTATTAACAGGTTGTAGGATACATTAATGTGTTCTATGACTACTTAAGACCCCTTACTATATATTAGTGTATCGTAAGGGGTTGTAAGGAGTCCAAGGGGGGCTTAGGACACACTAATGTGTCCTAGGACCCCTTACAACCCCTTACCATGTACAAATGTATGGTAAGGGGTCCTAAGGTGTCTTAAAGGGTTCTAGGACACATTAATGTGTTCTAAGACCCCTTATGACCCCTTAGGACCCGTTATAACCACTCTTTCTACATCTTAGGGGTCCTATGAGTTGTTAAGGGGTCTTAGAACACATTAATGTGTCCTATTGTACACACTAAAAAGGTGCACTTCTATGAACCATTACATGCAAGGTTGCTCAAGAGTGAGGCCTCACAAAGCGGCTTATAGCTCTCTATGCATGGAGTTGCAAGGGACTATGATGTGTTTGCTCTCAGCTAGAGCTGCAAGCTTGTGACCTTGCTAGTCAACCACACAATGAGAGATTCAAGTGAAGACAAGGGCAACAATGCCAATATCTCCAAGAATCACTATGAAAATGCAATGCAATGCAACTACAATGAGGATGCAATCTAATGTATGAAAGGAAATAGCAATGGATTACAATGCCTCCTATTTAGACTATGTGAAGCTAATCTATTGCATAAAAGGAAACTACGCTAAGAATGCCATTATCATGCAACTAAGAAAGGAAATATGCAACTACAATGAAATGCAACAAGTCTTCAATGTCTTCAAACTCCAAATGCAGCTAAAACCTGCAGCATAACATTAGCATAAAACAAGTGGATATGCAAATGAAGGAGAGAGCTCTCCTTTTATAAGAAATGAGGTGAAATGGACCATTGAGATTAAGAGGCAAAAAGTCTTAATCAGCGGTGGAGCTTGAAAGAGGAGAAATCCATGTGCACAAGTATCCTCCAATGAGAGTGAAGTGTTGACTTTTGAGCCTCATGTGAGACAAAAAGTGCTTTTTTCCTTTTTTTTAAATAGAAATAATGCTTTATTTGTGCAACTTAGGATAAGAGGAAAAGTGGGGGCTTTTTATTTATTAAAAGGGGAGGAAATATTCCTTTTAATGAAATAAAGACTTAGGATAAATGGTTAGCCCAAGGATAAAAATCCAATATATGATCAAATTTAAGACTTGATCAAGAGATTGATATAGTTGAAAATATTGATTATTGATAAAAATGATTCAGGATTGATAAATCAAATAAATGGGGCCCAAAGTCTAGGTGACCATTTTTGGGTGCATACACCTATTACCCCTTACAACCCTTTACCATATACTAATGTATGGAAAGGGGTCTTAGGTGGTCATAAGGGTCGTAAGGGGTCCTAAGAGACATTAATGTATCCTAATACCCCTTAGGACCTCTTACCATACACTAGTGTATTGTAAGGGGTGTATGGTAAGGGGTCCTAAGGGGTCTTAAGGGGTCCTAGGACACATGAATGTGTCCTAAGATCCCTTGTGACCCTTTAGGACTCTTTAGGGCCCCTAAGATGTATGGTAAGGTGTCCCAAGGGATCATAAGGGGTCCTAGAAAACATTGATGTGTCCTTGGATCCCTTATAACCCCCTAGGATCCTTTACCATACATTAGGACACATTAATGTTCCCTATGACCCCTTACAAACCTTTAGGATCCCTACGATGTATGGTAAGGTGTCCTAAAGGGTCCTAAGGGGTCATTAGGACCCCTTATGACTCCTTAGTACCCCTATCTCTACATCTTAGAGGTTGCAAGGATTGTAAGGATTCTTAGGACACATTAATGCATCATAGGACCCCTTAGGACCCTAGAGAGAGAGAGAGTGAGAGTATATTAGATCTATTTCAAATTATAATATAGATATCCTTTTAATTTTATTTATCTCTTGAATATTTCTCTTATTGATCTTATAATGTCTTGTAGTTTGATATAAGAGTCATGAGATAATAATACTTCACAAGTATTATATATGATTCTGAAACACTAATATTTAATTCTGATTATTGTGTTGCAGATATAAATAATAGAGAGAGATTGGTCTCTAAGATGCTTTGCACTATATGTTTTATGTACTTGCATCTTTGACTGATCAGACTTGATAAGTATATAAGCTTGGGAGGACATGTCAATGAATAGACATGCCTCCATATAAATGGAGACATGTCTCTTCATTGACATGTCACTTCATTTTTGGTGCCCTTTAGTTACCTTAATACAAGCCGATAATTACTGGAAATAGCAACTCATAACTAATGCAAATTATATGAACCGATATCATCATCAATGGTAATATAAATTAGTCTTTATCATATTTGTATTTGATTCATGATCAATTATATCGATTTAATATCAATACTTATAAATGGAGATGATAATGTTAATCAATATCCACCAAAAATATAGATCAAAAAACTTAGATTATACTTTGAATAATATTAATGATAATCAGATCATTATGGATGATAATTGGTTTTATAAATATAATCAATATAATGATATATGGTTAAGAATTTAATATGTATATATGTAGATCAATACACACACACACACACAATATATATATATATATATATATATATATATATATTGTATGCACCCTAAAATGGTCGCCTAGACTTTGGGCCCCATTCTTCATTTTATCAATGTTGAAATTATTTTATCAATTTTCTGAATCAATGATTTTTAATATTTTTAATTCAAATCAATTTATTTGATCAAATTGTAATTAATTCAAAAATTTTAATATATTTTCCAAGTTTTATTTAATTGAGAGAAATTGCTCCCTTTTAATTAAATAAAAATCCTTTTTAATTAAATAAAAATCTCGTTTAATTAAATAAAAATCATTTAATTAAATCATCAAGTCATTTATTTTAAATCTCATTTTAATTAAAAGAATAAATCTCTTTTAAATAAATAAAAATATTTTAATTAAATATTGGAACCCACTTTGCTAAAAATAATAAATAAATAATAAAAAATAAAAATAATAAAGTAAAGTGCACTTTCCTATGAGATAGAATCTTTTGACTTTTTGAAAAAGATTTTTGCCTCTTAATCTCTTCCACACATCTTTTTGCCTCTTAACCATGTCCATTGATTTTGTCTCTTGAAAATCTTGAGCACATGGATCAACCAAGATTTAATCTCCACCATTGCTCATTTATTTTTGCCTCTTAATCTTGACCGTCCATTCATTTCTAAATTCTTTTATAAGGAGACTCTCTCCTCATTCTTAATCATCCATCTTTTGCATCATCATCTCTTGGCATCTTAGAATCTTGGAATCTTGGAGTCTCTCAATCTTGGCGTCTTGGAGCTATGGTATTCTTAGATCTCTCATATTGAAGCATTGCATCATCATTTTCATTTTTTTTTCTTGCATCTAGCTTAATCCATCTAGCTTAGATCTACTTTTATTTTCATTTTTATGCATATTTGATGATCATGGAGACTAGCATTCTTGCTTTTCCTCTTTGAATCTGTTATTTTATGGTGTACTTGCATGGGCACAAACTAGGTCTAATCTGAGGGCCTCCATCAAAACCCTTGTACTCCATGAATAGAGAGCTATGAGCCGCCATTTGAGATCTCATTCTTGAGTAATCTTGGATATAATGACTCATAAAAGTGTGAAGAAATTTTAGCACACATTTTTTGGTGCCCACCGTGAGGCAACCCACCTTTACATGCATGTTTTGGTTATTTTTGGAGCTAACCCTCTTGTGCAGATTTGTTTGGAGACTAAAACCTTAGATTTTCAAAGATTTGATCATATCTCTCAAATGGCTTGGTGTTTTGCTCTAAATTTTTTTTTTCAGGTTGACAACATATCAGAAAAGCTCCAATAAAAAATTCAAAATTTTCTGAGGTATTTTAGAGTTTTTATAATTTTTTCTTGATTTTTCATAAAAAAATAATTTTCGGGGCATATTAGCATATTTTTTGTAAATTTTTACATTTTTAGAAAGCTTTTCAAATTCTACATGTGGTCCATTTTTTGTATTTTAAATTTGGATGCAATATCATAGCTCAAATAATTGATTTACAAAAAGTGGTCTATTTTCGTAAAATGGGTCTCTAAGGCACAAATGAAGAGAGTTTTCTAAAATTTTTACATTTTTGGAAAGCTCTCTATTTTTTAGCAAGGGTCTTTGTTTTTAATTTCTATTTTTGTGGCTAAAATCATATCAAAAAAATTAGATCTTGTTGACTAGGTCAAATGCAAAAAAAATAAAAATTGTGTGATTAGTATGCACTTATTTTCATTGTTCAATGCATAATATTGTGTGCTATAATTGTGTCACACTTCTATGAATCATTACATGCAAGGAAACTCAAGATTGAGCCCTCACAAATCGATCCATAGCTCCCTAGGCATGAAGTGCAAGGGTTTTTAAAAATGCTCTCAGCTAGAGCTATTTAGCCTATAACCTTGCTAGTAAACCATGCAATGGGAGATTCAATGAAGACAAGGGCAAGAATGCCAATATCCTCAAGAATCAAGAATGAAAATGCAATGCAATGCTATGCTAGAAATGTAAATGCAAGCTAAGCTATGAAAAGAAATATGCAAGTGTTACAACCCAAGCTAATTAATCTATGTGAGCTAATCTAGAGCATAGAAATGAAGCTAATTTAAGAAAGCATAAATATGAAGCTAAGCTAAGGATGCAAGAATGAGATGTAGAATGCAAGAATGAGATGTAGATGCTAAGAATGCTCCAAATCTCCAAAAGCTCCAAAGTGTACCTAGAAAACCTGCAGCATAATATTAGCATAAAAAGTTGGGGATCTAGAATGAAGAAGAGAGCTCTTCTTTTATAGGAAATGAGGAGAAATAGACCATGGAGATTAAGAGGCAAAAGATTTAATCAATGGTGGAGCTTAAAAGAGGAGCAATCCATGTGCACAAGTATCCTCCAATAGGAAAATGGGAGTTGACTTTTGTGTCCATATGAGACAAAAAGTACTTTTTCCTTTTTTTATAAAATAAGAATAATGCTTTATTTGTGCAACTTAGGATAAGAGAAAAAGTGGGGGCTTTTTATTTATTAAAAGGGGAGGAAATATTCCTTTTAAATAAATAAAGATTTAGGATAAAATGGTTAGCCCATAGAAAATAATCAAATAAATGATAGAACTAGGATTTGATCAAGAATAAGCAATTGATGATTTAGCAAAAGGGGCTAATAGTCTAGATGACCATTTTTAGGTGTATACATTTGTCCCTCTTTGACTAATGTGTGATCGATTTGGGAACACATGCAGTCAAAGAATGAAGTTGAAATGTGAGATCGATTTGGGATGACAAAACAACTCAGATCAGCCAAGAAGGCAAGCAGATAGCCAAGAAGGCAAGCAAATAGCGATCTGACTCCAAAGAATGAAGTGCAGAGAGATAGCAAATCCTGCATGGTCAGCCTAGTAGCGATAGTACTGAACACTTAGGAAAGAGATAGCTAATAAGATATGATGTGTCTGCCCCCTCGGGATCGAAAGCGAAATCCAGGTAGAGGGAAAGCAGAAGCAAGAGCAACATGATCAAATCACTAGAAATCATAATCAAAGAAAGAGAACAGAATAACCATCAAGCAGTGAAGGTATGCCCCACACATGGGACCCGGGGCACGAACCAAGCGGTACCTCAACCCAAAAACACCACGGAGGGGAAGAATTTGAACTTGGGATTTGAAAGTGAATGAAAGACTAGAAGTTTGAAAGAGATGGAGATGAAGAGGTGAAGAATGCCCCAGCGAAGATCGAAGGATCAGGCCTCAAAAGGTTAGCCAACTGCATGGAAGAAGGAAAAAGATGATCAAGGTGAAGTCGAATTTCGGTTTCGATCCCGAAATGAAAGGAAAATGATGTGATATGAAAGACAAGAAGTGAAAGACAGGATCGGGAAGAAGTGAAAGGTGAGTGCAGTTGATTAACAAGTCCATGAAAGATGAAAGGAGAGCTCTCTCCATATGCAAGATGCAAAACTGACTAACATGAACTTAAGAATGCAAGCTACATGAAAAGTGGTTTACTTGCAAGGTTACAAAGCCAATAGACATCTAATATTCATCATTGAGCATTATTGGTAGCGTCGTAAGATCATACAATACACACTAGCATAACTATGTGTATATGAATATGATCTTTATCAGATAGAAATGTGGAAATCCCACCTAGGCATCAAAGACATGTAGGTCAAGATGACTAGTGCAGTGAGATTACCTAAGTTTGATATAGCAAGATTATGCTCGCATCGAGACACAAGAAAGTCAAGATGACTATAAGCATGCACTTGTGAAACAGTCAAGGATAATACCTTGTCAATCCATAGTGTCAAGTAAGACCGGCATAAATGCTCATGATAGTGAGGACCAACAAAATATACCCACAAGCAGATAAAGAAATAAAACATGTTCGCATACCCTCAATCTTCTAGCTATGCATCATCGAAAACTTCTCAGGGAGAGACCACTTAGCAAAGAAATCATCATAGACAACATGCAAAGAAATAAAGTCAAACAAATCTCAGTGAGTCGAGTGCGTGTGTGTAGGTAATAGAGTCAAACTTTGAGTATCACATCTGCCAGTGAGAAATATTGCATCATCTAGACTGCGGGTAGGACATCTGATAAGTGTTGAGAAACACTCGACGCAAGGGGAAGTGTTGAAAAACACAGTTGGGGTGGTGTTGAAAAACACCATTTGCGAGGTGCCTAAGAAACCTAGATGCACAAAGAGACCCAAGATAAGCTTAAAACAATGTATGCCCCTAGACTAAGACAAGAGTCAATTCCAGGCTAGGAGAGGCAAAGTGAGAAATGGAGTGAAGGAGCGCCACGCAAGACTGATAGACATAGGTGCAGAGGGTCTCAAGTAGCACCTATTTTTAGGTTTTCACCACTTGATAGATTTATTGCAATTTTTTCAGGACTTTTTATAATTTTTTGTATTTTTGCTACCAAGGCGCCTGTTTCCAGGTTTTCACCAAGGCACTTTTTCAATTTTTTTGATTTTTTGAATATTTTTTGATTTTTTTGGTGAGACATCAAAGTGCCTATTACTAGGTTTTCACTAGGATGCTCATTTTTTCAGTACTTTTTATGATTTTTAGGATTTTTTCAGCATCATATATGAATTTTTTTGGTATTTTTTCAGGATCGTAAAATATCTACAAAGAATGCCCCAGACAGAAATGGGCATCAAGAATCTGCTTCCTCTGATGTAGAGAACTGATAGGCCCCAGGCCCAAATGTTGCAACTATGACAATAGGAGGTCTCAACCAATTCGACCGATAATAACCAGCCCTAAGCAATGTCTGAGCTAGCGGAGGATCGTTAGAATGTGATCCACATATGCCATTGTGGATTTTAGCTAGCACTTTTTCTGACTCCTCTATTTCTAGACACTTAAGGAGAGTTCCATCTAGACCCTTCCTATACAAGTCACCAGAGACAAAGGCAAAGTGTAAGGGATGGCGGAAGGAATGGCGTGGTGGATTTGCAAGAGGAATATGAGGTGGAAGATATGAAAAGATGGTAGGATTGTAAGATTTGTGAAGGGGATAGCGTAATTCGTCCACCAGGAACTTGAAGCGAAATTTATGCTTTTTCATTTGTAAGATGGATGTTGAAGCAACCAAGGCATTAGCAACTTTGTTCTCAGCTCTAGGAATGGGCTGAAGTATAACAGATATGAGATCATGCTTGAAGTAGTGCACCATTTTTCTGTAGAGAATCAGCTTGTCATCTTTTATTTGAGAATCATTATTTTTGAGCAGATTTTTATTTTTACTTTTCTTAGGTGCGGATACTGCCACAATGTGGTTTTCTCCATCCGACCATTGCTCTTTTCTTTTGACTTGATGACCGTGATGTTTGATTGCTGATTCAATCTTTTTTGTTGCTAGTTCTCTGGTGGAAGAAGTAACAGGTGTTGATGCGAGATGAAATGAAGTGACCGGTTCAATAGCATTTATGCGAGGGGTGTCATCTCTGGTAACAAGAGAGGTTGAGCCTATAGGGTAAGCTCCAAAAGTAGCTAGATCTAGACTTGTCATAGAAGAACCAGTGTGGTCCACTAAGGCAATATGAGGAACAAACTCATCAGACCCCACACAAGACCCATCAACCACGTCGGGATGGTTACTACAAGAATGAACCATATCAACATCCATATCATTAGTAGATATACATTTTTCTCCCCAAAGAAGTGAAGTAGAGGGAAGATCATCTCCCATGTGAGCCATAGTGTGCAGTGGTGACTCATCTGTATCTGTGTCTGAATTACTAAGCATGGGAGTATTTCTAGAATCCTCTCTATAGATCCACTCTTGAATAGCTTGTTCTTCTCTTTCTGCTTCTAAAGGAACGAATGAAGGAACAAAAGTATCAAAGATCACCATAGCAGAAGTGGAAGGCTTCATGTGATCAGAAGGTCTCCCATATGACCTAGGAGAAATAGGTATAGAAGAAAAGGAATCCAGCGTATATTCACCCATACCAAGGCTCATCATCTTAAGTGATTTCTTAGCAGCATCTAGAGACGTACTAGGATCAACAAAAGGTTCATTATGAGGAACAAATTTTTCAGTAGCAGCAAGAGCATTGATAGCAATAGTATGGTCTCCAGGAATCACAACCTCAGTGCCATTGTATGGAAATTTGACTCACTGATGATAAGTGGAAGGAACAGCCTGCATGTCATTGATCCAAGGATGACCCAAAAGAATGTTATATGTGAGTGGGATGTCCAATACTTGGAAGCTAATATCTTTCGTGATAGGGCCCACTCGGACAGGCAGCGTGACAAGACCTTTGGAAGATCTTTCCACTTCATCGTAAGCTTTTATAGTAATCTTCTTCTTGGAATCCACAGCCAATTCTAACAAACCCAATTGTTGTATGACATTGAAAGAAACAATATTTAACCCTGCACCATTGTCTATCAGGACTCGGCAGACTCGGGTATTGTAGACTAGAACTTCAATGTGTAAAGCTAGATTATGTGGGTGAGAAATAGATATGTCATCTTCTGTAGAAAAGGAGAGAGATAATGGAGATGAAATGTGGTTGACCATGGCCTGATATTGATTCAGATCAATGTCATTGGGAACATGTGTTGTACACAGAGCCTCATCAAGAATCTCTCTATGCGAAGAGGATAACCGAAGCAACTGAAGGATAGATATCTGTGCTAGTGTCTTTTGCAAATGTTGGACAAGATCATAGCTAGGGGTGGCTGAAGGAGCCACTTGTTTGGAAGGCAAAGTTTGCTTGGGATCTTGTGCAATTTTAAGGACAATCTTGGCTTGGCCCCTAGTAACAACATTCAGTGTCTCACTTCAGGAAGATGAACTACCATGTGTTTGCAAGACTAACTTTGGCTTACCATGATTGGTGTTATTATCATCTTGAGACCTCATCATTAGAACACTCTCAACGGGCTCTACCATGTTGATCACAGGTGTATTAGAAGGATACGTGTAATTGATCTTAGCATCATGATTCTTCTTATGTGTTTGAGAGGTTTCCCCCTTATCATGCTTAGGTAGAGGATCTTTGAAAGCTGTGTGATCAGAATTTTTAGTTAAGCCATCAGTGGAGATTGTGTCGTTCTCAATAAGATCCTGAATATCATCCTTAAGCCTAAAACAATTGTCTATTGGATGTCTCTTGTTTCTATGATAATGGCAGTAATGATCCTCTGTCCACCAATCAGGCTTATTTATCGGATCCCAGTTACCAGGTTTATCAGGAAGCATAAGATATCCATTGTCAACCAAAGTCTTAAGGATCACATCGTAAGGTTCTGCCAACTTGGTATAGACTCGCTTTTGAAATGACTTCTTAGGCTTATCTGCATATTGAGGTTTAGGAGCATTGTGAGTGTTGCTAGCTTCTTGTTGTTTTGCTGCATAGATAGCGTTGGAGAGATTGAAAGCGAGCTCTTTAACTTTAGGAGCATCAACAACCCCATCATTAACAACATACTTGTTCTTATTCCAAGGTTTGTTCTTATCTTTGCCATTGCCTTTAGCATCTTTATTAATAACAATATCCCCTTTTCTTATAGCTACATCCTCAATCCGATATGCACTTTCAACCATGTCATGGAAGGAGGAGAACAGTTGCTTCCTTAGATCATAAAATAGCTCAGGCACAAGTGTGTTGATGAAAATGTCAATCTTTTCTCTTTCGGGCAGTTGACAAGGATATCGAGAATACAATGACCTCCAACGTTGTAAGTAAGTTGCAAATGGCTCACCTTGATGTTGTCTTAGATTACCGAGATCTATCACAGTGACAGGTTGTTGGATGTTGTAAGAATAATGTTGTGTGAAGTGCATAGCCAACTCATCAAAAGTCTTCAAAGGAGGTGTCAACTTTGCAAACCATTCTAAAGCTTGTCCTCTTAAGCTTCGAGGGAATGATCGTAGTAGAAATGTGTCTTCATGAAGAAAGTCCATACTAAGAGCATAAAAATGACGCACATGGTCATGAGGGTCACCATTTCCATCATACTTGTCATATTTAGGAACCTCAATATCCTTAGGAAACGGGACCATGTATAGATTTTTATCAAAAGGAAGAGCACAAATTGATTCTACAAAAGAGAGCTTTGGAGGCTCTCTTTCTAATGCCATTTGGGTAAGGCGTTGATTTGTCTGACGTAATTCTTCTTGAAGGACTTCCAATTCAGTTGGTACTCTTTGTTGGACAATTTGTCTGACATCATAGCCGGGAGGAAGCTTGTATCCTCTAGAAGTCATATATTGAAAATATTGATCGCCATTACGCTCTAAAAGCTTATGCATCATTCGTTGGAAATCCACATCTTGTTCACATCTCATAAGATCCTCACTAGAAATCTCATCATTAGCCTCTGCCTCATGTTGAGAGGGAGGAGGTCTAGGAGGTGAAGAAGGCATAGCAAAAGTTGGCCTTGGAGGAGATCTTGGTGGCGTGTTGTTGCCATTGTTGCCATTAAAAAGAGGTCTATGCTCATGATTACTAGTCTCAGGTTGCTCATGAAATGTCCCTCTATAAGCCATGCGCCTAGTAGCATCCATCCTTTGTTGATTGTGTTCTTTGTCTAAGCGCACTTGATTATCCTTACGCTCAAAGTGTTCTTGCAAGAGTTGAAACTTTTCTTGTTCAGTCAAAGTGAGTGAGACACTGTCTGTGTTTTTGGGGGTCTTGAATGCGGAAAAGAGGAAACCTCCTTTATACCATGGTGTAGCCTTAGAATTCTCAGATTGGTCAGAACTAGAACTATTGTTGCTAATGGGTGCTTTTGAATGTCTAGTTGGAGAAGGTAACTGTGTATAATTGAACGGAGGATGACTCTCCTGCTCAAATTGAGACCGAGTTGTAACCGACATGAAAAGAGATGTTGGTTGACTAATAGAATGAGACAAAGTTTCTTAGATTTGAGATAAGCAAAGCTAATAAAGATCACTTGTCAAAGTAGAACAATAGAGAGATGACTCATCAAAAGTGCTCAAGTACTTACAACAATCAATTGACTAAAGCCGAGCAGCGAGCAAGAAGCTCAATAAGCAAGTAGCTAGAGAGGTAACCGTGATGCGACAAGTGATCAAGAGTAGCATTTGTTAAGCTCAAATCCAATAGTTTTAGCTCATTTGTTTCAGTCTAGAACAAATCTAAACATGTAAGTAACAAACCAGTTTCAGGTAAGAATAGAAAAGGACACTCTATAGCAGGTTAAAGTGCAAGTTTAGCAACTCTGAATTGTAGCAATGACAGGACAGTAGAAATGACTCAGGATTCTTGGTTGAGTGTATGCAAGGATACTTCAATATCATATGACTCTTGACCAGTGAACGTGAAAAACTCAGTTTTGAAGTGCTTTGACTAAATTTGTAGATTGAACAGTGCAATTTCTCAGTTTGACAAGTAGTAGCAATAGATAAAAGACAGGTTTGCAAACAGTATGGGATCAAACATGTCATAGAACACTTGAAACAAGGGCAAAAGAAACCTTGCCAAGACAAGCACTTGTGATATCAAAATAGAGAACCTTAT